>JBBBDQ010000651.1:8755000-8852500 GCA_037127315.1 Ascarosepion bandense | reverse complement strand
AAAATTGTTTTAATGTTACTTGGTTTCTTAAGGTAGATAAGTTCACTTTTGTTACACAGCTATTTTAATGGATCAACCAAATTTGAATATCGAACATTTTAATTTAAATGAATTTTATTTAAAGCATGTTTAATATTCATAAATAATTTTTATTACTACTGCTTTTCCTTTTACCACCTTAAATTTTAACTAGACATTTTATGACAATATTTTGTAGCGGATCAGAAATAATTAATTTTATTAATTAATAACCATAACTGGAAGATCTTCTAATTGCTATTATAGATCATAAGAGAACATACAAAGAGAAATTTTCTTTATCCTCCGAATATGAGCAAAGGAAAACGGAGGTGATTAATTTTATTAAGTAATTATTAACTGTAGCTGGAAAATCTTTATCTTTTAAAAAGAAAGCAGGGATGAAAAATAACACCTGGTATTTCTCTGTTATTGTAAACTCGGAAAGAAGAAGAAAGAAAGAAAAGAGAAATGGATTTGTTTAATGTCATAGTCGATTTCCCCACCCAAAGAAAGCTAGCATGGTCATTCTAAACATAAAGGAAAGATAAATTTAATTGTTATTTTTTCTAGGTAAAGGGAAAGGAGATTTTGTTTTGTATCTAATTGTCTCGCTAGCATGAATTGTGAAAAGAATTAAGATAACACTGGTCTCGAATTGTGAAAAGAATTGAGATAACAAATGTTTTGATTCCAAGTCGAAGTAATTTAGAGAAAAGGTATTTTCACTGACATCAGGGTAGGAAAGATAACAAGGCATTCTTGTCGCTTGAAAATATAGGTGACTCAGAGAATGGATATTAAAAACATGTGCGGAGAAATTATTATTTGGGTAACAATGTCAATAGACCCTTGTCATTGTTTTAGGCGAAGTCAGTTCAAAAAGGTTAATACCTATTGTTTTAAAAAAAAAAAAAATCCCCGAAATTGTTTCATGAGAGAGAAAATTCGTTAAGTCCAGCCCAGAAAAGAGGTATGGGAAGATGATGTCATAAGATTGAGAGAGATTCCATTGGTCCTTTGAACAAGCCCCAAAAGGGGGAGACTACTAACAATTGACGTCATGGAAAGAAGATTAATCCCATTGGGTAAGCCAGAGGCAATGACAAGTAACAGCTAACCTCAGGATTTTATTGGTCGCCAAGACGGGGGATTAGACACCCAGTGACCGTCAGCCCCACACTATGGCATGGGCATAAATGCAGGGTCCTGAGGGACCAAATTCAGTTGGATCGGAAGAGAGTCCGGAGACGAGATGAATTGGACCAGAAAAAGTCCTAAAAATGTAACAACGAAGATTGGCGCCCAACAACATGGCACCTACCACAGAGCCTGCCGGCTAACCAGAGTTAAAGACAGAAGAGAATTTCCAAAGTTTTTGAGATCGACAACTGAATGCAGTTCCCAGTTGCAGTTGAAGTCGGAATGACAGATCAACAGCAGAGGCCTGATGCCAGCTAACCAGAGTTAAAGACAGAAGAGATTTTACAAAGTTTTGAGTAGTAGTTGCAGCTCGAGTGGCAGAGAGTTCGATTTCCCCGTCCAGAGATGTAGTGACCAAAGACAGATCTCAGTTGAAGAAGTAAAGACAGAGATGATTGCCATGCCGTTGGATGCCGACCGTAGAGAAGTCAGTCACCAATCAACCAACCAGAGTTAAGAGACACACAAGAGAATTTGCAGACAAGTCTAAAATTGCTAACTGAAAGAGAATAACCCAACACTTTGGCAATTTCCATAACATTCCGGAAAACAAGTTGTCTAAACTTATAATGAACTTAGACTTCTGTTCAGAGCAGCGAGCTGCGGCGAGCCAGATTCCTCATTATTGCTTAGGAGAATAATTCGATTTACCTAAGAAACGTCCGTTCCGCTACCAGTTGATTGAAAGAAAAAGGGATGGGGAATTATCCCATTAGAGCATATTGTGTATATTCCACTTATTTTTCTGGGTGGTGGCACAATTTAATCAAGCACTATGAAATTACTAATCATTGTGAAGAATATTAATATTAAATATCTCATTTTTAGTCCTTTTATTCTGCACTAATTTAAGATTGTAAAAATTATTAAATATCTGACTTGTGTAATGTGATTTAATTTTGTTTTTAGGTGCACGTCGCTTTGTTATATTGGATCTTGGTAAACCAGTATTACTGACAGATGTGATCATCCCAGCTTGTGCAGATCTGGCTTCATTGTCCATTGATGTGTGGGTGCAGAGTGAAGAGGTTGATGGTCAAAGACTTGTTATTGCTGCAGATATTGGCATCCGTTCTCTTATCATGAACAACATTATGCCACCTCCTATCTGCCGCTACCTAAAGGTTCTATGCTTATCTCTAAACTTGTTATCTTTGGGGGCAAATTTATTTAAATAATTCATAAATTTGTTTAAAGTAGTAGGTTGATACAAAAGTGTCTGGCATTTTTTTACAGCCTTTTATTCACATAAAGTGATAACTTTATCCAGTCATCAATGTATTTTCTTTGACCTTATATTATCTTCTAGGTAAAAATGTGTATTATGTTAATGAGTGTCTTTTATTTGAGAAATTCTTTTAACTTTTTGGAGCACTATCCAAAATATCTCACATGGAGCAAAACAAATGAATCTAAGGGTGCCATGTTTGTAGAAAATGCTACCTATAGAAGAACTTTGCATCCAAAACCTATAATTGTTAATTGAATTTGCAACATTAGGCAGGATATTGTCATGCAGCCAAATTATTGGATTACTTCCATACTAAGTTTTTTTTTTTTTTTTTTTTTTTGTATGTTCCAATCCAGCATTATTTAAATATTGGAGTTTTCAAAGGACTATTTATCCTTGAAATATCCTTTGCAAACAAATGCTTACACCTACTGCATTGCTTGGCTTATATTACACTTTTCCCATGAAGTATTGAATATATATTTATATTCAGTTATGATCTTTCCTCAAATTATAATTTATACAAATACTTTTTGAACAGTAAACTTGCACAAACAAAATGTCAAGTAAAGTTAAATTTGCTCATAAGATTTTCATAACATTATTTGAAAGACGATGCAGTGAACTTTTCTATCAATCTAATGTTTCATTATACAGCTGAACTTTTCCTGGATCATAAACTTAATTTTGCTGTTAGGTGTAATATTGGTCTGCACAGTTTTGACTTGTTTTTATAATGTAGAATATTCAAATAAGTTATGAAAGAAAAAAAAAAATTTTATTTCAATATACCTTTTTTATACAGTGATGAATTTTTTTTTTTTTTTGTGTGTGTTTTTCTGTGTCCCAACAGTTTTTATTGACATCATTAAATTTCTTCTTGAGCTCAGTTTTACTGTATCATCTTAAAAAATTGGTTTCTTTGTGTCCATTTGTGTCTCTTTTAAGTGAAAATTTCTTTAACATTTTATTTACAGATTACAACTATTGGTAGATATGGAGGTAGTACAACAAGATCAAAAATTCCTGTTGGTTCATTTTATGGACACAGCTTCATTTTCCCCTGGGAATGGAGTAGTTATGTTGAACACTATGTCCCCAATGGTAACTCATCTGCAACAGTTGGTACACACAACACTGCTACTACAGCCAGTAACAATGTGACACAAAATGGCCATGAACAACAGCAACACCACCACCAGGTGATTTTTTCTCAGTTAGGACTGTTCCTCTCTTTGCTTGAAGACATTCAGTGCCGTTACAGTCTGACCAAAACTCAATTAGACACTCTGCTGACCTCTTTATCAGCCTCACAGTCAGCCAGTGATCACACTCAATATTATCTTCAAAAAAACCAAAAGAAATGTGTCGATGACAAAATTATTTGTATTTACAATGACTGCCTTCAGCTTCAGCAGCAGCTTAATCTATGCCAGCGTGCTATTGACAGACTACAGCGAGGTCTTGGACTTGGTCTCCCAAAAAAAGGTATACAATATCTGATCAACAATATCTTTCCTATTATTACACTTTAGTTGTTATTTTCTCTTTCTCTCTCTTCACAAGTTGTTGTAAATGTTTTCTTTTAAAAAAGTTATTGTTCAAATGATTGTAGTTTAGGTACAAAACCATAAATACTACCCATTTTAACATGGTGCTTTTCATTGCACTTGTTACTTAATTTTTTTTTTACTCTTTTATTTATATTTATTTTTTATTGATTTATATATTTCTTAATTCATGTTTTTCAAATATTTGATGATTTCATACTCCATAACAATTTTGCTCTTGACAATCTAGGCAATGTTTTATTTTTGTATTTTTGCCAAGGAAAGCATCACACCTATCTTATATGGAAGAACTTATATTTTACTTATTTTTCATTTTAACATAATCGATGAAATGTGAAAAGTTCATAAAATTTGAATGTGATGACTCCTTACATAATTTATAAAACTGTAAAGGCTTTCAATTGAAAGGTTTTACTGATATAATCTGGTCAACTAGAATAAATTTTTGTAATTGTTTTTATTAAAAAAAAATAAAAAACTAAACAAAAAAGACTTGTTTAAATCACAATTTATGAACTACTGTTACATTTTATAAAATGTGATGTTATTGCTATCTTAATATTTATCAGCCTCTGAACTTGTCTTTTCTCCAATTCTGTTTAACTGATTATGCTTCAGATTTAGTTTTTATTTTTGTTCCAATTTCTTTAGACCATGTTGCTTTCTCTAGTGATACAAGAAAAGTATTCCTTGATTATATACTGGTATTAATGGACTAGAAATAATTAACTTTTTCAGATGTCTACATCATTAAAATTTTCAATTTTCAGATTTGGAAACTGTTGATTTGAGCCAACAACTGAAGAAAGCATCAACTGATAAACTACGTTTCCTGTTGGAGTGTCTGCTTGAAACTCTGATTAGCATGACCAATGGATCCCCTTCCATTCCTCAGCTTCCAATTTCTCTGTACACCAGCCTTAGCCCTCAGACTTGTGAAGCTCTCTTCAGACACATGTGTATATCTGGTACTCGACGTATTCAGATTCTCTCAGGCATGTTACTAGTGCGAGTATGTGGCACCCAACCATGGTGGGGAGAATTCCTGGGTAATATTTTGCAGAGATTCTTCCATTCTGAATACAAACAGGTTTTTCCACAAGACAGGTACATAACAAATATTTAAATTTGGAAATCATTCACACATCATTTAATATTTAAATTTATAAACATGAACATCTTCAGTAATGAGCTAAAATTCTTTTGGTACTAATTTGTGCTTTCACTTATCTTGGTGACCCTTACACTAAAAGGAAGTGTTTGTTGTAATTTAAATATGATTGTTAATTTGTGATTAATTAATCATTTAATTAAACAACACTAGGAAGCCCAGAAATAGTTAATTATTATAACTCAATTTCAATATATGAGGGTCACTCCAAAAGCAATGATTCCTGTTTCATTATATTGGTATACAATGTCAGAGGTGAATGTCAGTGGTATACCAGAGATTGAACCTTCCCTCCAATGACCACCCCCATCTTGTTACAGATGGCACTCTGGCAAATTGGTATCTGACATGAAAGTGTATACTAAGCAATGGTGTGTTATGGAAATCTTCTGTATGGATTGCATCTACCAATATTTATGTTTACTTGCTGACTGTTTATGGAGACCAAATTGTGAATGTGAGAATTGTTAAGAAGTGGGGTAATGTTTCAAGGGTGGCAACAGCAATGTGTGTCACTAGCCAGTAGCTATAGCTATGTGATATAATAGTGTTTTTATAGCAATGTTGTTATACTCTTTGTATCTGCTGTAGTTTCTATGAAAATAAATGTATTTTGGAACTTGTGTGTATGTATTTTTTTTCTCAAATATCATTTGAGTTAATTGAATTAAGTGTTTTTCTCCTTACTTTCCAGAGTGTTTGTATTATTAACAGCCTTGGGTCAGAAATCCCTAATGGGCCCAACAGCGGTAAACATTTTGGAAAGCCTGTTAGCTATGTTGGTACGAGCAGTAGCACCTTTGATGCCCAGTCCAGCAGGAGTTTCCAGAATGCCCACAGGTCAGTTCAATCTATTTTCTATTGTCTACTACTTGATTTTTATCAATTACAGTGATTTCATTAATCTTTTTAATATGTCAACTAACATTAACTCTCAAAAACATTCAAGTGGAAGGAGTAAGCATCAAGAAGTACTATATGATCTCCGTCACCTTTTCTGTAAAAGCTGCAACCACCCAAACAATTGTCCAAACAAAATTTTCACACAACATGGGAGTGGCAAACCTTCCTAGAAACCAAGAAGAAACCAGACTGGTTATTGAAAGTTGAGAAAGGAGTGTGAAGTAATTTACATCACTCAGACTTTTCATTTATTTCCTTATCTGGTATTTAAGAATTTAAACATATCAGCTTCAGGAGTAGTTCTAACAAACAACGCACACTTTGTTGTTTTTTTTTTTTTTTTTATCTACCATGGATAGTTTGAAGAGAAAAATCACCAAAGTTACAATTATAGAAAGCAACAGAAATACATATTCAACTTAATCAGCATTTTAATGCCACTTTGCAGATACCTCCCTCAAGCCTTCTTTTTGTTGTTGCAAATAATAGTATTAATAGCTGCTGATGCTATCATATTTTTCTGCTTATGGTTTTTAGTTATTTTACAGTATTTTGAATTTTGCTAAATTACCTAAAATTACTTGTGAGTATATAATTGTTGCTATTAATGAATTTTTATTATTAGGAAATGTTGACTTGACTCTGATTGGTTGGATCCTTCTATTCTTGTGCCGTAACCTTGACAACACAATGCAAAATGGATTCAGTGATGACATAGACAAGGCTGCTCGCAAAGAGAAGGACACAGGTAATTAATAATTTCTTTGACATTTCCTCTTGATATATTTAAGCTCATTCTAACTTTTAAGTTAGGAATACTGATATTGATTTTCAGGCATTGACCTTGAGCTTAGTTATTTTCATAAGAAACTATTTGAAATGTTGAACACTTTAAACATTTTGTTTGCTCTTAATTGTAGTTTTCAGCAAGCATATTCTTTATATATATATATATATATATGCACACACACACACACACACACACACACACACACACATTGACATTAAAATCAAGCTCTTTGCTCCCAAAACTTTGAGGAAAATGTTATCAAAACGTTGATCTATTATAGATGTAGATATAGTATTTTTTGCAATACTGGACAAGAGAGTTTGCTTTAAAAACATTTTAGTAGATACCCAGAATCACATCACCCCGAGCAAGGCGGTAACGCCACTGATGTGCAGGGGGCTACGTAATAGTGAAAAGATTGGAAAAGATAAAGCCAGAAACCACATCCTAAACAGGGAACAAGGGATGAGCCTCTTAACCTGTTCAATAGACGTGGGTGGAGTGTGAAAATGACTCAGGGTGAGAAATTAAAGAACTGAGTTAAAATTCCAATCAGGTTTGTTGCATCCACTTACACAAATAGTCTTAGGTGTTCATGAATCAAAAAGAGGCATGATCACCAAAGCATGTCACATCAGCCCCTACCAACACACATTGAGCCACTGCAGTAGGGTAATGGCCCATTCTTCCCCATGAACCTGGAAAAGGCTTAAGCTCAACCAAATGAATTTCACAGGTTGAGAGGATACACATGATTCAGCAATAAATTTAAAACTTTCAAAATTGCTTTTTATTAATATGGCTGTGTCTGTTTTGATGTAAATAGGTTCTTGTATATTTTCTTACAGGTACTTTCCTACCTAACCGGTGGAGCTTTTTGCAGGGAGATACATGTGGCCAACCAAGTAAGAGTAAAGTGAAACAGTCAATGAAATCATATCGTCGTTGTTTGCAAAAAAGAATATTTCACCACAAGCAAAAGCTCCAGGATTTAGAGCAAGCCAAAAAAAAATTCTTTGCTTCTCAAGCTGAAAAATCCTCTCAGGGGTTGGCCACTGAAGCCCATGCTCTTATAAAACAACATGAACAACAGTTCAAGAAAGAGCTTTCCCAGTATGCAAGCAAGGTAAGGATTTGTGAATTAAACTGCATTAACTGATATGAACAAAATAAATCCTTTTAATAAATGTGCTCTATGAATTATTCCCTTAGACTTTCAAAGGCTTGTGGCATATATAGCAAGCTTGAAAATAGGTTATGGCCACAAATGGATACCAGGCTTACAGCCATATCATGTTAAAACACCAGTTACCATAAAATAACCTAAATTAAGCAATATTGAGCCTGGTAAGTATCTAGATGGGTGATCGCTTGGGAATACCGAGTGTGGTAAGCTTGGATGTGCAGATGGTATAACTGATAATAATGTGGAATTGTTAACTGGAGAGGGAAGTTCCAATTCCAGTTGGGTTTGTTATATTCCCTTACATGCAAATATCCTTAGGAAAACTATGGGTTAATTAATAAAACTTTTATCACTAAATCAGTATCTTAAAAAAATTCTTTCAATCTAAAAATATTTTCTGGCTTTAAATGATAATCAGATATGAATACAACTAGTAAAGTCGGTGTTTACCAAGCATGTACTGATATAACTTTTAATGGAACTTCATATACACCTCTAAGAGAAGGTAGAAAAAAAACTCAGTGAATCTGAGTATTCAAACAACTCTAGTATTCATGTAGAACCACTTCAAATGACCTTCAATTACAAGCACTAAGGCCAATGGGTTACAGTATACTATTACTTCAACTTTTACATTAACCAATTAATTTTTATTACATCTCTGTTCAGTGCTGTAATCAACTGTTTAGATCCAACCAAATGCAGAAATTATATTTTTTATGGCATCTGTTGAACGTATTGTTCAAGTGATGTTGACATTCATCTTTTCCATGGAATTTTGATATATCACTTTCAAGAGATGGTAGGATTTGGAGTGTTCCAAGAATATTGGCTATAGTAGACACTTATAAAAAAAAATTCAGACTGCAAATTACTATTTAGAAAAGGAAATGCAGAAGGACCATTCCAACTGTCTAAAGGTTTTTATTGTTTCTAATAAATGTATTCTTTTTCATTTCAGTTTAAAGATGAATGATTTTAAAGCTTTACAATAAGCATTTGTTTGAAGGATTCACCAGTGATTTATTTCATGAAACAAATTTCTAAGTTTTATAGTCATTACTGTTCCTTTTCAACAAGTTAAAAATTACATAATTTCACAAATTTTTCCAAAATTAGATAGATGTTTTGTGGTGCAGTGGATATCAACTCGGAATGACAAATTGGAGAGCCAAGTTTGAATTCCAGTTGAGTTCCTTGCATTCACTATGCACTTTCCCTTGGGAAAGGTATTAACCTGTCTCTTCCCTCCAGTTATGAGTTAAATAATAGAACAGATTGGGTTCTATAGCCTTGACTAGCAACCAGTCTACTGCAGAAAGCAATGGCAACTTACTGCAGGATAATCTTCTGCCCAGTCAGTCATATCTTGAAAGAGACATGATTGCCCAAAGCGTGTATCACATATGGCACTTAAACTGACTGACTGATGAGAAAAGGTCTTTATATTATAGAGAAGTAAAAGGCAAATATATAAATTTTGAAAAAACTAAAATTATTGGAGAAAGAACATTCTAAAATATTTGAAAATTTCAACAGTAAGGAAAGGAAATTATGGGGGTCATTAAATGATGTAAATTTTTGGCATGTCATAGTGAATGTTGTTGTTTCCTATATATATATATATATATATATATATATATATATTATTGATTTTCTGCACTATTGTAAGAACTGCAACCTTGAAACTTCTGAATATCATTTCTTATGTCTTTGTCTATGAGGGTATCAAATTTGATTAAATTCGGACCACTCCTTCTATAACCAGATTTTTTTCGATTATCGATTTTCAATATTTATCAGGGGTACCTCGACATAAAACATAGCTAAGAACACTCGCAGACACTTATAGTACAACTGTGTAAATTTTCAAGAAGATCGATTCAGCCGTTTCGAAGTCTATAGGTAACGGACACACACACAAAGTTCCATTTTATAAATAAGTTATATATATATATATATATATAAAATGTCCACTTTGTAGTTTACTGAATTGAAATTTTATCACATTAGTTCAGTTGAACGTAAGTATAATTGGATTGAATACATTTGGTTTTTAAGTGAAACTAATTATAAAGTAACAAAATAAATTTTAAACTAAATTTTATAAAAATGTTTATTAGAATTTGAAATTTCAATGTAAAACATGTTTGCATTATTTTGCATCTTAAATGTACTGTTTTGACAATTTTGAAACCTTCATATTTAGTTTATTAGTTTTTACAAAAACGTTTCCATCATTTGAAAAATTCAATCTTTTAGTGAAATTTTGGGAACATCCCAATTTTTTTCACAAAAGTTTGTAAAAATAACATTTTGATTTGCTATTAGTTGGTTACAGGTGTTTACAAAAATATATTGATAAGACCTCATTTCAACAATTAAAACAAAAATTATTAAGTTTAAGTAGTGGATAGTTAATCAAGTATTATCAGAAAAATGTTTTAAAATATTTAACACTAAAAACAAATGCTGTATAGAACATGACACAAATTCAAATAATCCTGTGAATAAGAAAAATAACAGATTTGTTCTATGAATGTACATATGTTTTGGGTTACTTTTTATGCATGCATGTATGTATACAGGATGACTGGACAAGTTTTTGAATACTCTGATTATATAGCATGTGGCTTATCAAATATTTTGAAGTTCTTTTTGTTTTATTATTAGCATCTGAAAGATATCATGCAAATTCGAAGGACAGATGGAGAATATTTGCGGAAAATGGCTAAGGATGATAGCTACTTGGGTGTTTCAAAGGACCCAGGGGATGTTGATGGGGATAACAGTTTGATATTGCCTCGAGAAAAGTGTCTTCCTGTAGTACGTGGACTCATCACACTCATCTTGAGTATGGATTCAACTTGCAGTGTGGATCTTTTTCTTGTGGCCAGTAAGGTAATCTCTGTTCTCTTTTAAATAATTCGTTCTGAAATCTGTGAGCAGCAGAAAGTTGACTACAGCCACTCCAACACCTCTGTAACCATAAAATATGTAGACAACTAATTGGCACTCTAAAACATTTCTGAATGAGTTTCTTTTTCATAAGTTGTTGTATTTTGTTCTTTTATTATAGGTTCTTGCACGTATTTGTTTAGCTACAAGACCGGCTATCTCTTTGTCAGAAGCAATGACTCAGGACCAATTGCAGCAACTCATTTTGCTGGCAGCCAACCAAGATTTTAACCATGGTACTGTTGCTTGGGGAGGTCCTTGGGCAGGCCATGCCATCACTTGTCTTCTGCAAGACATCTTGGATGGTAAGTTCTAACACTTATGGAAAGTAGATTAGATTGAGAACTTTTCAGCACCAACTTCATACATATTCCTCTTCCATGTTTCCACATTTGTAACATTAAAATAACACTATTATTGATGGGATGAACAGTTTATTTATCTTTCTGGGCCGATTTGTGTCTGATTATAGAAACTAAATTTACAATTAAAGTATAAAGAAATAATTTCATTACAGTGGTATCAAAAATAAATTTCAGAGTTAAAAACAAATAACTTATTTGAATATTTTCATAAATATTTGTCAACTAAGTTCATTTTGATTGTCCATGATGTGCTTCTATGTCTTTTGTGCTGATTCAACTACCTTACTATACTTGATTACAAATATCTTAAACTTCTAAAGCAAAAGGTCTGTTATGCTGGTACAAAAGGAAATATGACTGATATGCCAGAAGAATGTTAAATATCAACTTATGTAAATGCATGGTTTTAGTGATACAATCTCTATTAACTTTTGATGTTTAGCATCATTACTTCTTGCTGCTTAAACTTGTGCATATTACCAATCTATGTATAAACTTATTTCTCTAATTGTTGTATTGGTTGAGAATATTTTTTTCAACTAGAGAATAGAATCATAAAGCATGTACAAACAAAATCTGCTAGCAACAGAAATGTAAAAAATATTGTAAATTTCCCTTTTTCTTTTTTTTAACTGACTTTTACTTAATTTCTAGCCCCATATCAATCAGAAATTATTTCCATATTATCAACTTTCTAATTCTAGAAGAGTTGGAAAGTTTTAATATAGTAAAAAAAATCTTTTAACCCTTAAAGACTTTTGTTTTCTAGCAATCAATTTTATTGGGATTTATTGAATATTTTTCTTTTACAGGTGAGCGTCTGTATCCTGGCCACAGTCCTTTGGAAAGTGTTACAGTTGATGAGATTAGTGGAACAGTCAGTGACAACATAGATAACCTGTCTGCAACCATGCCAATGGCAGCATTAGATTCAATGGCTGCTGAAGCTATTGAAGTAGCAGGTTAGTAGCTGTTATAATGTACACTTTTGTCAGCAGTTAATATCAAAACTGAATAACAGAATGCACCATTTTTCTAAAGTTATTTGTGTGCAGTTAACAAATAAGTAGTTTACATGTGGCTTTTTTTTATTTTTTTTTTTTTTTTTTTTAGATGAGTTTATAAATGATATGCTTTAAATTCTCACATTTTTTCTTATTCTATTTATTTATTGGTCCTTGTTGATTACCTGGTATTAATAATTGAGCAGATTTAACTTTATTCAATAATTTCCACATGCAATAAAAATAGTATATTAAAATACCCAATTTTTGTTTCTGTTAAAAAAAAAAAAACTCTTCTGTATTTGGCTAATTTGTTTAATATTAGAGAAAATATAAAAATTATATATCTTTGTGTAATGTTAGAATGCATTATTTGAAAATTTTTAATATCAGTTGAAAATGGGCAACATTTTTATTGGAATGTTATTAGAATCTCATTGACTGTTTCATTATCATTAAGAAATTATTCAATTATTGCATGATAAAATTTATTTTACATCATTCTTTTATGAGATAGGTTTTCATTCATTCCTAATTTAATGTAAATGGATGACGGAATAGGGGTTGGGAGCAAATTTACTAAAAGCTACAAAGGATAAGAAATTGTGAAGACGCATGATTCCATGTCCTGAAAGGACATAGCATACTGCAGAATTCAATGTGGTTAATAGATCAATTTATTCAAATACACTGCCTAAATTTATGCTAAAGTATACAGTATATAAATAGCTACAGTTGCAGTTTGCTTTTTTTCTTTTTTAGTTAAAAGATTTCACTTATTGTATTTATTTTATATTTGAACTCTTTAATGCTGTTCTTACTAATATTTCATTTGAATTGTCCAACTTAATTATTTGATGCTCTTAAAAGATTGTCCACAAAGTGATAGCTGGAACCTATGTATAAAAAAAAAAATTCAATTTTCTGATTTTTCAGAATGACTTGTATGTATAATAGTTTAATGCATTGGTACATTTTAGGAAAAAAATAACTGTCTTTTTTCATATTTTATTTTTTTCTAGATGTAGAATTGGGCCAGTCAAAGGATTCACTTACCAAAAATAGTCTGATGGATCTTTTACTTGAAGAAAATGAGTATGATGATGACACAGCTACAAAGTTCCAGGAATTTATGGCAGGTGTCTCCACCAAACCCCCTCCAGGTCTTGATTGTGATGAAGGCTCTATTCAAATGGTGTGTGTACAACCGGCTGAGGGTAGTAATACACCAGACACACTTACATCGTGAGTACTTAAATTTCATAATTCTGTTTCAGTTAGCATACCTACATTGAAAGTAAGACCTCAATTTAATATTAAAAAGGATTTTTTAAAATTAAAACTGCACTTTCTGAGGATCTAAACAAAAAAAATGAATTTGCTCGTTTTTAACAAAGACAAGTTGTGTTCAGTATTGCATGACCTTCAAAAATAGTATAATGCCAGAAAATTTAACCCATTTCACAATAGTTGACATCTTTAAACCATTAATCCATTAACTACCAATAAGTGGAATTTTTTTATTGAAGTTCTATGGCTCAGCTACATATGGTCAAAATGTCTACTGCAGTTAATGGATTAAAAGTTAAAGTATAATATATCTTGTGAAAAATTCTAAAACTCTTTTTTAGCATTTAATTTAGTGTCTACTAATTGATGTGTACTTGTAGAGTTCTTACTCTAAAAAAACTTATTTGATTTTATATAGAATGTACTATCCTGATGAAAAGAAACAGAAGATGAAACAATGGAAATCTAAGTTTGATTATGGTAAGACAGTGCTGGGTCCTCAGGGTTTATCAACTGCAGTGGACTTCCGCTTGGAACTTGGATTACAAATGCAGGCAGAACTCCGATTACGTGTAAGGAAATAACTCTTTTGATTTCTCATGTTCTTTTTTGTTATTGTATATTTTGTAATATTCTTTGAAAGTGTGTTTCAATTCATAACTCTGTAATATATGTATTTGTGTATTACAGAATTTTGAATTTGTGCTTTGCCATATAAAGAATGGTTTTTTTTTGTTTTTTTTTTAAATAAAGTATCTGAATGACAAAGTACTGAGTTCAGGTCTTTTGTTAACATTCTTATCTCTTAAACAAAGATGACTATATATTCAATTATATAGACATCATCAAATCAATCTTACAGGAAAGTTTACAGGCATCTGGCAAGGAAACAATTGTTTCTAACATGACATTTTGTCATAGTTTTACAAGTTACTGAAAAAAGATAATTATATTTGAATTATACTAAATTGCTTAAAAATCATAACTGTTCCTCCTAATAGCAATATGTAAATATTTAGTTAACATAAAATTTAAATTTTTCTTTTACAATTCTGTTATATAATTCACATGTAACAATATTTAATCAGTTTCTTATAAAAAATTCCCGATAATAATTAATCTCTGATCTCCCCTTTTGATTTAGATATTTTCATGTTCCAGAAAATTTCATCATGCAAATTTTATTGGAGAATGAGAAAATGTTAACTTTTTCATTTATTTTAAACAATAGTTATAGTCTTAAAATATATAATTTGCCTTCCAAGCGGTGTTTATTTTTTATTCCTGAAGAAAAAATGTATTGTATAGCAAGGCACTGATTCTGTTGTCTCAGGATAATTTTTAATGTAATTGAAAGTAATATCTTTTTTGTTAATGCTCAACAATACAAGGTGTAATGATAAATTGTCTAAATTACATAAAAATGAAAATAACACTGATATCTCATTTTAACAGATATTTTTACCAAAATGACACAAAAATATCTTGAAAGACTAAATAGTAAAATTTATTCAATAAAATAACCATCTGCCTCCAGATTATTTCAGAATTTCCTGCAACTCTTCTGGACAGTCTCCTTGTTTAAGTTGATGAATGCTGCCATAATTCTTGCCTTCAGTTCATCTTTGGTGTTACAAGGAGTTTTGTTGGTCTCTCACTCAGTTGCACCCCATATATAATAACCAAGTAGGTGTCAGTCTAGGGAGTTAGATGGCTAGATGTAAGAGGTAATGTGGTTGCAGAAATTGTCTGACGGCCATGACTGGGTTATGCTGCTTGTGTAGTGCAATGCAAAATCCTGTTGCTAGACATGGGATCTTCCAGCAGCAGTCCTCTTGATTCAAGGCACCACTACCTCCTTGAGGTATTTGATGTAGGCCTCTGTGTTGAGTCTGAGGCGCTCACCAACAAATTTGGGAGTTCTTATTAGAATATATTTTCTAAGTGGCTGTATCTACATAATCACCATTAGACTTCTTCAATTCTTTACAAATCCTCTTCACTGTCTTCCTATTGACACCCAAACAATCTGAAGTGTTCATATTGTCACTTCTGGTGCGACTGACAAGCAGTACAGCATGTCGTTCCCAAATTTCTGGCAGTGAATTACATTATGGTGCTCTTTTTCTCACAATTGATGCCCAATAACTCTATTATACTGTGCAGTCAACAAAATAAAAACATATGCATGAAATGAAAAAAATATATAATAGCAACAATTTACCCATCTCACCCTGTGTCAAAATTGTCTGTTGTGAAAATGATAATCTGAATGGTAATTAATCATGTAGCAAATAACTGAGAAATATTGATCATACAATCCAGTTTCACAAACTCATTGAAATGTGTTATATCCTTGTTTTGTTTATAAATTTCTAGCTCATGTTCATTTCATAAGTATTTTTTATGCCAAGTATTGTTGCTGTTTACTAATGCATATGTAGAGTTACAAAAGAATCTCTGAAATACTTTTGTTAAATTGTACCACAAAGAATTCTAGCCATAATTTCATATTTTCAATTCTTGACTTATTTTTGATGGAATTCAATTTTGTTGACTTTCTCACCTTTTACTATTTAGAAACCATCAGTTGGATGTAATTCTCTTTCAAATATTTCAGGTAATGCTTTCCCTCCAAACTGTAACTGTACAGGGAGCATTCAATGCCCGCCTGCCAGTAGCTCCTTCCATTGGACATAGTTTCCGATCATTTCAGTTCCCCAGCACAGATGATGAATTGAGTGAAGCAAGCCTCCAGGCCAACCAAGCACAGGTAATTTTTTTAAAAATTATTTTTTAAATATACATTTGTTTTGCTAATTTACTGCATCTCATATTATAAGCCACTTTATCTCTTATCGATACATAAAATAAATATATATTTGAATGTAAAAGTTTATTTACTGAGTAATGATTATATCTATCTGCATAGTTCAGATGAAAGTCAGTTTTTTTTTTCTGCACAAATGTGAATAAATGGCATCCATTTTTTATGAAATGTCCTGAATTTCAAAGTTTCAAATTAACAGCCATGTTGCAAAATTGAAGCTTTAAATGGTTTATAAGGCTATTTAATGGGCAAAGAAAATGTTTAATAACTTTAGAACTTGCAAAAGTAAAACAATGCTGGAAATTGAAAAAACGATTGACAGATATTGCCCAATGTTGAAGAAGTGTCTTAAAAATACTTGAATAGCTGATGTAGATCTGATAAAGGTAAGTTGGTGACTTTTTTTTTCACCACCCTCTGCTTATGGAGGAGTTAAAAAAATTTAATCTTTGTCAAACTAAGAAATTTTTAGCATTGTAGTAGCAAGAATTTTTTTCTCCATGAATTCTTTTTGGCAATCAATAACAAATAAGATGGAGCAAAAACTAGTGGAAACTGCCCTTACAAATTAAAATTTCCATAGGATGGAGTATTACATTAATATTTCAAAGTTTTTTTTGTTTTTTTATTGTAATTCAAAAAAACAAATAAATGCTTTTAGAAAGATTTTTTTTTTATACTTGGTAAGCATTATCACCTTCAACAAAAAAAACTAGTCTTTAAAACTTGGTCACCATAAAATGACAGTATTTTCAATTGTTCAAAATATTTTTTCTGTTGTGCATGTTCTATAATTATTTTTAATTACACATTTGAGTTTCATAAGCATGATACCAGAAAATTCCAGTAAAATTAAAACTGTTGCCACATTGTAAAATGAAGTGTAGTATATCTTTACATATGTAAAATATCCTGCATTATTATTGCGAATATCTCTGTTAATCCCTCAGTTTTCTAAAAAATTATAAAAATGTGGTTAATGTTCAAGAGAGTGTATTGTCTATAAGCGAGAAGTCATTAGTAATCCATGCTTTTAAGTTTTTTAGAAATCTAAAAAATGCATTGAAATTTGTTTCATGACAGTTTGATAATTAGTGCAGATCTTTTCTATGCTTTATTCAAAGTTTAGTTTTTAAAAATTGGTATTTACTTTCAACTCTTTTTATATTTGATTAAAAACTTGAATTCAAAATCGATATTTTGTTGTAGTATAATGTTGTACTTAATAATTTTGCTTTTCATGATTTTAGTTTCAGACCAGCTCTGCAGAAATGTTGCGGATGTGTTATGATCATATGACCACTCAGCTGATTAGCCAACAAGTGCATCTTGACACTCTCTTGCAACTCTGGTTGACTCTTAATGAAGACAGTAGCCATGAAGACTCTGGAGGAGGAGCTGGCCAACCGGCTGTCTTTGACTCCAGTAAAATCCCTCTTATCATGCTTAACCCAGCATTTGTGAACACTCTTCTGGAAGCATTGTCTTACATGCCAAATGTACCTGTGCGTACCTGGGTGCTTGCTTTCCAAACATTGACTCTCTTATGCAACCAATGGGTACCCCATGGCAATCTGACAGTAGGGAAACCTATGGCTACAGTCATTTTGTCCAACCCAAATTTCATGAACGTGCTCATTCGCTTCCTATCGAGCTCAACAAACACTGGACCTTCAGCACTCACTCTCAGATATCAACAGGTAATAATACTACCAATTACTATTTTCTTTATAAATCACCTCAGGTAATCATTATCAAATTTGTCATTATAGTCACTTTAATTCTATATTTTCTCAACTCTTCACAATTCTTGTAGCTTTTTATCTTTTCCAATTTACTATTGAAGTTGTTACCTTAAGGTGTTAAATATGGTTTACTTTCATTGATATCTGTTCTTAATAATGGTAATTTTTAATCAACTGAATTTTAATATTAACATAGTGAAGAAAAATTTTGGTGACTAACCTCTGTATATAGGAAACCTTTAAATTAATGTTTGCAATAGAAGCTTTCTTAAAATGGGCAATTATTCAGAAATTACTACTAAAAACAAAATGTTACAATGGCTAATTTCAAATTTTTAAGTTCTGGAAAGCATTATATTTCCTTCTTTAGATTAATCTCTTTTTGAATGTAAATATTTATAATCTTGGCAATGTATGCAATTTCCAAGTGTCATAACACAAGTAAGATGTAAGCCTTCAAAGCAGATGTCAACTTTACTTTTGTTTTGAAAACTCATGGTCTGTCAAAGTAGCATAACTGTCAAGCTCAGTGTTTTATATTTCATAACACTTAACATTTATCTGTTTTTCTTTTTAGGTTGGTCCATCAGCCACAAAAGCTTTCTTCGAGTTCCTGCAGCGGTTGCAAGTGAAGACACCGGAGCAGATGAACTTGAAGGAATTGATTCTGAAGTTGGTATATGTAATGACAGCTGACAGGTGTGTGTCTGTGTATTTGTTTGTATTTTTTGTTTCTATTTAGCTTGTTACTTAATAATTTGTATGTCTGTTGTCTTAAAACTATGTTTCTAGCAGAATGTAAAATAACAATGAATAGCACTTCATGAGATAGTTCAATAATTCAAGTTTCATAGTTCAACATTAGTCATTTTTTACCCGATATATTTGGAGTGGCATGAATAAGAAAATTTTTTCCTCACAAACATTTCCAATCAAGGCAAAGATCAACCTAATTTTGTAAATTTACAGTCAGTTTATTTTTGTGCGCTGTTTACATCATTACAACTATAAAAATAATCCTTTCTATATAATGTTCCCTAGAACAATCATAATACATAATTTTTTATGTTTTTACCATTATTAAAAATGTTATCATATTGACTTGATTAATAGAAATATTTTAAATTTATTTGCATTTAATATAAATGATCATTCACTTTGCTCTAGGTTAACTTTTTAACATTAAAAAAAAATGATAGTTGATACCAAATAAGTGAGAATTTTTTTTTATTTGATACACAGCTGTTATAAATCTTGTACCTTTAGTAACTAGTCTCAAAAAAAGTGGATGAAAAATGTATTAGCATTTTTTTTTTTTTTTAATTCTCTCCCTCATATAAGAATATAATTTACATAAACCCAAATTCGTCTTTTGTAATGCATAGTAAATATCATTGAACTGGTTTTCTCACTTTGTTTCAGGGGTGCTTTTTACAGCAGCTCTGGTCCTCTTGATGCCCAGTGTCGTTTCTTGGATTTTGTACTCTGTCTTACCTATGAACATGTGGACATCAGCAATGCTATCAGTGTGGTGGAGTCCATTAGCTCCTTGGTGCATCAGCACATCTTATGTCAAGAGCTTGTTGTGTGCCGCAAAGCTGGAGATGATGGTATCAACGCTCGCTCATGCTTTGGTGGTCTCTTTGCAACATTGCTTCGTGGAGTTGATACAACTTCCAACACAGGTGATGCAAGCCGTGACAATTTCATGTGCAGCTTGATGAAGCTTGTCAATATTCTTGTCCAGATTCCCTTGCCCTCTCGATTTGCTCGAAGCTCCCACTCGGCAGATTCACCAGAATCTAGCACTTCATCTTCCACTTCTCATCCTCATCGCGCCCATACTCTCTCCTCATCAATATCTGCCCCTGTGCCAGATTCTGCCAAGCTGAGTCATGTTTTATCTACACCCACACTTCACCACTTGTCTCGGTCAGATGATGAGAAAGAGCAGCAAACAAATGAAGAGAAAACTAGTGCAGCTGCCAGTGGAACAAATAGCAATGCCCCTGGACATCCTGTTGATGATACCACTTACTTAGCAGATATCATTGTTGGCCATCAACAAATTATGTCCAACTTGATCCATACTCTGAGTTACTGTAGCAGCAATCCTATGGCAGCACTTGTTTGCAGTGGAATAGGTGCTACCTCCACTTGCTGGTATGATACTTTTGGGGTTGGAGATCCTCTGTCAGTAGGTGATGGTGTCTATCAAATTTTGGTGACTCTAACCAACAAGTGTTCTGATGTAAAACTTGTTTTGGAATCCCTGTTCATGTACCTCTCTAGCAGCAGCCGGCACTATCCCCAAGGTAGAAGCCTTTGCAGGCTCTCAGATCCACTGCTTTGGTTTATACTTAAAGTTCTTAACAACAGTAGTGCTGTCAACATGTTTTTACAGATGGGTAAGTGAAACACTTTTCATTTTTTGTTTTAATATAATATTTTATATGCAAGTAGTCACTAGTCACATTGTTCAAAATAACTTGATTTCATTCTAGTTTTTTTTTTTTTTTTTTTTTTGTCCCATTTTATCTCTAACGTTAGCTTCAACTCAACCATTTGAAATTAATGTCTACATTGGAACCTTTTGACTAACTTGAAATTCTTTTAACTGGTTGAAAATTACTCGATGAGAATAGGCAGGGTTTAGCTTGTTATTGCACTATCCTACATACTTTTGATTATGAGTATACAAACGACAAAGACTTGCTCAATTATGATTTTATATTAATTCCTGAACAATTCATGTAAGTTTAATTACTTGGGTATGTTTTTGTTTTTATGCTTGGGCATTTTATTTATTTTTTTTACATCTTTATTAATATTTTTATTTCCATTCTTTTTAGGTGCAATTAATGTAATCTGTAACAATTTGGTGAGCTGCAGCCAGAAGATAGTGAACACAAGTCCTGGCCTTATTTCCACTATGATGCAGAACCTTAACAGCAGTAGTAATAGTCGTCTGCCAAATACGTTTAAACTAAATACCGGATCATCTAACACTGACTGTAATGATGTTCTCCAGAACTTTGCCCCGCTTGGTAAAAGACTTTATACTCTTTTTTTTAACTTTAAAATTTGAACTGTTGAGCTGTTTCTTCTAAAGTAGTTAAAAATTAAATATTTGAAAAATTAATATTTAATAAAAATGGTTATCTGTAAATTTTATATGTGCAACACTTCTTCTCAAAAAAAAAAAAAGTGAGTTTAAAAACAAACTAGCAATTTTAGCTTTTTATTTATCCTGTGGCTTGTTGCTGTATTACTAGTAATAGTTTTATTCCGACATACCTACAATGAAATTTTAATTACAGTAAAAACATTTTCATCTTATAGAGTCCTTTTCAAAGGAAACATGTTAATACTTTATTTTTTAATTACAAAATGCAAATTTTTGTATAAAAAAACAATCCTTTTATTATGAGTAGTCTTGTCTATTAGATAGGAAATTAGTAAAGAAAGCTAAAGTAATATTAGCATCTAGGTAGCAATCAAATTAATTTCCAGAAAGTAACTCTTAAAAAAATAAGTTCATTGTAATTGTCAATATGCTAAATATATAATATTAGAAAGAAATTGATGCATTTAGTTTTATTTTTAGTACTATTCTTGGTCATATGGTGGATGGGGGGGGGGGGGGCAATTTTTTCTGAATACTTTTATTTATAGAGTTGAAAACTATTATTTTCAACAAAATATTTAACTTGACACCCCAAAATTTCCTCTTTAATTGAATGATTCTTATTGCAAATGTAAACAATTTTGAAATCATGTAACCTTTTTCATTAATATAGCTTCAACACTTCATTTTGGTTCCTCTTTATTTTGTAACTATTAATTAATGTTGATCAAATTTATAATTACTTCTGAAGATAGTTACAAAAACAACCATTTAATTTATTTATTATAATTTTTTTATGCCAATAGCATGCCTAGATGTAAAATTGGCTATTCTGACCATGTACATATCAAATTTATTAAACTCTGGGCAACTAGACTTTGGGCAGAGTTAGGTACACAAACTAAACTCATTACACTTAGTCCCTTCTCAATTTTTGTATAACTTATAAACATTTTCTTGATACTTTTTCTTCTAAAAAGGCTTAATTTAACAATCTTTAATGATAACTGATTTATATTTATTAATTAAAAGTAACATTGAATGAAATAGATATTATAATCAATAAATATATGATTCTAAATATTCAATTTATAGCAAATGACTCCTTCATTAAAGAACTTCTCAGGTTTTGAGATATAACAAATGATTTTTTAAAAATTAAAGTACACAAACTACAAATTTATTGATATTTTTTTTCTTATCTATTAAAGTTATGTGGAATTGTTACTTATCTTTATCAGGTACCATCTCATCAAGTAGTCCAACTGCAACTCCTGCTGAAGTGCTGATTCAGGCCTCCCCACCTCACAGGCGGGCAAGGTCAGCTGCTTGGTCATATCATTTCTATCCAGATGAGACCTGGGTGGACCTTACTATACAGCTACCATTTGCTATACTGTTGAAGGAAGTTCAGATATCTCCTCACAGTACCTCCTTGTCAAGTAAGTTTAAAAAAAATAAAATTACTTAAAAAATTGGAATATCTCCATATCAAATACTGCTGATTCTACTTTTAAAGTATTTTCATGAAGTTTTATCATAGGTATATATCTTCAATACTTATTCAAATTCGTTTTTTCACCCTTAAAAATTGGCTAGTTTTTCCTCATGTCAACTGTGCACAGTATATGATGGAAAAAAATGTCCTGAAACAAAAACCAACCTTCCTCTTCCTGGAAGGTGCTGTAAGTTTAATAAGATTGCAAAGAAAGATTGTCCATTGATGCAGGAACTATAAAGTTGTACCAAAAGATATTTGATTTGTCAGACAATGGAGTGAACATGTTATATGATACAGAAAGCTGATTGATCAATAAACGTGTCCTCGGTAGTTTTTGTTCAAGTAAAACACCTTTTCTTAAAGACATCATTCCAAAGATGGATTGAAATTTACATATGTCTATTTGAAAATTTTGTTTTTTGGAAAGATGAAAGACTAAAATTGAATTGTTTGGTTAGATATCAAAAACAGCAAGTGTGGATGGAAAAAAAAAACAAAAAAAACATAATCCCTACAAATGCCATCCCTAATGAAAAAAAAAAGTCTTAGTGGAAATGGAGTGGACTGGTTGTTTGAAATCATTGGAACCATGAAAAAAAGAGTAATGTGATATTTTCAAAGAAAATCTGGTAGATTCTACCAGTGTCCTTTTTTTTTTTTTTTTTTTTTTAAATTATTTATTTTTTAATATTAACTCTCCAACATAATGATGGTCCTAAACACTGATCAGTACACGGATGAAAAATTGGCTCATACCATGTCAACATTTTATTTTGGCCTGCAGTGAAACTTATCTAGAAATATTTTTAGTGAGAACTTAGGGATAATTCAAACTAACCTTCCAATTTAGTAGCAGCAGAGCAGTTCATCTTTTGAAGGATGAAAGAATATGTTGAAAGCAATTGGTCATGGACTAATTGCTGACTACAGGGTGTGATGGGTAAATTGTTGTCATTTTATATTTTTAATTTTGCACATGTGTGCATTGTTTGTTTTTCATTTTGTCCACAGCATAGTAGGATCAGTTGGGCACCAGCTTTGAGAGAAAGTGCACCATGACACAGTTCATTCTGTCAAAAATTTGAAAACAGCATATTGTGCTACTTGGCATTTGTGCTGGAAGCTTCAATACAATCATTTCAGAGTGTTTGAGTGTCAATCTGTGGTCAGTGCAGAGGATTCGGGAAAAGTTAGAGGAAATTATGAAGGTGTTTGGAGTGATCACTACTGATGTCAATGTTATGCCTCCATTCATCATCTCACAGGGCCTCACTCAACATAGAGGCTTACATCGTCTTCAGGAGATAGTGCTGCATTGGGTCAAGAAGGTGGCTCCTGGAAGACCCTATATCTAGCAAAAGTATTCTGCACCATGCCACATAAGCAGAACCCAGTCATGGCTGTCAGACAATTTCTGTGACTACATCACACCTTACATCTAGCTACCAAACTCCCCAAACTGCAACCCCCTTGATTATTATGTGTAGAGCACAGCTTAGTGAGAGATAAACAAAACTCCATCATGTAGCACCAATGAACTGAAGGCAAGGATTATGGCAGCCTTCATCAACTTAAACAAGGAGATCAATCAGAAGAGATGCAGAAGATTCCAAATTCGTAGTTGAAGTCGATAGCCAATTTATTGAATATATTTACTCTTTAGTATTTTAAGATATATTTACCGGAATTACACAAAAATATCTGTTAAAATGAGTTGTCATTGTTATTTTCATTTTTGCATAATTTACAAAACAATTTATCCATTGCATCCTGTATAGAAAATGTTTACCTTGTTATTCACCAGAAAAGCTATACCTTTGACTATTAGTTGAAGCAAGGATGCTTTTTTTTTATAAACATATTTCTGCATCAAGTAAATTTTCTGAAATAGATTAGGAGTATGTATTCATTGCCTAATGAATATTCTAACTTTCATAGAGCAAAAAATGTTTCAACATTGGAAACATGGATTAAAGTTTTTTTTGTTTGTTTGTTTTTTTTGGTGGGGTTGGTTTTTGTTTTTTTTCATGAACTTCAAACTCTTTTTAAATATTTACCTCACCATATATGCACAAATTCATTCTATAACTTTTCACTATCTTTGAAGTAGCTTCATGATTCCACCCTCCCAGAATTAAACATCTTTCTAGGTGATGAACTGGTCTGAGATTTTTAGAGACATCCAGAGAATTTAAGTTCTTCCCATTTAAGTGAATTTGGTAGGAATTGGAACCTGTGGTAATCTGAACGTGCAAGGTCAAGTGAGTATGGCAGGTGTAGCAGGACATCCCAGCAAGAGATGTGTGAGGTTTTGCATTATCCTGATGGAAGACCATATGCTTCCACTTGGCCAATAATTTACCTGAATTCAATAACTGATTTTTGTTGAAAGAGCTCGTAATGCACAATGCATGTCAAATTCCACCAGATATACTGCATCATTTTTGGATACAAACCAACTTTGTTTTTCCTGGTAACTTTTTGCTCTTTATAGTTCTAAATTGTTTTTATTTTTTTTCCTGTTAGTGTTCTTTGCAAAAATGAATTATTTTTGTTGTATTTGAGCAGAGAATTGGAGATGGAAATGCATTTCAATAAATTCTAAAACTTTTTCAATTAAAACATATGGCACACAAACATAGTAATTCATGTATCCAAATGCTTTCAAATGCCTTCCAACACAATGTGGAATATTTCTGTCTCATGTGATCTTGATTATTTTTAATTTTGGTTATCATCAACAGCTGCAGCCCTATTGGAACATTCTCAATCTTTTCTGAATCAAGTAAGCCAGTTATGAACAGTACTCTCCACTTTGACACCATCTCTATAAATGACATATAGTGTTTTTGCTCTTTGGACAGCGTTTTTTGCTTTTTGCAAAGAGAATCAAATAACAAAAACACTTCTATTGGTCCTCCATTTTCACTTTTAACAAAAATCATTTAAGTCACAATACACATACATTGTATATAAAATACATTGAAATGTCACATATCAAAATGTTTCACATAGATTTCAGTCCTATGTGAAAGATAGTTTGAATGCCAGGTACTGAAAAACATTAAAATCTTTTGTTCTAATCCAATACATTCTTGTTTTAAAAAATTCATACCTCTCCCAGGAGTATGTATGCAAAATGTTTTTTTTTTGTTTTTTTTTTAAATGAAAATTACACTATCAGTCTATAAGGCCACCTGCATATTTCTATACCTACTGGAAGTAGAAAACCTGAATAGATTGAAATTTCTTTTCTTTCTCTCTTCAGTATTGATTTTTAAAATACTTTTCTTTCAAGAAAATATCTTAAATTTAGAACCATCTAGGGGGGAAAGACAAAATAGATTCGCATATGTTGCTTTTCCATATTAGTGTATAAATGTGATGATATACAAATGAGTAGGAAAGGAAACTAATAATTCCTCTTCTCTAAAAGTTTGCATTTCATACTATTTTCATGTTTTCAGTTTCTTTCACATGTTGATTGTATCTTAAAAAAATCTTTAAATATTTAATACTTTGATTTCAGCTTGTCCATCTTATGTTTCCTTGGAGGTAAGTCATGATGGAATTACAGTAACTCCAATGAGTGCTCCTCTTATGACATGTAGTCTTGGTTTCATCCGTCTCCAACTTATTCGACCTGAGGTTGTCACCATGGTTACCATTCGCCTTCACAGGGCCCGGGATTCTATGACCATTGGGCTGTCACAGATCCTGTTGATGGGGCACAGTGCATTCAGCGAAACAAACCAGAAAACAACTAGTGTTCTGGCACCATCTGATGATGTTGTTTCCAAAACCAGGTAAGCACATGCAGACTAGTGAACTTAGTATCCTTCGGAATTTGATTTTGGAACATTAAATTTAAGGCTTTGCTTATGTTACAACCAGGAAATATGCTACAGTTTCTACATTGAAACTTTCTAAAGTAGCAATATAACATAAAAGAGAAGGTCAATTTGAGAATTACCATAGCATTAAAGAAATTGACACTTGCAAGTTACAACAGCAAATTGGCAACAAAAATAATCAGAACAATTCTATTTTTTGATATCTGACTAGGTTTAAATGGTTTCTATTGTTTTCTACATGAAAAGTTCAGTGTATGTCTTTAACTTTTTTTTTTTTTTTTTCTTTAGCCTTGGCTGGGTCCAACTGTTGCAGCACTGTCTGACCATAGAAGAAAGTGTAGCATCTGCAGCAGCAGCCATTCCTCATCTGCTGACCACATGCACTGCCCTCTTGGTGTCGCCTCAGGCTAACACTCATTCTCCACCTTACTTGGAGACAGTTCTTCTCAAACTGGGGCTTCACTCTACAGATATGGGACTCACTCTCATAGACAGTCTGCTGAGAAAGTCATCATTTCTAGGACAGCCTGGTAAGTACATATTCTATAAAAATAATAAAATCATGATATAGTTGTTCTCTGCTTTTCAAATGTTTGCTTTGTGTCATTTTGTTTTATGAAAAACCAACATTAGTGCAGACACCCCCTCCCACATACACACACTTGAAATCATGTAGAATGAAGAAACAGTTACCATTTTAAATTATATGAAAAACATTTTTGAACATTCCCAAAATAACCTGTTAGCTTGCCTCCATGTTGACAGTTTTTGTTATGTGCTGTGACTGATGTGGAAGGCTTAAAATGTGACATGCCAACTGCCCCCGCTGCAGAGGGTAAAAGTCTCTCAATGTTGGCCATGGGTGGCGACCCATGACGCCTTGGGACTGGATCCTGGTGGTTGAGCAGGTCGTGACCAAGGTATAAAGTTGTCACGAATCTGCAACACACCACTTTGGCTCTTACCTGGGCTAGACGGGCGGTCAGAGAGGCCTGATCCAATCAACCAACTGGTCATGTCAAACACTAAATCAGACTTACAAAACCCGAAAATACTCACACTCTTCACATCAGATTTAGTAAGCGGTGGCTGAAGGGTCAATCAACTTGATGGAATTAATATCGACATGGCTGAAACCCTACAGGGGCTACATAGAGGAAGGTAAAGAGAAGGAGTGGTTAGACATAGGGAATGTCAGGAATGAATGTTAGACATAGGGAATGTCAGGAGGAATGGGAGCAGGTTAGTGTGTTAGGAGGTGTCTATTGACCTTACATTTAAACTCCTGGAGATTGTATCCGTCGGGGAAGCAATCGTGTGGAAAGGAATTCCAGTCGGGAAGTGCGAGGAAAGAAACTGTTGGAGTAGAAGTTGCGGTTGCATTTTATCGGTTTCACTGTAAAAGGGTGGGATCTAGTTGCTAATCTAGTATCTCATGCAAATTCGTATCTAGGGGGCACCAGTGATCTAAGTTCATCGGAGCAGAAGCAGTGAAAGTATTTATAGAAGAGACACAGGGAAGCCACGTCGCGCCTGTGGGAGAGAAACTGCAGGCAGTCTGCCAAGTCAGTATCTATCACATTACAGACCCTCTTCTGAACCTTATCGAGAAGCCCGAGGAGAATAGCAGGGGCACCCAACCAGATATGGCAGCAGTATTCAATGCACGGGCGGATGGTAGATTTATATATGTGCAGGATAGATTTAGATGGAAAAAACTTCCGGGCCCTACACAAAGAACTGACTTTCATAGCAGCGGATTTAGCAATGGATTCGATATAGTCATTCCATTTGAGGTCTGCTGAAAGTGTGAGACCAAGGAGGCGTAGTGTTTTACTCTCTGGGAGGCAAGCCTGGTCCATGCTAATGGGAGGTAGGTGAGATTGTCGATGAGCGTAGCTTCGTTTTAGAAGCATTAAAATTTACTAGCCATTTCTTACCCCAGTCCACTATGGATTGGAGGCCTTTTTGAATCTCGGCTGCGAGGTTAGCTTTGACGCCTACACCAGATTTTTGGTCGAGACGAGAGTAAACTGTAGTGTCATCGGCATACAAACCTACTTGGGCTCTTATGGAATCAGGGAGATCATTAATTTTTTATCAGGAAGAGTGTAGGACCTAAGATGGAGCCTTGGGGGACACCTGCGTTTGTATGGTAGTTCTGAGAGGCATGTCCGTTTAATACCACCTTCATTGTGCGGTTAGAGAGGAATGACTGGATTAGTTGAAACAAATGTCCAGTTATACCATAGCTCCGCAGTTTACATAGAAGGCCAGCATGCCAAACTCTGTCGAACGCCTTAGATATATCCAATGCAATGGTTCGGGCTTCGCCATTCCTGTCGAGTGCCTGGTATATGTACTCAGTGATGGTCGTTAGCATATCAGTAGTAGACCTGGTGAAGCGGAAACCATATTGCTTGTCCGAGAGGAGCCTGTGTGCTGTGAGATGCTGAACCACCTCGGTGTTGATAATGGCTTCGAACACTTTGCCAAAGATCGGAAGAAAGCTGATAGGGCGGTAATTTGCAGGGTCAGAGAGTTCTCCAGTGTTTTTAAATATAGGAACTACAGAGGAAGATTTCCAACAGGTAGGAAAGCAGGAAGCAGATAGGCAGAGGTTGTAGAGCTTAGAAAGGACAGAGGAGAGTTCAGGGGCACATTTCTTTAAGACTATGGTTGGGATTCCGTCACCACCGCTCGCTTTGTGAGGGTCAAGTTTTAGGATTATCTTAGAGACAAGCGAAGGTGTAATGTGGACATCATTCAGTTGTACCTCGGTTCTAGGTGAGAAGTCGGGTGTAAAAACTCCAAATGAGTCCAGACTCGAATTGTTCGAGAATCTGCGGGCAAAGCATTCAGCCTTATCTGCTGGGGAGGTGAGGACCTCAAATTTGTTGATTAGCGGGGGTATTGTGGACTTGCTCTTGTTAAGTACTCTTTTACAGAGTCGCCAGTAGTCTTTGGCGCCGAATTTAGAGCATGCTATGCATTGCTTCATTCTGGCAGCAAACAACATCTTAGCTTTGTTAAGTATCCTTTTACACTTATTACGAGTGAAAAGGCGCCTGTTTTGGTCCGACGCGTAGTTACAATAGTTGGAAGAAATGATTCCGGTGGGCAATGGCAGCCGAGCAAGCGGGTGAGAACCATGGAGACGAATGAGATTTAAGCTGGAATTTCCTAGCAGGGATGAAGGCATCGATGCCAGCCTTAACCCAGGAGGAGACCTTGGATGCACATTCTTCAATGGGAAGACTAAAGACGTTGTTCCAAGGGATGTCACAGAGGAAGTCTCGGAACGAATCCCAGTCTGCTCTTTGATAGCAGTAGGATATTCTACTTGTCTGGGTTTCATGGGTCGGGCGGGAGTGGAGTGAAATATTGACGGACACTACAGTGTGGTCAGTTTCCGAGTGGGCAGAGTTGTCTGGTAGTGCAAGAGTCTAGGATGGAAGTGAAGCAGAGGTCTAGAAGTGAGTCCCTTCCGTTCGGGTTGTCGGAGAAACGCGTGGGGAAGTCCACTACTTGCGTAAGGGATTGGGTGATTGAAAAATTCATGGTGTGGACACCAGCAGGGTCGGTGACAGCGTTCTTCAGCCACTTGGTATGGTGGGCATTAAAGTCACCAAACACGAATACATGGGCAGCGGGATGGGAAGAAATGACTTTGTCGATATTGTCAGAAATGATGTCAAGTAACGAACAGTCAGGGGAGGAAGGAGAGCGGTAGAGAAAGAAGAGATAGCTAATCGAGCTGAGAAGTGAGAGGCGGAAGCACATGAAAGAATGATCTGGGGATTCAAAAGATGACACCCTAGCTAAGGGAAGGTGTTCGCTGGCATAGACACCAAGTCCATGCATATGAACATTGGAGTCCTTCCTGAAGAGGGGAAGGTAGCCAGAAATGTAGAACTCAGATGAGGGGATAGAAGGGTTAAGATTAGTTTCACATATGGCTAATATATCAGGTGAGTTATGGAGGAATGAATCTACGCTGAGGAAGTTGGTGCGGATGCTGCGTATGTTAGTGAAAGAGATGCAGACAGGTTTGGGCGTTTTCAAATGAGCTGGTTTAGTTTTGCTATTATGTTTGCTTTTTTCCATAGTGATTCAGTTAAGGAGAGGTCTTAGAATAGAATCAGACGGTCAATCGTTTGCAACTTGTGAAGGATGGAGACTGGCGCGGACTACAACATAATGTGGCCTCGGGGTTGCCCACCGAATGTTCATGCAGGGACGCCCGTCCATGTGTGATATGGCACTACAAGAACCCCGGTATTATTCAACTGTTGATCAGAGCAGCCTCTCAAGATGCTATGCAAGTGTTCAGGCTCCTAACTACCAGTCAGAAGCAGCAACCAGGAAACTGCCAACCCGGTACCCTCAGAATGTAAAGACGTTGCCACCATACTCCGTAACTGCAAAGAGCTTCCAGCTGAACTAACACTAAGACCGGAGAAGGGGGATGAACCGGGACCCCCTTCCTAAACAAGAAACAAGGCGATCACCTCTAAACTCATTCAAAAGAAGGGGGTGGAGTGTGAGACCGGGCGATAGTAGGAACTATCTACTCCAATTTAAAAAAAAAAAAAAAAAAAGGAAGGAAAAAAAAAGTGACTGAGGTTTACAAAGTTTTAACTTAGTATAAGTCAAAAATAACCTTGAATTGCAAAATAATTTACACAAACTGACAAAAAAAAAAAATCGAAGACAAACAAAAAATGAAAAAAAAAATTCCAAAAATTACAGAAAAACAGACTGAATCCCAGTTGACTTACCACAAGCAGCTAACACTGTAAAGTTGATTTAATTAAATTTCTGAAGACAAAAATAGAAATTAAACCATTTTTTACAGAATATAGTCGAGTTAAGCAGCATGCGTTCGCTGGCCAACCGTTACAAATTAAATGTCTCGAAGACAGAAATTTAACTCTTCTACAAGACAAAACTAATGGAAATAATTGAACTAAATCAAGATTTTAGTTTTTAGCAAACGAAAGAAACTACAGGTGCTCGGGACTCCCATCAAGATTGAGTGTACCTCTCCTGTATCCTTGTGTGTGTGTGTGTGTGTGTGTGTCCCATACACTTCCCATATAGGGCTCTGAAACAGGTGGGGAGCAGGAGTGATGAAAAAAACCATTAAATGGAACTTGTTCACAATCAAGCCTCAAAAAAGAAACTACTCTGATGTCTCTAGCTCAGACACAGATCATGAGATTAAACCAAAAAATCCAAACCTTCCACTATATATGGTAATTGAAGCAACTGCAGGAGGACCTATAACAAAGCTTTCTCTATTCAGAATTGAAAAAATTCTGTCCGAAAATATCAGACCAAAAATGAAAAAAAGAAATCTCCAAAATAAAATATACTAAAAATATAACCTTTCAAGAAGCACGCAAACTAACAGAAATTACCAAATATGCTGATATAACAAAAAAAAAAAAAACATTGAATATCAATGAAACAAATCACCACATCCACTTGGAAGATATCTCAAAACTGCTCAATGAAATGAAGGGATTACTAGAAGAATTTAAGAAAACTTTGAATCAAATAAACATTGAAAACAAAGCCCACCTAATAAAGACTAAAAATACAGCAGAACAGAGCTCTCAAATACAATCAAAACAAATCTACAAAACCTCAAAACTCTGTAATACCTACAGAAACACCAACAAAACCATTTATATCCCACCAAAAAATACAATAAGTGAAACTGAGTTTGACCAATTGATTAAACAACTCCCAAAACCATTTATTTTATTAGGGGATTTTAAGTCATAATGTGTTATGGTGGAGTAAAGAAACAAACAAGAAGGGTGAAATAATAGAAAATATAATAAATAAAAACAATCTATGTCTCCTAAACAAACACAACTACACCTATCTACACCCAGCATCAGGCACATATACAACTATAGACCTTACACTCTGCGACCCCCCACTTTATATTTAGACTTTAAATGGAACACTTATGAAGACTCATGTGGTAGTGACCACTTTCCAGTTGTGTTAGAAACCTCTACACCAAATGAGGAATCCCCCATTTGATGGAAGCTTAAAAAAGGAAACCAAGATGTGGAAGAGAACTTTTTTATAGAGACCCTCACCCAGATAGCAAACGAATACATACCTAAAGGGCAAACCAAAAACAAAAGAAACAAACCTTGGTACAATAAGGAATGCCAAGAAGCAATAACTCTCCAACATACAGCACTGCGTAAATTCAACTCTACACCAACTACACAAAATTTAAATGAATACAAAAAACTTAGTGAAATCACACAGTTATAAAAGAAGCACAAAAGAATGCTGGGAAAAATATACAAACAACCTGGACAATAACACAAAACCTAAACAAATATGGGACATGATAAGGAAAATATCAGGAAAACATCAATCCTTTCCCATAAGGCACCTTGGAACAGGAAAAAACAAAATCTACTACCAAATCACAAATTGTCAATCTATTAGCCAAAACCTATTCAGAAAACTCCAAAGCAGGTAAAAACCAGAAATTCCAGAATATAAAAATAAAAGAGGAAAAAATAAAACTTAATTTCACATCCAAAAATATGGAAGACTATAACAAGTTATTCACCATGACGGAACTCAAGGAATCAATCCAAACTTCCCACAATACAACAGAGGGACCAGATGGTATACGATATGAATTTATCAAACATCTCCCACAAGAATCCCTAGATTACCTCTTACATATATACAATAAAATCTGGATAACTGGAAAGATCCCAAATTCATGGAGACAAACCACCATCATACCAATCCCTAAACAAGGAAAATATCATAGTGATCCTCAAAATTACAGACCAGTTTCTTTAACAAGCTGCTTGTGCAAGATCATGGAGCAAATGATTAACAAAAGATTGGTCTGGTACTTGGGGAAAAACAACAAAATAACTAAATACCAATGTGGTTTTAGAAAGGGAATGAGCACAATAGATCATCTAATAAGAATGGAAACATTTATTAGAGAAGCAAACATTAAAAAGGAACACTTAGTAGCTGTCTTTTTTGACATAGAAAAAGCATACAACACCATGTGGAAACATGGAATGCTAAAAGACTTACACAAACTTGGACTGAGAGGCAGATTACCATTATTTATCAAGGACTTCCTCTCAGAAAGAACATTCAGAGTTCAAATAGGTCCAACCATATCAGAACCAAACTATCAAATTGAAGGAATCCCACAGGGGAGCATTTTAACAGTGACACTATTTAGTGTTAAAATTAATCATATCACCCACTGCTTCAACCCGGGGGTAAACGGATCCTTGTATGTTGATGATTTTATATGTTACTGATCAAAGCACATGAATACCATAGAGATAGCTACAACAATACATCAACAAGATACTCCATTGGACAAGAACAAATAGCTTCACAATATCCAAAACAAAAACTAAATGTGTCCATTTCTGCCAACAACGCAAGCTACATCTAGATCCAGTTTTAAAACTAAATAACATTGAAATACCAGTAGTAGAAGAATATAAATTCCTTGGAATAACTTTTGATAAAAAACTGACTTTTATACCGCACATAAAAAACAACTTTAGACAAAATGTAACAAAGCACTACAACTACATGTGGTGGCTCACAGGAAATGGGGAGCAAATCAAAAAAACTCTCTTAAAACATTACAGGGTAATAATATGCTTCAAATTGGATTATGGCTCCATAGTGTATGGATCTGCCAGAAAAACGTATTTAAAAATACTAGATACAATTCAGCATCAAGGAATGAGAATCGCACTGGGTGCTTTCCCCACCTCCACAATAGAAAACCTACAAGTAATAGCCAGTGAACTACTATTAAGCCTAAGGTGAGAAAAACTGGCTTTACAATATTTCACTAAACTAAGTTCCTACCACTCAAACCCTGCTTATGGCTGCACACTAAAGCCTTCATACCAATTATTATTAAAAAAAAAATGAAAACAAAATAAAAACATTTGGGCTTCGAATAAAACAAACCATTAAGGAACTAAAGATCTTATTAAATATAATTCACAAAACCAAAATATCTGATATGCCTCCATGGATCATTAAAAACCGAATATAATAATGAAACTCAGTAAACTCCCCAAAAGCAAAACTCACCTGGAAAAACTAGCTAAGTTCAAAGAAAGGTACCTAAACCATCAAAGTATTTATACTGATGACTCCAAGAATGCAAAGAGCACCGGTAGTGCATCAGTGACAGATAAAACTACCAAAAAAATATGAATACCAAATGAAGTATCCATATTCAGTGCTGAAGCAATTGCCATAAACATGGCATTAGACATCATAATAGAAAATAATAACCAAAAATTCATTATTTACTCTGACTCCCTGACCATCCTAAAGACTCTGAAAGGAAGAAAACTGGATAACCTGCTCATAACAAACCTACTCCATAAAATTAATAGCCTAGAACAAAAAACACAAATTATAATCTGCTGGATACCCAGTCATATGGGAATAAAAGGAGGCGACAAAGCAAAATCATCCCTGAAAATGACTGTAGACAAAAAAAATAAAAATTCCCTATACAGACATAAAACCAACAATAAACAAACACCTAAAAAAGAAATGGCAACAGACATGGGAAATGAACAAAGATAATAAACTTTTCAAAATAAGACCTAACCTAGATAAATGGAAGCAGGAAAAAAACAAACAGAAGAGAAGAGATCATATTAAATCCACTCCACATAACTATTTATTGAAACAAGAACAACAACAACCTAAGTGTACATGTGGATCCATATTGACAATAAAACACATATTTGAAGATTGTAAAAAGCACAGTCCCTATGAGAAGAAAATTTTTTAATAAAAGAAATCTTAAAAGAATTTTTAAAGAATTAAAAGCCAAAAAGATCACAAACTTTCTTTAAAAAAAAAAAAAAAGGAATATACAACAAAATATAATGTCACCAAAAAAAAAAAAAAAAAAAAAATACAAAAAACTAAACATAAATTTACTGATGGCGATGCCTCCTAAGACTAACCCAAACCAATACCATAGACTATAGGTCCTGGGCATGACAGTAAAATGCATCCAGCAGCAAGGCCTCTAATTGGGAGGTTTTGAGGAGCATGAAACCACCTCTTAATTGCTGTTGTTCTCAGGTCCACCCTGACCCAGAGTGGTAGCGCCTGTTAGGGTCCCAGCTATGGGCAAATAGCTAGCCCCCAAACTGGTAAAAACAATATGAAAGTATCAAAAATAAAATAAAATTTTATAATAATATACACAGAAAAATAAACTTTAAAAAAATAGATATATACTTATACTTTTTGAAGGAAAAATATTACCAACAAAAATAAAAAATTCTTACCATAACCTTCTATAAAAAATATATATATTCTCAGCAAAATTTTTATGAATACAAAACTGGAAGACGTTTTCAGCTTTCTAAAATTAAAAAAAAATTTTTTTTTCTTTCATTAAAATCTGACTGGATTAGCCTTCTCACTATAAACCCCCCCCCCCAAAAAAAAACAAAAAAAACGTAAAACCCCACCCTTTTGGCATTAAATAACCCACAGAGCTTGATATGTTGTTAAACAAAACTCAAACAAAAATGTGGCCATATGCTTGGCTGCTTAGCATTTTTTTTCTATCCTACACCTTTGTATTTTCTGTCTGAATTTCTGGGATGAGAAGTTATCATTATTTACATTTTTTATGTTCAGACTATTGTCCTCTTTACTGGTGTTATCATAACGTTTTAGCATATTACGTGTTCAATCCCTGGGTCAGACACTATGTACTTGAATTCAGTGGAAACAGAGCAAGCAATAATTGAGCAGTTTTAAAAAGAACTTTGAGATATCCCTAGACATAAGTAGTGGAACAAGATGCCATAAGTTAACCAGATAAATATATACCCGAGGAAAGTTAGAGAGCACAATGGCCAAAATGTTGTGATAACAACAAAGATGAAATCAATAATCTGAATATAGTGCAAATAATACACCTTTGTAGGTATTCAAATCCTCATTCAGAAATATTTGAATCCTATTTGTCCTTCCAAAATTACTCACACTTTTTTCTTTTCTGCATTGTCAATTGTAGCAAAAAATTTTTGAAATCTGGGAATATTTAAAAATTTCTGAATTACTTTATTTTGATTTATTAAAAATTTCATATGGACACTTTAATTCTTGGGTAGTGGGAGAAACCTGTACTTGAAAAACTTTCAATTGAATTAACTGCTGTTTTGAAAGTTATAATTTATGTACAATCTTAAATATATATCACAACTAAAGCTAATTAACTTTTACATAGATCAAACAAAAGTTGATTATTTTTAACTATGCTGCAATGATTAATTTCAATTTGTATGATAATCTTTATCAATCTCTGTGGTCATGCCTGATTAAGAATTTGAATCTTTTATCTCATTGATCAGGCTTTGAAGCATTTTTTTTTTCTTTTTTGTAGATACTTGTGTGTCTTACATGGGCAAAGTGTGTGGTGTAGCCAATGACTCCACAATAGAAATTCTCTACCAACTTGGAACTGTCCAGGATTCTGGTACAGCAGCTCGGTTAGTTTCTTACATTTTCATATGATTTTTCAGACCTTAAAGCAAAGAATTTGGTTTCTCATGATTTGCTTAGACAATTTTTTTTTAAGAATTATTAAAAAACCTATTGCATTTCATTGACTATTTTTCAATCTATTTGACTTATTTTTAACAAAAATTTTCTTTTTACTTGGAAAATTCTTGGCCTTAACTGCTATATATATATATATATATATATATATATATATATGACTTTGTCATACAAAGTAGAAAAAGTTATTCATGATGCATTTCATCCTTCAGGACTTCAGCAGACTAAATTTATGTTGGTATGGCTAAAAATGTGCACAAAGGGTACTGGAAATTTTTTAAATTTTAAATTTTTTTTAATATCTAGCCAAATTCATTTAGTTTTTTTCTTTTGACAAACGATTGTTACAAAACATATTGGAGAAACTTCAAAGAATCTAAATAAGAGATTATATAAAAGGGACATTTTACAAAGCAATATGTCAAATGTGTTGGTTGCCCACCAGAATGAAACTGACCAAAATTTTGACGTGCAAAATGCTTCAACAAAGAATTCATTATGATAGAAATATCTAGAAAGTGTCTCAATTGCAAGGTCATCCACAGTAAATTTGCAGCCTGGCTCTTACATCATTTCACCATTCCTGGCAGATCTTCTAATATCACAGTGTGGGATATCACCTAACAAAAGTGATGGAAAGAAAAACTAAATGAGTTCAGCTAGAGAGAAGAAAAAAATTCTAAAAATTCCCAGCATCTCTCATTTGTGTGCATGTGTAGTCATACCAAAATAACAAATTTAGTGTGAAGTCCTGAAGGACAAAACATGTCACGAATAAACTTTTTCCAGTTTGTAAAACAATTTCCCCCAATACTGTTCTTAATACATGAAAATATATATTGTTATACTCTCTCTATCACAGTCACACACACAGGGTGTGATAGGTAAATTGTCTAATTTAAGTGAAAGTAACACTGGCATATCATTTAACAGATATATTTACCAAAATTACATAAAAAATTTCTTAAAATACTAAAGAGTAAATTCATTCAATAAAATTGACATTGGCTTCAACCATGGATTCCAGATGACTTTGGCATCTCGTGCAACTTTTCTGGACAATCTTCTTAAGTTGATGGCTGCTTTCATAATCCTTGCCTTCAGGTAATTTTTGGTGCTTCTAGGAGTTTTATTAGTATGAAACTCAACTGCAACTAACACATAATATTCAAGGAGGTTGCAGTCTGGAGAATTAGGTGGGTTGATTTGGTCACAGAAATTGTCTGGGTTCTCCTGCTTATGTAGCATGGTGCAAAACCTATTGCCAGATATAGGATCTTCCAGCAGCTACCTTGATCCAAAGAAGCACTACCTTCTCAAGACACTTGATGTAGGCCTTTGTGTTAAGTCTGAGGTCCACACCAACAAATTCAGCAGTTTTTTTTTTCTTATCAGAATGATCAGAGTGGGTTTTCTAAGCTGCCATACCTATGTAATCACCATTAGACTCATCTGATTCTTACAGAATCCTCTGCACTCTCTTCAGATTGACACCCAAACACTTCAATTTTTGTATTGAAACTTCCAATGTGGATGCCAAGCAGTACAGCATATTATTTCTGGTACAGTGAATTGTGTCATGGTGCTCTTTTTCTCACAAACAGTGCCCAACTGACCCTACTATACTGTGCAGTCAACAAAAATGAACAGCATGCATACATGAAATTAAAAATTTAAAATGTAAATAATTTACTTCCGTTTGTGGGGTTTTGTTGTCAGTGGACTGAGAATTTTTTAATATTTCCTGTAATCATTTATTGTTAAATATGATATTGATTAAATATAAAAAGCTTTTTACATCTTATGAAGATGTTCTCATGTGTTGAAACTTGTCAATACTATAAAACATATAATTATTAATAAATCTTGTGAGGCTATTTAAAACTTGTTTACAAATTCTGATTTATGCCTTAACAAATAACTTTGGTTGAGGGCTCAAATATTGGGTTGGCATTTCTAGTGCCCATTTTATTTTATACAAACAATTTAACTAGCTTTAAAATAAAACTAACTTCTTTTTTATTAATAACTTCTGACTCTTATTTTTTATCTCCATCTCTTTCAGTTTGAAAGCTCTAATCTTATGGCTTGGTGACAGTGCTAAAGTAGCAATTGAAAAATCAGAAATGTTGTCTTTAAACAATGGATATGGTCCAGCACCTCATGAAACTACATATTTCACATTACCTCACCCAGCAGCAGCACATGTTCACTGCATTGCTGCAATTCTTTGGTACAGTAGAAACTTGCCTGTTTGTAGTGAGCTGCGTTCCATCATCACACCTGAGCTGTTCAGGTCAGCATTCTCTTGTATATAATTAATTTTTTTTTTTCTTAAGTATGAATTGCTAGTGTACTTTGGTACAGTATGTTAGTATACCTTTTATCAAATAGTAAGTTTTGAAGCCTTTATTTGATACTAATAAATTTAATGTTTTAACTATAAATATAAATATCAATCTATTATGTTGTGTTGTAAACTGAATTTGCTCAAGTTTGTGCATCTGAGTTATTTGGAAGTTTAGAAAATCTATAACCAACATAGTTACTTATTTTTAGTTTATCTGGAAAATTTATACATTCAGCATTGACTTAAACTTTGAGAAATTTGCAGTTTTTTATTTATCTTTATTTCATAATAAAATATTGCATTAATATTAACAATGTAAAATCACTTGCATTTTCCTCCTTCATGAAGATACTTAGAATATATTTTTGCTATAATTTTCATGTTAATTTTAAAAACCAGTGATAAAGATTTTTTTTTAAGCGTAACAACTTTTGTGGTAAACTATCATAATTAAGAAACATGTAGCAAAACAAAAGTAATTCTCTCTTGGGTTTATGAATAGCAAAGTTTACCTTATAAGCCACAGCTTCAATACTAATGACTGTTGGTTAAAAAATATATGGTTTAATAATCAAAAGCAAACCAGTTTTAAATATTTCTTTCTCTTAACATTTTATACGCTTTTTTAATTGCAGTTCTGTGTATGAATGGAGTACAGTGCTGTCATTTGACTCTTCCTTGAAACGAGCAGTGGATAATGTTCTCTGTTCAATCTGTTATATTTATCCTGAATTCTTTACACTAATTCTTGAGTGGATGGGTATCATGTTGAACCCAGATAACAGTATGACTGCTTCTATCAGTGATGACTGTAAAGATAGCTCTCAACAGCACCATAATGCCTCCCTAACTGATGACTCAAAAGAGGCTCAGACCAGCCAACAAGGAGCTGTTGGTAATGGTATTCCAGATTCATTAATTACATTGCATGATTTCAGCCATATGATGCTTGACCGGTCACATCTATCTACTTTGGCTATCACTTGCCAATCTCCAGGAGCAGTACGTCAACTTCTTGACAGCAATTTCCCTTCAATCCTTGCTCAAGGACTATTTGAATTCTGTAACCATGAGATTGCTTGCTTTGCTGAGAGCTTGACTAATCCAGAATCTTTAACTGATACCAACAATTGTATGAATGGGGAAAATGGCTTGTTAGGAGGTCAACAATATCAAACTGCCTGTGATAGTTCACGTAAGTAAATTCTTTTTATTGTGAGTTCTCTTTAAATTTAATAATTTGTTTTACATTGTCTTAAAAGTTGACAATACTGGATTTATTTTTAATTTTGTCTTGGCCATCTGGATCAGTTGATCAATTTTTTTTATCATTATTAGTATTATTACTTCTATATTTTTAACAATTTCTTTCCTCTCCAATGCAATATAAAATTAACATTTACAAAATGTCAAAATACTTTCTACAAACTTGATTAAAAAAGCAAATTTCTTATACTCAAACATGGTAAATGCAAAACAGTTGAAAAACATGGCTGTTTCTTATGTATGTTACTTTTATTGCAATTGTCAAACTATTATTCTACACTCCTGATCAAAATTTTAAGACCACTTAAAAATCTTTAAAAAGAAATATTTCTTTTACAGATAGATTTTAAACTCCTACTGCTTAAGGTCACCAATACTACAATCTAAAAGGTAATGGAAACAAAAAGCTACATTCCAAACATTTTATTTAGAAATTTACATTTTTATAAAATGAGGCGATTTACGCATGATCAAAATTATAAGACCGGGGGTATAAATTGTTAGATCTATGGTAATTCCAATGTTTTTAGTTCAGTTAGAGATTAGCAATCACTGTGTAAAGGTGTTACCATGCCTAAAGCAAGCAAACTTAGCAAAATTGAGCGTTCTTGAATTTTAGAATTCCATAAGCAAGGTTTGTCATAGTGGGCGATTGCAGCTAAGGTAAATTACAGTAAAACTGTGATTTGCAACTTTCTAAAGAAAAGTGAGAATTATGGAAAAGCGAAATCCTCTGGTAGGCCCCCCAAAACTTTCTCCTGCATTGAGTAAGAGAATAAGACAGGTTGTTATGAAAGAGGGGGGACTTTCTTCTAGTCAAATTAAGGCATTCACAGATGCTGATTGCAGTCCCGTAACCATCTGACGACACTTAAGACAAAAAGGCATGGTAAATAAAAAGCATAAACAAATTCCTCGGCTGCTTCCATGTCACAAGGTGGACCGCTGAAAGTTTCATTGTGAATACCAAACATGGGACGTTGAGAAGTGGAAGAATGTCCTGTTTTCTAATGAGAAAAAATTCAATCTAGATGGTCCTGATGGCTTCCAACAATATTGGCATAACAAAAACATGCCTCCTGAAATTTTCTCCACACGTCATAGTGGTGGAGGGTCCCTAATGGTATGGGGTGCCTTTTTTTACAGAGGCACGATGGAGCTCCAGGTGGTGCAGGGTTGTCAAACAGCGGCTGGTTATGTTAGCATGCTACAAAAAGCATCATTGATGATGGAGGGCCATCGTTTGCGTGGGGATGGATGGTTATTTCAACAGAATAATGCTGCAATCCACGCTGCAAGACGGACCTTGGCCTTTCTACAAGAAAATGGGGTCCATCTCTTGGGATATCCTACATGCTCACCAGACTTGAACCCAATTGAAAATGTTTGAGGATGGATGACAAGAGATGTTTATCGAAATGGCAAACAATATTCAACAAAAAATGAACTTTGTGAAGCCATCTTCAGAAGCTGGAGCAACATCCCCAGCACCTTAATGGAAACGCTTATTTCTAGCAAGCCCGACAGAATTTTTGAAGTCATCAAAAGCAGTGCAGGTAGAACTCATTAAATTTGGTTGTTGAATGTTTTCATACACTTTTTGTACAATTTCATAGAATTTTTGTCTCTGGTTTTATAATTTTGATCATGTGTAAATCGCCTCATTTTATAAAAATGTAAATTTCTAAATAAAATGTTTGGAATGTAGCTTTTTGTTTCCATAACCTTTTAGATTGTAGTATTGGTAACCTTAAGTGGTAGGAGTTTAAAATCTATCTGTTAAAAAAATATTTCTTTTTAAAGATTTTTAAGTGGTCTTAAAATTTTGATCAGGAGTGTATAGTGCTTACATGATATAGAACCCTATGAGACTTTAGTAAGTAGTGTGCATTGGAATTGAATAAACCTTGAGCAAATTTCAAACTTCTGTGCCTTATCCTCAAGAACTTTTCTGATTATGCTATATAGACTAACTTGTTACAGTAATTTATATCTAAATTCATTCTTTTTCTTTTTAATGCTGGTTCTGCATTCATCTTTTTTTGTTTACCTATACTAACAATATGACTTATTTTAAAATTTCTGAAATGAAGCATTGTCAAATATAAACTCTCACTATCTCAGCTTCTGTTTAAAATTGTTCTTGTATTTTTTTTTTTTTTTTATATATACATACAGTAAAGAGCTTAGCAGTAACAGCAGATCTGGTAGCTGCCATTCTCGGCTTTTTTGCTGAAATTGCCCGAGAACCTTTGATCAAAGATTGGATGGGTGGCCCTGAGGGCAGCATTTTTTGGCCAGTTCTACTCACATTGCTCTGCACCATCCCAGTACAAGGGTCCAGTACTGCAGCATCATCATCTTCCTCAACCACTTATAAATACAAGGTATTTTGTTATGGATTTTAACAGAAATTTTGATGGCCTTTACTTTTTGTTTGACATTTCTGAAAACTGAGGATTATTTATACTTTAGATTATCACTTGAAGATTAATGGTTTTACTTTTCCATATTCACGAGTGGATACCATAAAAAATGACAGCAAAGTATTTGTGCACTATCATTTTAGATGGCTATATATAATATTGAGTATCTTACATTAAGACATCAAAAAAAAAAAAATGAATAAAGACTCCTAAGTGTAACAGGAGGGAAATATATAAATGCACAACGGTCTTTAATATAATAAAGAGGATATATATTTTTTCACTACTTGATGACATAATTATTACAGAAAAATAAAATAAAACACTGTTAAAGAGCATGAACTGGACCAATGCTGCCTTGCTATTGTTTCTCTCTCTTCATGAATGTGACAGGAGGGAAACACACACACATGCACATATAACAGTCTTTATTATAATAGAGAGGATTGTAATACTTAAATACACTTACTTGTTATATTGAAAGTTTAAATTGCATTGTTAGGGTGACAGAGGAAGTTAATTTATGAAGGTGTTTTTATAAAGTGATTTAATTTTTGTATGTGTATGTTGATTTTAAAAATAAGTTTAAAGTTAAAGAAGGGGTGTCTGAAACTCAAGTGTACAAAACGTCCATTATGTACTGATGGAAGTACAGCTAGCCCGTAGCAGGTCCATTACTAGGGTATTACTGATGGGGAGGATATCACTCAGAGGTGGGTCAAATTGGTAGAAGACCATTTTCATGCATTAAAATAAGCTTGCTTCATTCTCAGATGTTGGGGGAGGGGGGCAGAACTAAAGTGAGTGAGGGATGTAAGCAACTAATGTTTATTTATCAAAATGCATGCAGATGTGATAGTTGAATATGGGAATACAAAATGTGAGAAATTTGATTCTCTTTTTTTTTACTGAATTCAATTTTGTAAGTAAATTTGTTTCTAATTATCTTCACTTGATCCCAGCCAGGACAAAATCACTTCTCTTACAACACTAGAGTGTTGTAACAAAATACAGAAGGTATTTAAGCAATTTATGTTGAAGATGATTTTTTGACATCAACTTGATTCTTTGACTTCAAATACTATAAATTGGCCAGCTTCAACGTGAAATTCCTCACTCAGAAACAGTAGCCATGTTCAATGATTTAACAAGAAGCATAAGTTACCTTTATAATGCCTGAACACCATGAAAATGTTGCTTAAACTCTGCATGCAGTTTCAAAATTGTCTGTTATGTACCTGTTTTTTTTTTTTTTTTTATTTAATTAGCCTGACAATTTCTGATAAGATTTATTGAAGATTTATGTTGTACAAAGTTCTGAAAACCCTTCATCCAAAAACAAATCCGATGTTTGGTCAGTTAGTCAAATTTTTAGAAGTGGGTTGAGCTGAAAATTTTTCAGCACTCTCAAGCATTGAAGAAAAACCAAGAATCTCTTAGAATTGCTGATAAATTGCAATAAAATTTAACTTTTGAAAAGTTGATATAACTAAACTGAAATGTCAAAGAATTAAGCAACAGGTGTTTTTGCCCTCTTAGATAATATTATTGGTAAAGAGCTACTGAATAGAGACATTGCATTAAATCATATTCTAATTCAATGCTGGTGCTGATCAATTCCTTATGGAATACAATGTACTTTCCATGTAGTTTCATAGTTATTGACCGATAAGTATGCAATGTTTGATACTTTTCCAGCTGATTTTAGCAGGCAGTTAACTTTGTATGTGACAGACTGCATGAGCCCATGAATCTAGCCTGTCAGTAGAATGTTGTGCAAACTGATGATGGCTTTGTAATAGTGTACTCTACTTATTTTTAAGGATTGCTCTTTGAATTTGAAATATGATATATATTAATAAACTTAAATATTGTCAGATGTTAAATCCCATTCTTATCTTTTTGCAGAAAATGCTTAAACACTACCACATTTTTTATAGAATGTTAGATGAAATATTTAAATTCAACAAATTATAAAGACTTGAAACAAAAAGTTTCCTCATCTTCTTTTTCTCATAACTTTCATGTTCACTGAAATAATCCACTGACTATGAAATTAGTACAATGTTTCGTTGTGAAAGACTTTAAATTAAGCTTCTTTTTTTTTTTTTTAAGTGTTTATCTTTTTTGTATTAAATATTTTAAAAAATTAACTGATGAAGTTTAATGATCATTTGTAAATGGTTTTATTCTGGGAATGACAGCCTTACAAGTATGTAAAACTTAATACTCTTTGTAGGTGATGACAGCAGAAGAACGAGCTGCTATAGAAACAGCTGTAATCACATTCTTTAACCAAGTAATCTCCTGCCATTCACTGAACCAACACTTGTTTGCCCGTGTTCTCTGTGAAGTCATTAGAGAGCAAGGTTCTGGTGGGTACTATTTTTATCAGAACTTGATTTCTATTCTATTAAGATGTAATGAAAATTGTCTTTATAATCAAATTACACATTTGATTTTACATGTCTTGTATACTCAGTGTCTTTAATCAAATTATTAGGATACAAAGTAACTAGAGTAGCTAACTAAAAATGTATCAAAACAAAATTCATTCACTAAACAATAAAACATTTTAAACATATTTTTTCTATTGTCTATTCTATTTCTGACTGTTCTGTTTTCATATTTTCTGCATTTGTTGAACTTCTGAACGCAATCAAGTTTTAATGTTATTTCAATTTTTACTAGTGAAAAATCTATGATAATTAAACAGTTAATTTTAGTATTTTACAATGACAAATTATTACCTTTACAGATTTTATGTTATTTGCTGCAAATTGCAACTATATTTTATCATTTACTCTGATGTAATCATATTGGAATTTTTCATGCTTTTTACTTACAAAAAAAAGAACCTGCATTTTGTTTTTATAAACAAAAAGAAGTTAATTCTTACATTAATTTAATTCCACTATTATTTGAATCAGTATATTCTGAAATCAATTAACTTCAGCCATAAAATTTTTCCATGTAACTTTTATATTGAATATTAGTTTTACAAGTTTTTTCTTCCAATTCTAATTTTCATTTTACAATATGAAAACTCTTAACAATTCTACAAGTTTGACACTTGTATATGCAAATATTGGAACTATTTTAGTTTATTTTTTGGTTGTTGTTTGTTTTAGGGCCAATATCATCTGGCCCCCTTCTATCAGGATTCACGCGCAGACTATTTCTCCAAGTTCTCTTGGAAGAGCCTAAGATTCTAGTGTCTTTCAAGTCTTCCCCTCACAACAGCCGTCTTCAGGTTCAAGGTTGCTTTAGTCAGCTACAACATCCTTGCTTTGGAGCTGGCCGACATTTTCACACAGTTACTGTTGGTCTCCAGACTACTTGTGAAGAACTTATTAACAAAATATCAGGTAAGAACAATTAAGTATTTATGTATTCTACTTCTAGACAATTAAAATAATTAAATTATGTATTAAATAATATACTTGTATTTAGATATTAAAGGAAGTCAATTATTCAAACAACATTGTTTACAACAAACTGCCACTGAAATAGAAATAATTTTTATATTCTATGACAATAGCATTTTGTTGATGCCTGATATCCATTTTTTTGTATTAAGTGAGACAAATATATCCCCTCCTCTCCAGGTCTTGTCACTGTCATTGCCTGTTATTATTCAAAAATATAAATTTTCATTTGTGTATTTTCCATAAAGAACAAGGGTGCATTGATCAGTTTTCAGCCTTACACTTAACTGAATTTTAATCTGAAATGTTCAATCTGTGAATGCATTGACAAGAAATGAAATTATTAGAATGATTTTTTTTTCTCTCTCTCTTTCTCTCATTAGTTTACAGACTTACTGATGTCAGCAGATTTTATTTAGACACTTTTTTTCTTATACAAGAAATGGTAACCAAAATTTGAATGAATTTTAATTAGCACAATGTCTATACATACTTGTTTCTGTGCAACAATTGTTGTTGACTAAAAATGAATTTAAATGTTTTTTGAAGATCACACTGGACACATGGCCCAATTCTGGGATGGCTCTGGTGAAAAGAAGAAAAAGAATGTTGATGATTCCAAAAAAGATATGACAGAATTGGGAATAGAGGTTGTTGATTTTCTTTCAAATGCTGCTGGTATGTTATTCTAATTTACAAATATTTGCAATAAGTTTTGTATACTTCCTATTTTGTGATTGTTTTTCTTTTTAGATTGTTGCTTTCTTTTAAAATGCAGACTTATTATTAGTCCAAATTCATTTTCATCTGATTTTCTGAATTTATTAAACAGAATATTAGGTTAATTAATACAACAAAATGAGCATATTATTCAACTTTGTAATTCTGTCTACTGATTGACTAGACTCATTGTGTTTTTGATAAGTATATAAGACTATTTGAAAAACCCTTATATTTAATGTTTTATAAATGACTAGAAAGACTGCTAGTCTTTGATTTCTCTTAGAAGGTTAACTTTAAAACATTTAGAACCTTTTAGTTGAAATGAACTTCACTGTTTTTAATTTTTTATACTTTTTTTTACACAATACTGTTTCAATAATATGCCAAATATCTCTAATGTAAATTTAATTAGTCTATAAATATTATTCAGTTTTACAAGCATTTTTACAATCTTTTTTTAATAAGATTATTATTGGTTTTTAAGATGGATATTCTTTTGTAGGATTACTTGCCAAGGAACGTAGAGAGAAAAATTCCAATCATGGAAAGACTGGTGGACCACCCCGTTTGCCCCCTCGTGTGCGAGGCAACCAGAGTGCAGATATGGTCACTATGAATCTTCAGTTCCCTGTTCTCTCCTTGTACCATTCTCTCTTACCTGGTCAGTAAACAGTTTTGTGCTTTAACTGCTATGAACTTTAATATGGTTTCATTTTTCAAGAAAGGTGAATTGTAAATTAAATTTGAATTTAGATTTCATGTTCAATCACTGATTTTAATATTTGAATTGCACTTTAAGCCTTCACATAAAAATATTAGATGTTGATTATGAATTATATTTTGGCTTCACTTTTTGGCAATGTTATTATGTAATTATTTTTTTTCAACGTCAACACTCTTAATTTCCTAATTTAAAATGTTACTTGATTCGTTATCTAAATGTAGATTATATATTTGCATGAATCGAGTTCATACACAGACATGGTTATTAGCAGAATTTTGTTCTGAAAGTTTCACTGTATAATGTTGAATCTATGTAGTTTATATTCGCTGTGAAGTCAAGCTCACCAACAAGGAAGGATATTTTTATGAATATTTATATAGAAAGAAAAATAAGACTTACTACTGTACACATGTGCATTAGCATATTAATGGTGCTGTTCATTAAAACTAAAAATAATTTAGTCAATAGGGGAATTTGAATCTTGCCTACTTAAAGCAATCTGTGTTCAATGCATCTACAAGATGTAGACGTATCAAATTTAACAATTTCTCATTAATTGATTAATAATGACATTTATTTAAAATTTCTCTATCTGCATTCAAGCAAAGATGAACAAAATATTTTGGATGATTTTTCATAAGCTTGCAACATGTGTAATTATCACATTTTTCTTTAAATGCCTTTCTTTTATTTAATGATTGTTTATCACAGATCATCCTTTACCAGCTGACCTGACCCTCTCTCAATTATTAGTCATCTTGCAAGACAAGGGGTATCTTCAAGGACAAGCTGTTTTGGAATTCCTGCTCAAATTTCACTCTTCCAAACCTGGTGATGGTAAAAAGACCAGCAAGGATCATGGTAAGTGAAAGAGCAAATAGTATTCAGTTTTATATATTCTTAAAAAATAAATAATTTTGTTTTAATAAATAACAAAAATCCATTAACTTGTATTTTTTTGTAGATTCATAAAAGCTAATCTAAACTGCTATTTGGATGATTCCTAACAATTCTATTTCAGTAACACATTTATTTACAGAAATGCATTTTATTTACTTTTTAATATTGTAAGAAAAACTAGAAATTTGAAATTATTTACATTTATATAAAAATGAACTGAAAACTTTTGAGTCACAATCTTTACTTCAGATGCATACTCAAAATTTGGAGAATAAATTTATATAGGTACCGCCACACATTTTTGATACCTAAATTTAAATTTTAAAAATAAATAAGTTAGCTTCAAGCTTTAAAATTAGCTTTAATTGAAAGCCAAGAGATTAAATTTTAATTCTAGTAAGGAAAATTTAAAATTTAACATAATATTTTCAGCAATGATATTTTACAGAATTTTAGTTTAGATTTATAGCCAGACATTTGAATATGCTTTCTGAATAAATAAAAATTTAAATTTAATAAGAAAGAATGAAATTAGAATAACTGAATTAAGTTATATTATGCTATTTATTAATATTATGTATTTTTCATATTATTAAGTTTAAGACATAGTAAAAATATCTAATTTAATTTTATGGAAACATGTTATGACTCCTATGGAACATCGTACTTAATCAAAATGAACATATTTACACAAAAAGATTTATTTTTAATTATTTTAAAGATATTTCTGCAGAACAATTTTTATTAAACTTTTCAATTTTAGATAGGCAATATAATCATCAATTCTTAACTAAAAAATCTACTCACAATCAGTTCTTTGATTTTAAAACTATTTTTAAAACTTTATATATTAATAAATTATTTAATAGAAAAAAATGAAAACAATTCTTTTAAAATTTTATTATTAATCAAAAATTAATTAATCCTTAATTTTTTTTATTTATTCCATCAAATAAAAGCTTATCACATTAAATTATATCAGTTTTATTGCATTTTTTTTTTATTTTACTTATCGGAGAAGAATTTCTGATAATGATTGCAAACTTAAAATAAAACAAAATAGATGATTTATATTCCCAATGAGTCCTGCGTTGAACTAATAAAACAAAAGTTAGCAGCCAATTAAAATTTATTAAAATTTTATAGATTTACGTGGAGGATGGGTAACAGAGGTAAAAAAGAAAATATATTTTTACCAAGATTTTCAAAAAATAATTTCATTCATTTGTGAATGAATGCTGAAAGTTTCATTAAAATCCAATAAATATTTGATTTTTTTTTTTTTCGTGAATCTCTAAATTAATGTTTGTCACTGAAAAAAGTAGGTGATGTGATCCTTATGTTTCCATTGTAAAACAGTCGTGACATTTGTTTAACCGCTAACTCAAATCAAAACAAAATTTTCTGACAAAATTTCGAAAATGTTAGAAGGAATTAAAAAAGATTTTTTTTTTAAAATAATTAAAAATTATTTTGATCTTTCATCTTAATAATAATATAAACATTTTGATGGAAAAAGTTTGTTTCATTAAGTTTGGGATCTTTTTTATTCATACTATGCTGTTTTGTTATTGATTTTAGTGGAGGTACTTAAATTTATATAATAGCAATTCCTCATATAATATTTTTGTTTATAGTATCAGTTTTCATTAAAATTTAATTCAACTAGCTTTGATAACATTTAAAGGCCAAAAAGTAAAACCAGTGTCTTTAGATTTTTTTTTCTTATATTTATTTTCATAAAAATTGTACAAATTGTATATATTTGTTAACTGATATTCCTATTCATTTAAATATTATTCAACTAAAACTAGGAACAAGTTCTACAGTTTTGTTCAACTTTTATTTGTCTAGATAAGTCCTGTGACTGGCAAGAAGAAAGCTCCACCTGTGATCAGATCCTGCTGAATGCTGACAGCTTCCCATCTGCCCTTCAGGTTTTTGCCAGTGTTGGTGGCCTTGCTCTTCTGGCTGAACACCTGCCTGTTCTCTACTCAGAAGTGTCTCGCCAACCTGTGCTTCCAGATACCATGGACAATACAGCAGTTTCTGAAGTTGCCCAGGATCAGTGGGTTTCTGTTGACTCTTCAGACTTGAATGAGGTCCGATTTCTTTTAACGTCAACATTCCTTTTAGCATTTCTTTTTTTACTTGCCTGTCTCTGTCCTTTTGCAGTTGTTCTCCAAATATCGCTATGAAAATGGAGAAATGAAATCCAGAAAATAATTTTCGTTATTTCTTTCTATATTAATAAGCTTTTTGCAATGCAAAACTTTTTTTAAAACTAATCCTTTTCCAAACTTGGAACTCTTTACAATGGCAAGAGGTACAATTATGCATTACTTGATACTCACAGAAAATATTCAATGAAATCAGTGGCCAAGTTGTACGTGGTTTTCTGAGAAAAACCAGTGTTTCCAAAACATTCTTGCTTATTAAAAGCCATTTTAAGCTTTACTGCTTTAGATGTTAACTTTTCAGTGGGGAGTAATTTTCAGTCAAATTGGTGTGAATTGATATCAGCTTAATGTTTGATTTTTGAGTGATGCTGTTTATTCATATTTCCATATTGGTGTCTTTGAGTGGGGAATTGACGAGGAATGTTGTCATCAATGGAAGTAATCGGCTAAGAACAGCAGTGGCTTAAAGCAACCAATCAGTAAGATGATATCAATTTGTCAATTCCTTTTGCTACTGAAAATGCTGTAAAAGCAATATTATGGTTATGTTTTTCTTTTTGTTTTTTTGTTTTTTTGTTTTTTTTTTTGTTTTTTTTGTGAATTTGTGTAAGTTTAATACCCTTATATTGCCTGTTTTACACATCTCAGTCACATATCTGTTCTGATTTGTCATATTTTAAATGCCTTTATCAGCATTAATAGTATAGGATTACAAAACTTCCAAAATTACACTAATAGAATTCATTAAAGCAAACATAATTAATGTTTTTAATTTTTTTTATTTTTATTTTTTTTATTTATTTTTTTTTTTTTAGCTTATTTTCCTGCTCTCCATATTCACTATAGTCTTAATGGTTAGGAAACTAACAGTATTTGATACCAATTTTACTTTTAACATATTTAAATCTTATAGCATGTTGGTGTGTAGTGGAATTTCAGTTATGCAAAAGTTTGTTTTTATATTCTCTGATTGTTCAATTTATGGTTTCACTGCTGCATTTTTATAACATTGTTGTTTGGCTGTGCTGGCCTGTTTGGAAAAATGAGAAATTTCTATTTACTTAAAATAAATGACTAAAGGATGGCAAGTTCACATGGGCACTTCCATTTTAATTTCAGTCAGATACTCTGCAATACAGACCAAGTTAAACTACACCTCCAAAACACAATATAGTAAAAAAATCTCTCAAAACAAGTTGCATTGTATGCTACTATACGTCAATGATAGTTTAGAAAAAGCACTAAGCATTACTTAGTTTCTAGCATTTGTGGTATAAATTGACATTTCAGCATCTTGAAAAAAAAAAAATGTCCACAGCATGCAACATAATTTTTGTCAATACTTAAGTACATCCACAGTAGCAGAAATGTTAATTTTTATCTTTGGTTCTAATATAAAAATGACCATTAATGCTGTAAAGCCAGATTCTTGACTAAAAATGAATCCGGTTGTTAATGTACACTTTTTTTTTTTTTTTTTGTCATATTCAAAAGGCTCTTCTTTGAAATAATTTGAAAATGGTCTTTAAGCATTTTTAAAATGTTCTCTTCATCTTTTGGATATTTTCATTTTTGCATTTCTCTGTGTTCATCTTTGCTTTGACTTGGCTTTTGTCTTTGATAAGTACTCTCTAATGACATTTTTTGTAAAGCTTTTGCTAATTTTATCTCTTATAATCTTAATGATTTTTCTTTTCTTTTAAACAAACTCCATATTCTTAACACTTTTTTGCTACATTTTTACAAACAGCAATCTATTCTATGTAAGAGGTTCAGCTGCTTGTGCAAAAAGCTTCTTTTTTTTAAGCATGATGGATTTGAGGTGAATTGTTAATGCCTTATAACACATATCCATAGATTGCCTTTTGAATGTAATTACTCAGTTTACTCATAAAATTTTTAGCAAGATTTTAGATGGATAATTTTAATTTTTTCTGTATATTATCAAGTGGGATTTATAACTAATTTGAATATCATGTTTAGTAAAACTTTCAGTATACTTTACATAAATTTCCCAATTTGAATTGTGGGGATTTCTGCTTTCTGAATCACACAAATCTTATGTATCATTGTGTGCCTTGAAAACATTTCTATGATAATATTAAAATACCAGAAGACTGTCTCCACTTATTTTATGAAGTGATATTTCAGTCAGTAAAAGTAGCTTGAATCACACTGAATTATTACTTACAAGAACCACTGTTGAAATATTTTTCTATTACAATTGTATATTTTAAAACTGTTGACATTTTTACGATTTTCATTTGAAAGAAAAACATTACGATTCATCATCTTTTGTAAACAACAAAGAAAGATTTGATGTGAAATCTGTTGAAACATTGGTATTCAACAAAAATTTATTTTTAAATTTCTCAAGCTTATTTAAAATATTTAAAGCAGGTGATTCTAGCAGAAATCTTTGTTCTTTTGCCATACTTGATAAATATCTAATGTGATTCACACATTTAACTCTTTAATAATATAAGTATTTAAAAACAGCTTTATAATGTTTGCCTGAACATTTTTATTTCTAATATATTACAGACATTCTATGAACCAGTGCCCCCTGCTCCACCATTAACATCTCAATCCGGCAGCACTGTACATTCAGGACTTCCCACAATTCCTCCCCATTCCCTAATAGCATTTGGCTTGTTTCTTCGACTGCCTGGCTATGCAGATGTTCTCCTCAGGGAACGAAAGAAAGCTCAATGTTTGCTGCGCCTCGTTCTTGGAGTCACAGATGATGGTGATGGAGGTAAGTATATGCTTCTCCAAGAAGAAAAAAAAATATTGTTCCACAATCCTTATATATAATTTATTGAATTTTTTTTTATTTTAAGGTCACATACTGACATCTCCAATTGCTAATTCCCTACCCACACTGCCTTTCAATGTGATGGAGTCTCTTTTTGATGCAACCCCACTGACAACTGATGATGGTGTGTACCTCCGCAGGATGATGCTTGACATTGGTGCCTTACACTTGATCCTTGCTTGTCTTTCGGTCCTCAGCCACCATGCCCCTCGCCTGAACTCAGCTGCCCTACAACACGAGGTAAGACATGATACAACACAAAAGCATTCATCATCTACGGTTATGAATGAAAGGAGATATTTAGTACAAGATGATTAGAAAAGGTGTTTTCTGTTTATATTTTTATGTAATTTATTTTGTAATATGGTTAATAGAAAAATGACTTGAATTTTTTTTTTAATTAACTCATCTTAAGCAAGGTGATAATACCACTAAGATACAAGAGAATACTGGAAGTGAAAGATAATGTAAAAACTTTAGAAGCAACCAGAAACCCAATCCTAAATAGGAAACAAAGAGTAAACCTCTAGTGTTCAAACTACTGAGGAGTGGGAACTGAAATGATAGTTTCACTTATCTACTCCTATAAATAAATAAATAATAAAATTTCAGAATTTAGGTTGAGATGTTAGACATGTAATTGTCAGGTGTTACAAGGAGGTCACATAATAAACAGAGCTAAAGAGACAACAGCTCTTGCTTTCTATGCTGCATTTGTAGAGAAGTTTAGAGATGATCAAAATGACATTTTAAATACAACTGTCACCTTTATTGCTTTTTTTGTCAGACACATGTAGTAAATGCACTTAAGGACAATCCTTTAAACACAGATATTTTTCTTTTTAATGATATGAAGTAGTAACAAGACTTTACATTGTATTTTTTTTATAATTATAAAAATCAACCTTTTAAAAAGATTATGAATTATTGATACAAAAATATTGTATCTGGATGGAAATTTGCAGATTACTTGGTTTACTTTATAGTTTGTTCAAGAAAATGTGAGTTTGTCAGATTTAGAATGGGTTTGACTGCTGTTATGAACGGGGTGTTTATCTCATAACTAAAATGCCTTAATTTACAGTATGATTCATGGTCCATGGAGTGTGTGTAGCACATAGAGAAAATGCATGGAACGAAAGAAAAGTAGATATTTACTCACAGTTGACTAGAAGTATACATTTATTTTACATGGAGAAACATTACAGCATAGGTACATACAGAATCAGTCCCAAGTTATCGGGTTGTGTGTCACAATTATTAGGGCAGGAACCATTGATGGCCATATTCCCAGTCTGTTGAGTCATGCATCTCGCGTCTGAATGTCACGTTGATCATGTGACTCGCGTGGACCCACTTTTCAGAGGTGAAAAGAGAGGTATTTGTTTTGGAACAGGAAAGGGTTAATCCATCAAAAAGGAAATATTAGCAATATAGAATTTTTATTTTTTTTAGATAGTCCAGAATTTATTTCATTAGGCTTTTTAGCACAAAATAAAGATATTTTCTACCAGTCACATTATACTGGAAATCTGAGACATTTTGTAGCTTTACAGTAGATTGTAATGATAAAAACACAATATTGATTATGAAAAAGAAAGATTTCATATATATTGACAACGAAGGATAACTAGTGGCATTGAATAACTATCATATATACACCAAAATTGCTGGTGAACAAGTTTTTCCAAGTTGATCTTAACTGATATATTACACCTCACTTAAGGGTCCTGGGTATGACTGTAAACTGCATCTGGTATTGGGAGGTTGTGAGGAGCGTGAAACCACCTCTTAATTGCTGTTGTTCCCAGGTCCACTCTGACTTGGAGTGGTAGCACCTGTTAGGGTCCCAGCTATGGGAAAATAGTTAACCCTCAAACTAGGTTCAAAACACTATAAAAGTATAAAAATAAATTTTTGAAGGAAAAATATTACCAATAATACAGTTCTGATAAAAAAAAAATCATTACCATAATACATTTTTGAAGGAAAAAAATTTTACCAGCAATACATTTTTGAATACAAAACTAGAAGACCTCTTCAGTTTCTAAAATAAAAATTTTTTAAAAATTCATTAAAATCTGATTAAATCAACCTTCTCACTATAACTGAACATTAAAAAAATACCTTAAAACACTACCTTTTTGGCATTAAATAACCCACAGAGGTTGATATGCCGTTAAACAAAACTCAAACATCACTTAAGTGGCCTATAATTCTGTGTTGTTTTTTTTTTTTTTTTTTCCTTCTCTCCGCCCCACCAAAGCAAAATATAAATTTTCTAATATTTTATGTATGAAGTTAACGAAAAATATGGACAAATTCATATACTTAATCAAGTCTTGACTTTATTGAAATATTTATCTCGATAAGTAAAAATATTTTGACAAGTATTTAATATTTACAAAGTATGGTTAAAATGTTAAACAATTATAAATTAAAGCCTATATATTAAATTTGCAATGTTAAAATTAGTAGGACTCATTTATGTCCATATTTTTGTGCAGGCACATTTAAATACCTCTTACAATAGTTAAGATTTTTATTCCATTAGAATATTGAAACTCAATCTTTTGTATTCACAATTTCATAAACAAAATTTTATTAAATGAACAAGTTTAGCTCTATTTAATTTGGCTCAAATTATTGGGTTTTTTATTTAGTATTACTACTTAATTTTAATACAAGGTAACCAAAAAATATCCTTGCCATTTTTTTATTTATTAGAAAAAAAAGATATACAGCAAATTTAACATACTGTTGGTCTTTTAAGTCATCTTCATGAGCATCCAGAACCTTTTGCCAATGTGCATCCATCTTCGCAATGTCCTAGCAGTAAAAATAAGGTGTTTTGGATGCAGAGAAGTCTGTGAGTGCCTGCTGCAAGTTTGCTTTATTTGCAAAGGATTTCTTACAAAAGTGGTTGTCCAAGGAATGGAAGTGGTCGTAATCTGTTGGTGCAAAATCTGGGTAGTGAGGTGAATGGCACAATCTCTCTCAGCCATGGTCACTCGCAATATGGCATTGTCATGCGATTAATCAATGATTGTTGCACACATTCCAACTGCTATGAGTACAGGCATGCAGTGTTGATTTGATCTATTGATAGCAGTTCCTAGTACCCCACTTGTCGTCTAATCCACCAGATACAGAGCATTATCTTGCATGAATGTAAAAATGTTCTTGTTGGGTGAGGCACCAGGTCTGACACACTTGCAAGTTTCATACAGAACCCACTTTTCATCATTGGTCAGTACTCTATTGTGAAACACTGTCACTTGTTATTGTTTGTTGGCTTTCAACAGTTTGTGTGATACCCACTTGTTCAACTGGTATGCACTTCCTATGCAGTGCAGGTGAAGTCTGATTGTTTCATCAAAACCTGAAAGTGTTCGGTAAGCTATTGTCCTCTCCTCTTCTCTGGTCACCCTCAGGATCTGTGGCTACCTGCTGCAGGGCTCATCACAAAGGTTTAAAATCTCCTGACCTGAACTTCTGGAACCAATGCCTGGCCTTGACATTCACTCACAGCCTTATTTTCAAAGGCTTGGTGTATTCAGCAACTTGATGTGCCTGAGGACAAGCCTGTCATAAAACAGACAACCTCAAAAAAGTTGTTTCAGCACTGCCATATTTTCTTGCTACTGCTTGAGTTATGACTTGTGTGTGTCTGTCTGTCTGTGCAATGCACCAGCACTGAACAAGAGTAATGCCTCTCCCCACTTCCTATCACATGACACACTCATTTGCATATTGGTGATCACTTACTCCATGATGTTAAAAAAAAAAAAACTGCAAAGACTTCTTTTAGTTACCTTTTTATAGTCTTTTAAACTGTATACATTTTCTATAGGTTTGCAAAAGTTTGCTAACTGAACAAGGATTAGATAGTTCATCAGGATGATGAAAATAGTCAGAAATGATGGAAAACATTATTTGTTCATGAAAATCACATTTGATAACAAGAAAATGATTGTATTAAAATGTTATCAGCTTTTCACTTTTTGATTGCTCTTTTTTATTGAGTATGCAAGCATTGCAGTCACTACTATAGAGCCATTTCTTTTGTTTCCTGACGAGACACAGACTATGCTGGCTGCTATTCAAGTTGCCAACACACAAACTGTATCCTCAACAACAGCAGAAGAAAAGTCCCAACAATACTGGGCCAAAGGAACCGGCTTTGGTACTGGCTCCACTACCTCAAGTTGGGATGCCGAACAGGCTTTACTACGACAGAAGAGCGAAGAGGAGCATGTCACATGCTTGCTACAGGTAAAAATCTGGAGTTATCTTCATTTGGGTATTGGGGTTGAAATTTCATTTCAAACTCAGTACTTTTGGTGAAAATCATTTTTCTCACATCCTCATGTTGGCTTTTATATTATTCCTTTATTTAGTATAAAGATTTGGTCTTAGCACTTATTTGACTTAAATGATTTAGTGAAGTTTTACACAGCTATAATACTAACTTCCAAATAAATGGACCATATTGAATTGGAATTTTCATCCCAATAAATAAGATAGAGAGAAAAAGATTGAAGTATGAACATTGCCATTAATAATAGGCACAATATAATCATAGTAAATATTCAGTGTAGACAAAACCTTTTTTTTTCCTTCATTTTATCCTTTGAATTAGATATCCTCCAAATATTTTTATTAAAGTGTTAATTCATGGGTAAAGTATTTGAAATCTAACAGCTTTTCACTTTTCCCCCAGTCATCAATGTTTTGACAGTGATAATTTCTGTGTGTGTGTGCCCACACCACAAGAATGATTTCACTTATAGATGTCAGCATAAAATTATTGAAGTAATTTGGATAATGTTATTAATTTCTAATACTTACTACTTATGTAACACTGCATGGCGGTCGGCAACCCTCAAGCTAGATTCTGGTTAAAACGGCACTAGATGTGACGCTCGTTCTTGCTGATGGTCGTGACGTTCCCAGTTGTGACACTGCCACCTGGTTGTAGGGTTGGTTTGGTCGCTGTTGCTGGTCGTGACAATCCTGCCCGATGATGTCGCCACAAAAGCTGGATTACAGGACGTCTGTTGCAGCAACGGGCCACTGTCCCACGTTGTGATTAGATCCCAGAGGTCTCGTCTTGCAATCTTAATAGTTGTCCATTTTAGCCAGTCCGGACACTGGTGTACATTTGTGGTTTAAAAAAAATAAACACGGCACCAAAAAAAAATTAATAAAATAAATGAACAAGGTCGGGCACGCCTGGAGAGTTACGAAGAATGTCTTTATATATTAAAACAAAAAAAACAACAATGTCTTTCTTTTCCCAAGAATACAGTTGTCGAAAATGATATTTACAACGGAGAGAGAAAGTTCGCCAAAAGCATCATAGCTCCTTAATAAAAAAAAAAAAAAAAAAAAAATGTCTGTTTCGTTAGTGTTAAAGTAAACAGATCTCTTCACAGTTCACCAAAATCTTTTCACGTATTTCATTAAAGTCTTTTCATTAATTCTCTCTAATTAGGATTGTCAACTTTCTATGTAACTTCTAAAACAGCAAAGTTCTTTCAGGTTCTTAACAGAATCTGACGAATTGGAGGCGGCCGCTGATGGAGAGTGTCGGGTGTTGATGGCAGTGGCTCTCTGCCTGAAATCTCTACCAAACTGCGACTCAAAAATTGTCACCTAACTGAACATTTCGTGTCAAGCATCTATTTTTATAACTAATTTCGATCCTCTCTGGGGATCCGGCCAGCTCACAGTCTTCGGCCAATGAAATTGGTCTCTGCCCACTCGATTTGCGGAAAGTTTTAGCTCGACCAGTGAGATTATACCAACTCACATCGTACCTTGGGTTATTATGGACTGCTGTGTTCACCAGCAGCCTTGGCCTTCAGGTGACCTTATCAAATCACTCTGACACTTGTTTTGTCTACACGTTTTCAGATTGACATTTCAACTTCAAAGAAGGGAAATTTATATGAACATGAAAGGATCGAAATTTATACAAACATGAAAGACAAGAAATATGTATTTTTCCAAAATAACTTTATGCTCCCGGCTTTTAGAAGTACTTGAAAAATAATAAAATTATTTTTTTTCCTAAGCTCACATCGCGTGACGTAATAGAACTCTAATAACATTACCAGTATCGATTTCTCTCTCTGTTGTTTTAAACCAACCAAAGGAAAATATCCCCGTGGGAGAAGGGAAAGTATTACCGCGGGAGAAGGGAACGTATCACTGCGGGAGATAGATAAATACACTATTTATCCATTGTGTTAAATCCATTGAAACTTCCCTGTTCAGTAAATTCACTATTGAATCACTGATATCACCTCACAATAAAAAAAAAGAACTTGTATTTATTCAGCATTGGGACCTTTACTATTACCTTTTTTTTTTTTCTTTTTTTTTTTTTTACAGCAAGTTTCCCTCTGCCTACAACCTATGCTATTTGTCATTTATTTTTAATTTTATCAAATATAAGAATTTTAGCTTTTGGTGGTACAAAACTTAGATATAAAATTACAACCAAAAGAAAAAAGTGATATAAGCTAATTCTTGCACAGCTTTTCAGCCAACCCTTGTAAGGGTTGACTCTCAATAACTAGTCTTCTTAGGGTTCTAGAGGCGACACATGTAGCAGCAGTGATGTGTCTTGGTCAAGCTAGCCTGAAAAAGCACAAACCTCTCCAAGCTGGTTTGACTTTAGTTTTCCTTCTATGCTGATTACCAACCCAATCTGTCCTGCTATTTACCCATAGCTGGAGAGAGAAGAGATTGATTCATGCCTTTTTCAATGGGTGTTTGCATGTAAATGACTGCAACAAATTCTGCTGGAATTCAAACTCTGCTCTCTTTCTGAGCAGCTATTCATTGCACAACATGCTAGCATTATTTCATCATATGGCAGCTTTACTTGTAGCTTGTATAGAGATCAAGGAATAATGTTTTAAAGGACTTTTATCAACTTTGTTTGTTTCAAATAATGAGTATCTGTAATTAAATAATTCATTCAGACAAATATACTTAAATGGATATTTCTAATGTGATTAAAAAAAAATAATAATTCTACTTTTCCATTTCTTGAATAGTTTTTCCTTCAAATAAAATGTTTTTTTAAATTTTCCAGGTTATTGCTAGTTATATAAATCCCGGTGGTAAGATGCCGAAAGATTTTGATGCTGCATCCTTTGGTTGGCATCGTCACAATTTACTTCCAGATGTGGTTCCTGAACTGCTGAGTCAATCCTGTCTAGTACCGGCAATTTCATCTTATCTGCGCAATGACTCTGTGCTGGACATGGCCCGACATGTCCCCCTCTACAAAGCTCTGCTAGAGTTGTTGCGTGGCCTTGCTATTTGCCCTATTTTAGTACCCTTGCTGTTGCCTTTGGACAAGGCTGAAGATGGAGAGTCTACAGTTTCTGTATGCACCCTGCTTGAAAAAATGCGGGGTTGTGTTGATACCTATGCAAATAGACTTAAGTGAGTATTTCTTTCCAAACATTTTGTGTTAATAGGTGGATTATCTCTCTTTCCACCTGTTTGTAAATGCAGGCTGTTTTCTAGCAAAATATGAATTATTTACATTTTTAATTCCCTATATAACAGCCCTATCCTTTGTTATATTCTGTATATAAGTCCTATTCTCTAGAAATCCTTTTCTGATTTTTCAATGCACAACATACAGACTGTTGAAACTTGTGAAAACAAATTTTAGACTCTAAATCTGCAGAATTTGTACTGTTTCTTTGTCTCTGGAGTTAATATTTGTCATAAATTTTATAGTGGAACATTTGATAAATGTTCACCTTTTTCAATTTGTTTGTTTATATACTATGGGTTATGAAAATCTTAGCATCTGCTTGCTTCCTTTATATACATTTAATATTAGAGTGAATGAAAGTTTTGATGTACTTAATAAATCCTTTTGTATAACTAACTAGTCTGACATATAAACTTTTTTTTTTTTTTTACTAGGGTGGGGGTTTTCTCACCATCTTTGGAAAAGGAATTCTGTACTTGTATCTTTTGATTTCTAAGAATGTAACTATACCTTCATAAAAGACACACTTTGCAGCACCTTCAAGATGTTTTAATTACCCTGCCCATGCTCATAGGGTATGGCAGGTGATGTAACAGTTATTGGCAAAGAAATGAAAACAGGGTTCAAATTTCAGCTAAGGATGTTTATCTTCATTTAATACAAATACCTTTGGTGTAGGTGGAGGGAGCATCATAGATTTTGACAAATATCTATGACATGCTATGATAGTTGAAACCTAGTTTGTTTTCAGTTCAAATCCTACTAATGACATCCTCATAACCATTGGTCAACTAATCTTCCATACGTTTTTTACACTAAGTACTTTTGCTCCTTCACTTAGAACTTTTTTAAAAAAATCTCTCACTATCTCAAGTCACTAAGCAACATTTCATGCATTATTATGGCTCTACCAGGGTCATTGCCCTGTTACAGCAGTGCGATCAGTTGTAGAGCTGAGATGGCAAATTTTTGTGCATGTGGAATATTTTTCAGGGACTTGGAACAGTTCAGTTTTAGCAATTCTAACTAATTATAAACATTTTAAAGTTGAATTTTTTAAGGATATATTCCCATTACTGTGTTAATATAATCATTGCAATATATTTAGTTAGAGAAATTTAAAACCCTGACTTCAGTCTAAAAGAAAAAGGAAAAAACATTGATCTTTTTCTTTAAGAAGCTTGTAAAATGTTATTTATTAAGCATTTCTTAACCCAATCAAGTTATTTTGAACATTAACAGAATGTGATTAGGCTTGCAATATTGTGTATGTGTTTTTGTATTTTAGTTCGTTAGTTATAGTCATTCACTTCTTTGCAGATCCAACAAAAATAAAGGCAACAGTGGCAATACAAACAATGGAACAACTGCAACCACTGCTGCCCCCACAACTACTACAATTACTAATTCCAATAATGGTGGCACTACAGTAGGCAGTGGCTTGACTACAAGCAAAGAGGAGGAGGAAGAGAATGAGGGGCTAGCCTTATTGATACCAGACATCCAAGAAACTGCTAAAATTGTACAAATGGCTACAGATTGGCTTAAAGGTTCAAAAGGTATGGGCAAAGTATTTTTTTTTCTTACCAATATTTTCTATTATGACCCAATGAATTGATTGTAGAGTAGGTACCTCCACTTATTTGCTGAAAAAAAAAAAACAGCATAGCATAATGTTAAAAGGCCCCAAACTTAATAAAAACAGATTTATCATGAAAGATCAAATTGTTTTTTAAATTTTTTAATCGTTTCTAATGCATTCAAAATTAAATATCTTATATTTTTTTTTCATCTACGATTGAAGAGTTTTTTTTTTTTACCAGAATTTGGCAAACATAATATTACACAAATCTTTTTTTTTTTTTTTTTTTTTTTTTTTTTTTTTTTGCTGGTGAAAAACATTAATTTGGAAATTCTTGCAAAATCAAGTAATGGTCAGAATTTGATGAAACTTTCAAGACTTAGTCACAAATGACTGAGGCTATTTTCATGTTACCACCACCACCACATTTCCTGAAATTTCTAGAAATTGACTACCATGCCAATACTTTGTCTTATTAGTTAAATCCAGGACTTCTCGGGAAATGTAAACCACTTTTTTTTAAGCAGTTGCTCCTTTTCAGAAAATCTGCTCTAAATAGTGAAAAAAGAAAATGCAATAAAACTATACTATTTTTTATTTAGATAAGTTTTTTTAATTGCTTTTATAAACATATCAAGGATATCATATTCTGAAAAGGAAAATTTTTTCGATGAATAATTGTTACAAGAATTGTTTTATTTTTCAAATATATTAATTTATAATGTCTCAAAAGTCTTAAATTTTTTTCCAGTCACCATGCGCATTAGCATTAATAAGTGAAGACTATATTTACTAATCAAAAATTAAAAAGTTTAATACAAATCTTCAAGCAACAAGATTTTTAAAATAATTAACATTTTTTTGTGTGTGCAGATATCTGGGTTTTTCTTTTTTTTTTTTATGATAGGACATAATTGACATAAAGTCATGGAGTTATCTCTGTCATGCTATATAATTTATTTCTGTTATTAAATTTTTAAATTAATTCAAAAGGTTTTTTATATTTTCATTTTTCAGAAAGTATCTTCAAACATATATAAAGCTAAACTAACTAAAATTCTATAAAATATTAGATAATTGCTGAAAATATTGTTAAATTTTTATTTTTACTATGTAGTTAAAAACCAAACGCTAAATTTTCACTTAGATTACATAAATTTACGTCAATTCTAGTCAGCTATACTTAGCTTTTTTTAATGTCCAGCTGTCACCAAAATCAATTAGCATCTCAGAAACACTTTTATACTACATTTCAGGCAGTAAGCAAGTAATATTTGTTTCAATCAGATTAATGTAACTTTAAATTTGCTAATTTTTCTAGAGTACCATGTCAGTTATGTATATTATTTTTGCAAGATTTTTAAAACCAAGAATTAACTTTTACTTAATTGTCGCTCACTTGAAAATGGCAGAAAAATTGAAATTGTTAAATCTCAAATCAATTCCGATCAATATAATTTCCATTTGAAATATACACTAGAGTATTTTTATTTTTACTGGAAATAGTAAATTAATATTTTAGCTTTCAGTTAATGCTAAATTGATATGAAAACTTCAAAAAAGCTTTTTTATTTATTAAAATTCATTTTAAATGTAGGTATCAAAAATGAGTGAAGACACCTGTTGTAGAGTATTTAACCAAAATAAGAGGGTTGTGAAAATCAGTACCACAAATTTAACTAGTTATATTTAAAGTTAAAAAAAAAAATCTTTTGGTACATCTTATGCAATATTTTTTAACTCCTTTCCTTCATCAAAAACAAACAAAAAAAATGAAGAATTTGTATCACAGTATCATTGAGCTTAAGAAAGTGTTTCTGAGTATAAAATCTATTTCATACTAACTTTTATACTTTGTAATTAGTAATAAACATGAAATCCATCCATACTTGACTGAATAATAGAATTGTGCAAAGTTTGTTAAAACGGCTATAAGCTGATTATTTTAAATGATGATGATGACATGCCTTTTTGAAATTATTTTATATGCTTGTGTGAGCATTAATCATTTTTCTAAACCCAATCTACTCCCAGAAGATTCATCAGCAGATAAGAGCAGTAAGATGGAGATTAGAGATGTGTGCAGCAGTGTGTCTCTGGAAAACCGTTACATAAATGTGATGAAAAACTTCCAGTTTGGTAAGTTGCTTTTTTTTTTTTTCTTCTTCTTTTTGTGCTAAAATTTAAATTGATAATAATCTTTGAATTTTTGTCTCTTAACAAGAATATCCTAGCTGCAGATTTATCACAGTCCCTTAATCATTTTTGCTTCCTTATTAAAAATTTTTCATATCAGTTAATAGTTCTACTTGGATTCCTAATAGAAATTTATATTTTCTATTTGGTTATTTAGATGGTATTGGGTGTATATTTATTCTGAATGAAGTGTTCTCTTTTTTTATAATTATTACATAGTGTTGACAATAGCTTATAAGGGTCTATAATATAAGATAATGGACATTAACACACCTTATGCAAAAGGATAAAGATATACTAAGTAGATGTTGAATGCTGCCAGATTAAAGATAGATAGTAAACAAGTGAAACATTGACTTAAAAAGTATTATAAGCACCTTTTAAGTTTAATATTATAAAGATTTAATTACAAAAAATATAAATGAAAACAAGTTCCTTGAAATCTTTGCTTTTATTTTTGTCAAAACTTTACAGTGTATAAGACATACACTGTAAAGTTTTGACAAAAATAAAAGCAAAGATTGGGTTGGAGAGGAAAAATTAATAAGAAAGACAGAAAGTTTAAGAACAACATTGCTTGGAACATTGGACACCACACAAGAGATTTTTTCTTTTATTGCCAATAAGTTCTTAGGAATCTAAACAAAAGAAAATATATCTTCCTCCTCTCTAACATCTTGATTTTCTAATTTGAAATCAAAATACCAATGCTCTATAAAATTTGTCACTTTGATATCCGTGTCAAGAATAACCATATCTGTCAGCATTTTCTCTACAAAATACTAAGTTTAAATTTGTTAAATAAACTATACAATAACCTGTTTTTATCTTTTTTTTTTTTTTTTTTTTTTTTTTTTTTTTTTTTTTTTTTTTTTTTTTGGCTAGTATTTTCTTTAATCATATTTTTTACCAAATAATAATAAAAAGAAAAAAGAAATTAATGGCTGACAGTGCTTCAATATATGATAATTATAATAATAATATTGCTCCACCCAACTTTATTGACCTTTTTAGGAAAGGTTTTTTTTTTTTTTTGTTTAATACATAAGTTTATATAGGCATTTTTTTAAACTTTTTTTTTTAATATATAGATACGTACGAGATGGTGACAGAAGTTGATGGCTTCCTCAAGTTCACAACGCCTCACCATTATGAGTCGAATGTTCGGGCATCTGGCTGTATTAAAAATCCATCACGAGCAAGACGCCTAGCCCAGGAAGCTGTCACCCTGTCCACTTCACTACCACTCTCGGCCAGCAGCAGTGTATTTGTCAGATGTGACGAAGACCGACTGGATATCATGAAGGTAAATTTTCTATTTTCTTCAAATTTCAAAAGTTCATATTCGTCAGATTTTAATGAAACTTTCAGTATTCATTCACAAATTAAATTTTTTTTTTTTTCCTCTGTTAATTCCTTTTTTCCACCTTCCCATAAATCCATGAAATTTTGATAAATTCTACTTGTTGCAGTCTATGGTTTTAATAGTTAAATGCAAGACTCATTAGAGAATATAAATAATCTATTTTTTTAGTTTTTTTTTTTTTAAATTTGGCTTCTGTATCTGAAAATCTGCTCCGAAGTGTAAAATAAAAAATGCAATAAAACTGATATTATTTAATTTGATAAGCTTTTAATTGCTTGAATAAATAATAAAAATTAAGCACATTATAGTCTGAAGAAATTTTCAATTACTATTGAAATTTTAAGAGTTGTTTTCATATTTTTTTTTTTTTTTAATAATAATTTATAAAGTTTAAAAATATTTTTAAAATACTTCAAAGATTTGTTGCAGTTAGATTTTTAAGTTAATAATTGAAGATTATATTGTCTATCGAAAACTAAAATGTTTAATACAAATCGTTTGGCCTTCATATTTTTTTTCCAAGATTTTTAAAACCGAAAATTAACTTTTGTTTACAAATGTGTCACTCGGTCAAAAATGGCGGCAAAATTTAAAAAGTGAAAAAAGATCTCAAACTTTTATATTCCAATCAATATAATTTCTCTTTGAAATAAACCAGAGTATTTTGCTTAGTGGAAATAGTAAATTTAATCATATAGCTTTCAGTTAGAACTAAAACAAGTTTTCAAGAAAACTTTCATTTTTAAAAATTCAGTTTAAAATTTAGCTATTGAAAATATTGTAATGTAACAAAATTTGCAACGTATATATATATTGATTGATTGATTGTTTAATACTTAGTTTTTGGTCCTAATAGGGTTAGACCAGTACACTTTTTTATCTCTAATCACACACATGCCAATATGTTTTGATATACAGCAGACAGGTCAAAAAGTTCAAATCCGTGATTAAGAAATAGTTTATTCTAAATTTCACACTATAAATGATATTTGTGTAAATCAGATTAATTTAACATAAAATTTGCTAAGTTTCCCAAAAATAATGTGTTACAGATGTATATTTTATTTTTTCTACCATGAGTGAAGACACCACTGATGGTAGAAACCAAGGTAGCAAAATAACTTGTTTAAAAAAAAAAAAAAAATATATATATATATATATATATAGCTTCAGATTTTTCTTAGAAGTGAGTGATAGTAAAAGAGAATCTGCCATAATATATGAAAAAAAACAAAAAAACTGACAGTGGTTGAGGTAGAAAAATGGATAGATATACCCAGATAGAAATAGTCAGTCAGTCATAGTAGATAAAGAAAAACAAATAAGAGAAACATCAAGTGAGGGACATATAGGTCTGACCTTTTTTTTTTTTTTTTACCCCATCCCTGAATTTATTCAAGACTGCAAAAATCGTTGCAACAAGTCTCTTGAACTTGTCAAATGCAATACATGTTGATACAAAAACAGACTAGAACTCAGATAACATACATTTCAACAATAACAGTTTGATACAAAAGTACAATAACAAAACAATGAGGAAGTGTTCCTTGCTTAGATCAAAGCAAAATAAATAGATTACTTATTTAATTTCTCCTAATTTAGAAGTTGGGAGTGTACAGGTAAAATGCATTTTTTTTTTTTTAAGTGGTAGCTTGAATGTTGATGTTAGTTGCTGGTTGCTTTCTGGAGGTGGTTGTTCACTGGTGATCAATTAACATTAGCAACAGCAGGTTGAAGATTATAGAGTTGCTTCTAGAACTTAGAGTAAAAATATTGAGTAACTTTTTGATAAATTTCTGTAATGAAAGAAAAAAAATATTGGCACATAATTGTTATTTGCCAGAAGTAAATTCATTTAAATATTGATCTGCCAAAACCATCTGTTTTATTGTTCTTATTGTAGGTGCTGATCACTGGTCCAGCTGATACTCCATATGCAAATGGCTGCTTTGAGTTTGATGTCTACTTTCCTCAGGATTATCCAAATTCCCCTCCCTTCATCAACCTGGAAACAACAGGAAACCACAGTGTTAGGTTCAATCCAAATCTTTACAATGACGGCAAAGTTTGTTTAAGTGTGCTCAATACATGGCACGGGCGACCTGAAGAAAAATGGAATCCTCAAACCTCAAGTTTTTTACAGGTAACTGTTTTTTAATTAAATTTGTTCTAAACCTTTTATATTTACTGATGAACCAAAGTATTATGACCAGTGACAATAATGAGTTAGTCTCATAAGAACAGTACACATTGTGGTCAAAGTATGAAAGCAGGAATGCTAGAATTTTCATTTTGATGTGTTAAATCCCACAGTTATAGGCAACAAGAAAGATATGAGTGATTTTGATAAAAGCCAGAAAACTAGGTACGAGCATTTCTGAAATAGCACAGCTTTTCAGTTTGTAGGCTGCTCACGTTTGGTAAAGGTGCATACCGTTTGGCAATGGTTCAATGTGAGAAGTGAATGGAAACTTTTCTCTTGAAACATTCCCACAATCAATCTCAAAATCACTTAGAAAATAAAAAGAAAATCGTACCTTATGCTATCTAAAACAAAAGCAAAGAAAATGATTTGTAAGATAATCTAGTATTAGTAATATAATGGATGTGCAGGTAGCATAATGATTATCAGCATAGAAAGTGGGATAGACAAGCAAGATTCAAGTTCTAGCCTAGTCTGTTTTTTACTTTGTATTACTCTCCTCTGGAAGGCATCAATATGTGAGTAACATGTCAAGAGTCATATGGTTAGATATATACTGTTGGAATGTTGCAACTTCTGGGAAATATGAAACCTGTATTACAGAACAAAAATCTTAGAACTTATTGAAAAAATTAAACCAGATAACATACAATTTGTCAAAAAGATTAGACTTGAAATATAAAAGAATAAGTAAAAGTAATAAAAAAAAAGTTTGAGTGTTTACACAAACAAAAAAAAACAAACTTTTAATCATTCTTGACAATAAAACTTGTCTTCTGTCATACCTAACAAACAAATAAAACTTTTGTCAAACTTGAGAAAAATTTTCCTTCAACCATACCCAACAAACTTTAAAGTTTTACTTCAACCATATCTGAAGAACTACAAAGCTTACTTATCGTCCATACTTGACCAACTATAACATATGTTCACAATCAATTTGGCTCTAAATGACCCACAAGATGTTGAGGGACAGTTAAACGCAATCTTCTTATGAAAGGCATGAATCTTTCTTCTAATCTCAGTTAAGGGGCAGGGTTGTGAGGCAATCAGTTCGAAGTACAACTCTGAATTCAAAACCAAGGAGAAAGCAGTGAGAAATCCTTGTCCAAAAACCAAGAACAATAATGGCAATGCACAGATAATAAAGAAAATATAAGCTAATATACATTGTCATCATTTGAAGTAAGTCTTAGTAATCGACTTTCATGTATATTTACTTGAAGGAAAATTTAAACAATACTTTATTTCCAAGAGGTTCTGCTTGTAGTAATATTTGCCTTAGAGTTTAAATAGGAATTTTTTTTTCTTTTTTCTTTTCTTTTTTTTCTTTTTTCTTTTCTTTTTTTTCTTTTTTCTTTTCTTTTTTTCTTTTTTCTTTTCTTTTTTCTTTTCTTTCTTTTCTTTTTTCTTTTCTTTCTTTTCTTTTCTTTCTTTTCTTTTTTCTTTTCTTTCTTTTCTTTTTTCTTTTCTTTCTTTTCTTTTTTCTTTTCTTTCTTTTCTTTTTTCTTTTCTTTCTTTTCTTTTTTCTTTTCTTTTCTTTTTTCTTTTTTCTTTTCTTTTCTTTTTTTCTTTTCTGCTTTTTTCTTTTCTTTTCTTTTTTTCTTTTCTGCTTTTTTCTTTTCTGCTTTTTTCTTTTCTGCTTTTTTCTTTTCTGTTTTTTCTTTTCTGTTTTTTTCTTTTCTGTTTTTTTTCTTTTCTGTTTTTTTCTTTTCTGTTTTTTTTCTTTTCTGTTTTTTTCTTTTCTGTTTTTTCTTTTCTTTTTTCTTTTCAGCTCATCAATAGGATTTACTAAAAATGTGTTGCTTTTTATGATTTCTTATAGCAGTGGCTTTTTAGAGATGTGTAGATATTTTAAACAGAATCGTTTTTCAGTTAGAATAGAAATTTAATTTTTATTTTCTCTATTATAGGTTCTGGTATCTATACAGTCATTGATCTTAGTATCTGAGCCTTATTTTAATGAACCCGGTTATGAGCGGTCCCGTGGTACTCCTTCAGGGACAGCCAGCTCACGTGAATATGATGCCAATATTCGACAAGCAACAGTCAAGTGGGCAATGTTGGAACAGATAAGAGACCCATCTCCTTGCTTTAAAGAGGTATGTTACTTATCACTTTCTTTACTGTTTTACTTGGCTATCATATAAGTGATTGAAAAGAACAAGGAAACAGACTCCTTATACTTGCATGTAGGCTTTTTTTCTCTTTACTGGTATTTCAAAAAAGATGTACCCTTTCATATCATCAGTCCCATAACAGTGGTTGTGGGGCCCAGACACTTTTTACTTGTAAAAAAACTTTATACAAACTGACAAAATAACAGCATAATTTTCTGTATGCTTAATGCAGGAGGAACTTATGATTGTATTGTACTGAGAAATTCAAAAGTATCATTTAAAAAATAAGTTTACTTTTTTTACTAACTTCCTCCCCCCAAAAAAGTAGGGTGAATATGTTGAACTGATGCAGCTGATATACAGGCTGCTATGACAGTGTATACTGGGTGATCAGTATACTAGCCAGTTGTGTTTTTTTTTTTTGTAACACTATGATATTAGCATATAGTCAGGCTAGGGCCTTGGAAGTAAGCCTATGCATACACCTGCTATCTCTTCCCCATGGTGGATCAGAAGCAACACAGGTTTACTGAATAGGGTTTTATCTCAAATGAAAATCCTGAATGTAAAAACACAATTTAATTCAATAACTGTAGAATCAAATCCTCTGAAGTATATTTTGTTGCAAGAGAAAGATGTTTGTCCTCTATTAACAAAAATGAATAATTAAGCCATTTCTTTGCTCACTACAAAACTAAATAGCATTGGAGAAAACCAAGTTTTATCTTGAAAAAAAAAATTGTGTTATCTGTTAAAAAAGAAAATTTTAATCTAGACCTGGTCAATATTAGTAGACCTTGGAATATGGTGCTTCTTTACCAATCTTGACTAATCGCAACCTTTCTTAAAATTTTTGAGTTACACACCCTAGCATTTTTTGACATTGGATTTGCAAGATTGATTTTGGACCTTTTGATTTTACAACCTCGGATTTGTGATGAGGAGGTGGGGTGAACTTCCTTATTACTATTTACCACACTAACCTAGTAACTTCAGAAGGGACTGTGTGATAATTGAGGTAATGAACGCCACTTTCAATTTACAAGGTATAATGGAAAAGTTGAACAAATGAAGGCATGTGCAAAAATAATCAAATACTCCAGCATATCATCTTGGAGGTTTCATGCTGAAAGAGGGCATACATCCTTCAGGTATTTTTGAAAGGCTTTTTAAAGACGTAGGAAATATGACTCAATTGAAAATCTCTAAAGTTCCTTGACGCCAATTATTTGAAAGTGGAGGTTTCACTATGAATATGTCAGGCCTGCTGATGGAGGCCTTAAATAACAGGTTTGCAGTTTGTAGAAAGAAATATTTGGCAGCCAGTAATGCCAATGCAAAGTGAGAACAATTAATATTATAAAGATAAATTGTATCTTTTTTATTTTCAGGTTATCCAGAACCATTTCTGGCTGAAACGCCATGAAATCCTATCCCAGTGTGAGCAGTGGATCTGTGAAATGGAATCTTACAGTCACGACAAAAGAACAGGCAGGCATATAGCCCACAGTACTTTAGCATTAAAAGTATGTATCAACTAGCTAGAAAATATTTCTGTCACTGTTACTTTAACACTCTTAATTTCTACATTTAAACCCAACCTTGTTAATGATAATGGTATATGATAAAGCAGTTTTATTGAATCGAATAAAATTTCAACTATATGGTAAAATACGGATGTCACTTCATATAAATGGAAATTTTGGGGGGCTCCTCATATATAGTTAGCATCATTTGAAATGACATTAAACTTATTACTTTCTATTATTAACTTTAAAATGTTTCTTATTCACATTTGGGGAAAAGGGTTTTTTTTTATTTTTGGGTTTTTTTTTTTAAGATCTGTTTGTACTTAGACAAAAAAATATACCTATTCATAAAATTCCAGTTAATTCACAAAATATTTCACTTCTAATTTCCCTTGTTACTCTGTAACAAGAAGCAGATGTCTGGTTCATAAAATTTGAACAAATCAAATTCAACTAAGATGGCTAAATATTTTTGGTTTAAAGATTCTATTACTTTATGGTTGTATTATTTTGGAAACTGAAGATTTAATTCCTATATTTATCAGAATTGTGCAAGATTAGTGGCAGCAGAAAAATTATTCATTCTCAATTTATTGCTTCCAAAAAGATACTTTCAATTATTGAAATTATTAGATTTAATAGTCATCTTGAGATAAAATTCAGATTTATTTTCATTTGCTTATAATGGTTAAATCTTTATTAAATTTTGTATGAAGACTTGATACAACAGCTGTGGTAGGGACACCAGTATAGATGAGGATGTTAAATGGTTTTACCTCGGTCTTGAGTGTTTTGCATTTCATATAACCCGTAGCAGAGTCTGTGAAGTGGGATCTTTAGGGCAGCTATTCATTTGATAAAAAGAGAACAAAATAATAGATAAACAAGTGAAAACTTTTGAGATCACGTGGAACTTGACTGTATACTGGAAATTTTTGTTCACATTTCAGGATTGAAAGTAGTTCTGGACTACCATTGGTTAAGACGGGCTGTTCATTGAGGTAGTCTCAGTGGGGTCCCCTACTCCCACCACCCATTTGAGTTCTCAGTCACACATTGTGATGTAGAGATGGGTGGTTTGAGAGTCAGTTATCACTGGTTGAAGGGAAAAGACTAATCTGTAGTCTATCTTGACAGTTATCCTAAATGTCACCTCTAGACCATGCAAGTGAATCTATGAAAAAGTAATCAAATTATTGAAAATGGAATTCATTTTTTAATTTTCACTGTGGCATTAATTTTACCTTGCATTCCCTATTATGAACATATGGTTTACCTTCCCAGTTTTTGTGTATGTTGATACAAACAAGAATAGATGCAACAGGAAGGTGTGTGTCTGGTCAGTAAAGGTTGAAATGTTTTTTTGGAGTTTACAAAAGTGTTCTAATTTAGTTAATGTTAAATTTATTTTTTTTCTCTAGTATTTATGAACATATAAATAAACAAGTTGTTGTAGGCACAGATACTATTTTGATATGAATAACAATAACTTTTAAAAAATTGTTAAATGTATTCAGAAATTTAGAGACAGAAAAATACTTTTGAAATTTGGTTGAAATTAAGCAATAGTTTAACTTGGTAATATTAAATGAATTACAAATGAAATGTTTTCGAAAGAAAATGAATTTAAAACCAAAGCACACAGACTAGTCATGCAATCTAAAAATGTTTTGAAATGACTTATGAAAGGAGTAAAGTACATAATTCAATAATTCTAAGCAATTTTGTATTCTTGTTTGCAGAGGCATTACAACCAGCTGCGAGAAGAATTTTCCAAAATGAAGCCTCCATCTGGCATGGAAGGTGAAGTGGCTGACATCCCTGAGGAGAGTAAAGCAGAATTTACCAACAGCAAGAACTACCCTGAACTGGAAGTGGATGATGGTTCACCTCAGGTAGAACCCATCAACCTGGACATCACTGATCCCATCTCAGTGCTAGAGTCCTTGCCGTTTGGACCCAACAGCATTGACTGCTGACAATGACAGTGGCTACCTCTTCTCATGGATTCTTCAGTCTCTCTACCCTACTGCAATGTAGGGACCTGGAGGAAGAAGGTTTCAATAAATCCCACTTCGCTGTGGCTTTGTTCCGCCAAACTGCTGAAGGCTGAAGCTACAATCTGCAAAAAAGAAAAAACAACAACATTACCATGATAATGAAAATCAAATTATGATAAAATGTGGCTTTCAGTTGGTTAGCAATGATTGGTCAGCTAGTCACATGGTCAACTAGCCAGTTGGCCAATAATATCAACCTGGAACCAAGCAGACGAAGAGGCAGCCATCTTCTGGATTTGTTCCTGTTGCCACAGTTACACCAGCTGACTGGTCCTATTGCCAAAAGCATAAAACAAAATATTAAAGATCAGGGTTTCTCAGTGGCCACACAATGGTGCTGCCACCATTACCAAACTCCTTTCCCCTTACCTGACATCATCCTTTTGTCATGTGTCATCTGTGCTACAAGCAACAGCAGCAACTGTTGCCAGCCTCATTGGTTTTTGGAGTTGGGTGTCAGCTTCTATTACTCTAGCTCCCAGGTTCTAATAATCTCCTCCTCCTCTTCCTCCTCATCACCATCATTCATCTCTTCCTCCTTATCTCTGTTAATACTACTGCTATTAGTATTATTATGATTAATACTATACTTTTAACTATTGTTAATCCCGTTTTCCCTCATGCCACAGGGAACTCTATCCCCCCCCCCTGCCCCAGTCCCCTTCTTTCAGAAATGATCTTAACTGATGTTGGTGTGAAAGAAATAGATGTGTAAAAAAAAAAAAAAAAAAAAAAAAAAAATAAAGCTGGCCACCACTTAATCAGAATGAAGGGTTTTCTGTCTACTCTATTCAGAGTAGGAGTTGAACATAGATGTTGTTGTTGTTATTATTATTATTATTATTGATCTGTTTTGTAAAATCTGGCTTAAAGAGCGGAGGCAATCTTGGGCTATAAAAGTATTGACATTGAGGTATCATTAACCTGCAAAAAACGTCTGTTAATTTTTAACCTCCTTTCTTTCTCAGATCTTCAGGCAGTGTTGTGCTAATTATTGGTGCACAAGATGAATGAAAATATGCCATGATTTCATTCCCACCTCCCTTGGTTTTCTTTCCTTCAAGCAAATGTTCCTTCTAAATTCAGTGGGGTCCAAAATAATCATGGCAATATTGATAAAGTATAGGAAAGGTTTTAAGAAACATTGCTAAAAGATTGAAAATTGTTATTTAAAATGTCACTTTAAGGAAAATGACAGGCACATAAATTGACCCACCAAACTTATGAAATTTCTGGATCTGGTTGGTCTCTATTTTGGCAATTGTCTAATTGGTCTTGGGTGACAAACATATGGCTTCATTATTACAAATTAGTTATTAAGGTTACCTTATTAAAACGCTAAATTCATTTTTCATTCTTGCATTAATATTTTGGCTTAATTTTCTTTGTATTTGATTTTCTTTCAGTTTATCTGTATAAAACTTTGAACTTTTGCAAACTGACTCTTTGAACAGATTTCTTTCTGTAACTAAGCCCACAAGTTTTCTGCCTCAGTCAGAGAAGGGCAAAGTAATGAAAATGCATTAAGTTGGTATTTGGGCCCAAAAAATATATATAAATCCAAATACTATGTAATTTAGGTATTTTAAGGAGATTCAATTTTGGGAATGGTTGCAATTTCACAAAATGCTTAACATGAAATTTGGCATCTTAAAAAAAAAAAAAAAATTTAGTCAGCAAAAATTTTTAAGTAAAACAGCAAAAACATCCTCCCCACTTTTTTTTCCTCTATTGTAGCATTATGCCATTGTATACACACAATCACATAACAGTAAATGTCGAAGCATATATATATATATATATATGTATGTAATATGAAATTTTAAACATATTTCAATCCATGGGATCTTTAAGTACATATGAGAACCAGTGTTTACTTCTACTTTCCTCTTCTTTTTTTTTTCTTTCTTTCCTAACGTAAAACTTTCATAATCAGGTTTTTTTTTAAAAGACAGGTTTGTGCTTGAAAAATCTTTTATATTTAATTAGATATGGGTTGGGGATGGATACATACAGTATAGATTTATTAAATATTTGTGCTCTCTCATTCAGTTAAATGGTGCAATTTCTATGCTATGGTTTCCTTTCACTAATGTACAGTTTAATGTGAGATCTCTCTGTTCTTCTGGATTCCAGTTATTTTGTGCAGCACCAATTCTTTTCAAAATGTTTTTTTCTTTAATTCCAGTTGCAGCCAGAAATGGAAATATAATCATTGGGCAAATCAGTAACATTCTCCTTCTCATTATAATCTCTACTTCAATATGCATTTTAATTGACTTCAATTTTGTCTGTTAATGTTGTGAAAGGTGACTTTTTTAATTATTATTTAAAATCTTATTTAACATTTGCTTTTCAACTGTGCGTGTATGTGTGTGTCCCTCTTACTTTTCTTAATTTCCAAACCCATTTATTAGACTTTTTATAATAAAATAAAAATCTTTCCATGCCTTGTTTGTCTCCCAGACTCTTTTGTCAAAATACCTGCTTTTCACTTTCCACATTTTTCAACATAAAAGCATTTACATATGCTTTTATTTAAGGGCAGAACAACACCTGTGTGTGTGTGTGTGTGTGTGTGTGTGTGTCTTCTTTACACACGTTTAAAAGATCTTTAGAAATGATGGTGTAGCTTCTGATGGCTGTGAGAACTTTTGTGCAGGTCTGCTGCTGTTATTTTGGTTGGTAATGAAAATGAAGATCTTGAAAACAAAAGCAGTTTTGACTCTGCAGTGTTCACTTACCCAATAATTGTTTCCTCTTTTTCCTTTGCCAGATTTTTAAGTGGGTTTTTCTTATTTTAAAGGAAAAACAAATCCTGCTTATATTTTTATTAAGAAGGATTTTTAAATGTTTCCCTTAATTTAGTTTAAGTTTCATTTAAAAATAAATGTTTCCTTTTACCACCTGAATTGTTCCAAATTGTATTTTCCAATAATTTTAACGCAAATAAACCATGAATGATGATAACCAAATCCAACAGTAAATCTGATTTTTCTTTTTTATGCTCTGCTACTGTAGAGTCTGGCTAGTGTTGAATAATAAAAAAAATCAAAAAAAAAAAAATCTACATGACCATTTCACTTCCTCTGTTCTAACAAGAAGCCAGTGAATCAAAATGCATCTCACTACTCACACTTTTTTTTTTTTAACCAATGAAGTGGTGGCTATGAGGTTATGGAGGAGGAAGAGGAGAACTTTTTAAAAAAGATGCATCTCTACTTTTTTTTTTCTCTTCTCTTAAAGATTCAATGAAGAGGAGGATCAGTGCTGGAACCAGTTTGGAGTATTGGAGGCTTTGTTTGTAAACACTACTGTATATCAGACTGTAAATTAGATGTGATTAATTAAACTAATTTTTTTTTCTTTTCATAATATCTTATTCTGTTGTCATTGTTTTCTCTTAAAGATTTTTTGGCTTTATATGATATGCCCTTACAGAAAATAAGAGGTTCTTAAATTTTAATTTGTATTGACTTTAATTTTACAAAGCTGTACAAACTTGGCTATTACTGTAAAATTCAGAAACTGCAATGATGTTGGCATTTGTTGACTTTCAGATTTTAAATTCAGGGAACAAGGAAAGTTCTCTCATAAAAGAAAGATATTAAAATTAGGCAAACTTTCCACAAATTTTGAAAATTATAAAGAGCATTGTAAAGAATAGTTTAGGTGTTTTATTTTTTTTTTTGTTTTCCATCAAGGTAAGCAGCAAGATTTTCCGATGGGCATAGAGCACACTCACTTCTTTTAAAACCAAATGTTTTAATCTTTTATATTCAGTAATGCTTACTTTTAGAGGTGAAGCAGGAAAAGGTTTTAAAGTTCATACCTGAAGTATTTTCTTAGAAAAATAATGCTGGAAATTTTAAGTTTTCAAATATATCTAAGACTGGTTTGCATTCGCTTATTGACCATTTTAACCAACTGTTTAACACAAAAATCATAGTTTTTTTTGTTTTTTTTTATTAGAATCTCTGCCAAGAGCAAATGATTTGCTTTGCATACTTGTCATTTTTCAGCTAAATTCTGCACAAGGTTTGATTTTATTATTTCAGGAAACTCGGTTAAAGTTTGAAGTATATTTAAGTACCAAGAAAATTGTACCACTCTTCTATTTTCAGATGTCTTCAGAACAAAAGATTTTACTGATATTCAACATGAATGTTTTTATACGTTAGTCTTAAAATTATCTGAATTTCTGAAATGAATCATTAATTTTTGATTAGTGTTACTTTCATATCTCTTGCATCAGGTTCCATGTTTAAATCTCAGTAATGACCAATTAAGCTACAAAGATTGAAAATTAAAGCATACAATATAAAGACATGAGCATTAAAAAAAAAAAAGTCTGAAAATCTGGTACTTCTAAGGTGTTAAATATGAATTGATTATTACAACTTTGAAAAAACATAGGTAAATATCTTTACCTATTTTCAAAAGTAACCTTTTTCCTCTTTCTATGTTCTAATGTTAAGCTCAACCCTCCCCACAAGTTTAGTCATGATATAATGTTTGTGCAATTCACCATTAGTACTCCTCCCCCAACCCCACTCAAACCAATAATTTTAAATGCTGATTTTTCTTAGCAGGCTCTCTCCACTTGATAAATAGTAATATCCCTGATTTTCCTCTACCTGTTTGGCCTTATAATTTCCTTAGCTAAGGAAACTTGTAACTACTGTCATATACTAACAACCACCAATTATAAAACCTGCAGCCAAAAGTCAAGTTAAAGAATGTGAAATTGCCTTAAAATTTGGGGTTTTACAAACTTTTAATCTTACATTAAGACCTTGATGAATTTCAGTAAATTCAAATATCTTATTCAGTGACTTCATCTCCATTTGTTTATTTTGAGGATTCAAGTATAAACTATATTTCATGATAACCTTATTTCTTACATTTTCTTTAGTTTTTCTGTCTACAGAATCCAACAAATTAATAACCTCCTCAGAAAATGTCATTTTGTTTTTAAGGCATTCTGACTGCATTTTTTCAATTAGTTTGTTTATCAGTACCATCTTATATTTAAGTAATTTCACAATTGCATTTAAAAAAAAAAATTATCTGTATTCTTATTTTCTGTTCAGTACTTTCTGAATATTTAACTAAAATTCTATTGAATAATTATGAAATTTCCCAAATTTAATCTAAAACAAAATTCTATGATATAGCCAGAAAAGTTGAAATAAATTCAATTAACTTTTTTTCCCCCCAATTGTAAGGCTGCTGTGCAATTCAATAAATAGTAAAATTAGTGTTTGTAAAACAAAATAACCTTGATAGTGTTTTGCATGACAAATACATTGACAAGAATCACCATCTATGAAAGATTCACAGACTTGACCAAACAAGACTCCTGCCCAATTGTCTTCATCTTTGTGGGTTTTTTTTTTTTTTTTTTTTTTTTTTTTTTTTTAAGTAGGGGTGATATAAAAAGCCTATGCAAACCCATGTATTCTCTAGGTGAGGTAACAGTCAGTTAAGTGTTATGTGATACATGATTGGGCACTCCTGTCTTTCAATCCATGATTGACTAAGCAGAAGATTTTCAAACTTATTTTTTTAAAACTCCTCCTAGGAAGTCACAATTTGAAACTAATGGTGGTGAGGGGTAGCTCTACACTAATTGTGCTTGTCAGTTCCCTCTTAAACATCCTGGATAACTCCACTGTCTTCACTGGTGCTGTTGCCCATATTTCATTGGATAAGCTCACGCTGTGAGCTTATCCAATCATCTTGCCACCACCTGGCAATTTCCTTTCACTGATTCCATATCTTCCTTAAACAACTCCAATATGCATAACTTATGACTACTTTTCACATAAACTGGTTTTCTAGATCGATATACTTGTGGCACATTTGCCTAACATTCCCTAGCCTTTTCAGGTGTTAATAGTATGAATCTGGTTCTAGCTACATTAAAAGCTGTGTTCTTGGTCTCTAATACCTGGCCGCTACTCCCTTCCCATCTATCTCTGGATAAGCAATGACTAAGTTTACTAGTGTAAACACTTGAAAGGTGCTTTCCCTATCCAACAAGAGTAAGGAAATTGATACTAATAATTTATCTTCATCTGTCAACGTGACGCACCCCAATGACCTTTAGGAATGCGGATTGGATCAGCTGGTAGCATTAACTGATGAGGCACTTTCGCCTGAATTTTAAGATGCCCTAAATGTTCAGGAGATTTGCATTGTGGTGCAGTGGATATCAGCTCAATGAGATATCAGAGAGCTAAGTTTGAATTAATTGCATTCACTTACATACAAATACCGTTGGGAACAGTGTTAATCCATTTCTAGCTCCAGCTATGACATTTGATTTTATAGCCTTGGTTGGCAACCACTTTACTTTGCCCAGAGGATAAAGGGGTTTGTGTAGGGGTCAACATCCTTACCTGTAATAAAGTTACAGAAGCATCGACAACCCTTTATGCTCCACTATGACTCACTACGCTTGGAGATAAATGGCTCCAGATCAGCATATTAAACTGAGTTCTTACATGTTCTTATAATAGCAAGGACTGTTTCTATCAGCAGATTGATACCTTGCGTATTCTTGGCTAAATCGGTTCTAGTCACATTAAAAGTGACTCTCCCTCTTGTGACTTTGGCCAACTTTTTCTGGATATTATACTGATATTGTTCCAAACAGTACATTGGGTGCCTTCATCACTATCGGTATCACTGCTTGTTTTCCTCTTTCGTAATAATTGTATCTCCTTCAACTAATTACTCATCCTTTTACATTGTTTAATTAGCATCATATTCTCTTGCCTGAGAATAAAATCAAATAACTCCCCTCGTCCCTACCTAGGTAGCCATTTTTTTATCTTTTCGCCCATGATTTGAGTCTGCTCTATCTCACTTCCCAGTTTCTTCAGTAGCACCTCATAAGGTTTTAAATCAAACATAAGTGATCATCCATTTAGATCTGGTGATAGATACTTTGCTGGTTTTCTTAAATATCACCCTCTGCATGTTCTAACAATTCTGTTGTCACCATCACAATGAAGAGTAATGTCATTTTTAATCAAGATATTCTGTAAAGATAATAGAAGTTTCATCAATCTAGAGTGCTTTCTGCAGGTGCACCACCTATAGGATCACATAATTCCATTTTTAAAATGATCAAAGAGACCATTTGCTGAGCTCCACATTGATGCACCTCTAGGCATGTGCTCTCTATCAGAAAATACAACCCCGGACTCACTTGGACAAATCCCTTACTGTCACCTCTTAGTATCTCTGCATGACCCTTGAGCTGAAACCCTCAGGTTTCAGTCTCAACTGATTCTTCCATACCTTGACCAGGCAGGATTTTTTCCAATCCCATTGTTATGTATAATTCCTCCTTTTCCCTTTTTACCATTCTGACTTTCACTTTTTTTTTTTTTTTTTTTAATTCTGCTAAAAAGTATCTTGTCATCCATATCCCATTTTTCTGAATTTCCATCTTCAGATCCTCATTCTCCCTTCTTAGTTTTTCTACAAAAATGTCATTGTCTGGATCCCATTCCTCCACTACTGAACTCGCCTGTCCTATCACCAGTGTTTAACTGAACTATTTCCAATTTGTCTTTCATTTCACTCTATTTTTGTTTAATATTACTCAGCAAACTGTTCTTTTCTTTTGTTCCTTTACTAGAACATCCCATTCCTCTATTTCAGCCTGTTTTAGGTCATTTACGTGAACCCTCTTTCCATTCCCTGCCACCAAGGTTCCAGATCACAAAAATAACCAAACGTGTTTGTTCTACAATTCTATAATAGGTTTTCATTTCTGGTGTAAATTTCCTTGTCTTGTATGTACCTTGTAGAACATAGGAACCCCTGCACTTAGCCTACCGTTTTTCTTTATTGAGCCTCAGATTTCTCTTTTGATCCCTGCATATTCTACTCCTGATTTACACAAAAACCTTATGTTGCTATTCAATCACTATACAGATGAAGTATTTCATAAGATAGTCTTTTGAAGCCAAGATGGAAATGCAGGCAATACGACATCCTCCTTTGAATTTTGTCATCATATACTAAGGAGAAAATTAGTGCTGTCATTGACAGAAAATATGGGCACTGCCAGAGCCTGATTTAGTATTAAATCCCAGTTTTCATTCTCTCCCTTAGACAGTTTGGCTAACATGTCTCCCAACAATCTGGAAACATTCTACCTTCACATTACTTTGCAGATGGTAGGTTGAGGTGGTTATGCGACATCATTTCATTCACATTTTCTGGCTCATTATCAGATCCCAGGTGCTCAAGATCTAAGGAATATCTAATTCACCAGTAGGATAGCAACTGTTTGATATGGATCTTGTTGCTTCTACCTTGTCTCTCAGGTTTTATGCCGTTCTTATTAATAACGAAATCTAAATAATTTCTTAAGAAATTGGTATTTTGGCAACTTTAACTGGTTAAGAAAGCATGGACTAAACACAATCTGCAGATGCTGAAAGTGTTCATTTGTGTCCTTGGAAAACAATATAAGCCATTGTAAATTCTTCCAACCCATTCAACACAATTGACATTAATTGTTGGAACATTCCTAGAAATCCAGCCAAGCCAAATGGCATGACCCTGAATTGATAAAGGCCTGCGTGGCAAACACTATTTTCTTTCTATCTACTTCATCCACTATATGCGCGCATGGCCAAGTGGTTAGCACGCTCACTTTCTGACCAGGAAGTCTGGGTTTGAATCTTACCACGGTTGATTTATCAGGAAGGTGACTTCTTGATGTTGTGGGTTGGGAGGAGGCAATCCCAGCATACAGCACCTTTGGAAAGTGCCTGAAAACTATACCAAGGTTGGACCCAAGCCTTGTGAATAAAATTGGGTAGATGGTTTCTTTTGAGCCGTTGATGGTTGTGCTAGCTCAGTCACAAGTCATCGTAACCGAGCGTTTGTTCAGATTGTTGTTCACGCCAGATAATGTGCTCTTGGTCAGAAATTGTAACTAAGGTCTGCTCAGCATAGTTGCAGTTGCCCACAGGTGGGCTCTGTGCCTGAGAAGGCATCTGCGATAGGGATTAGCTAGCCACCCTAAAAGACAGGGATCCTTGGATACAAGTGGCCAGCTATGCATACTTTCCACTGCTAATTGCCAATAGCTTACTCCAAGATCAAGCATGGAAAAAAAAAATGTGGCCTTTCCTAGCAGTGCCAAAATGTTGTCTATGAGTAACAGGTAAAGATAAAGGCATGGTGATCTTGTCTACAGCTCAGGACTCAATGCAAAATTGTAGTACATTGTGTTGTTTGCACTTACTTTGGCTTTATATACTGTTTGTTTGTTGGCAATTTCTCTGGAGTGGACATGTAGTTCCATTTCCGTTTATATAAAACATTTAAGAAAAGATATACTAAAAAAACTATTGCATTTTTATAAAATATTTATTTTAATCATTGTTTTTAAAATATGGGGGATTGTTTTATGTTAAATAATAAAACTTAATTTTTCCAAATGAATGTAAATTTAATATACTAAGCTATATACCCTAGTAAAATCAACTGCACTTTACCTGTTTGCATTTTTATTTTATATGAAGAAAACCAGGTGGTGAATAAAATATCTGTTATCTACTGAAGGACTACACTCTACTTGCCAGATGGTGACTTGTAGCAGTAATTGTTATAAAATAAGGGAATAATTGACAGTCATACGTGTGCGCACATTCTGCAGATTTTTCATGAGGGTTCAGCTGTCTGATGACTCCTTGTCTACCAATTTCCATCTGTGTCTCAGCCTGGGGAGCTCTTGATATAAAAGACATTCATCCACAAAAAATAAAAATTGACATTGATATCTAATTTCTCCATCCAAACTGTTTTACTCTCAGGAGATCATGGCATTGTTTAAAATCTTCCTAGATATTTTTCTGTAAATATGATTGTGCTCTTAAGTGATCAACATAAGCCCAATATTTGGATTTGTTTAACAAAATTCTTCTTTGTATAGAAGAATTTATGAGACATGTTTTGCAGAGACAGTATAAAGTAAAATCTCCAAATCTAATTTCTCAGGACTAAAGAAATTCGAAAAACATTGTCTGCTGCTTATTAGTGGTAGTGGAAAGAACTTTGGTTTTTGCATAATTTTTCTGAATCTTGGCTAGATAATTCTGGGTTTGATTCTCCTGAGAACTGTTCTTAAATCGATTTTAAAACTATTTTAACCCTTTTCTCCCCACCAACCATTCATCCAATTTGCTTATGTCAAAATTCCATATGCCTACAAGTTAACATTAAACAATTTATTTTGGTTGTCAACTGAAAATGAAATGTCTGAGAACAAAAATAAGATTTCAAATTAATTCTTTACAAAGCAAAATCTGTTAAATTTGGATCATTCCAACCTGCAGAAAATTTGCAAAGGTTAGTTTTTAAATATTGAATTATTTTGAGAAAATTCATAGAATTATAAATTGCAAATTTTACAGTTTTCTAAATCATATATTCAGAAAAAAAAAAGCAACATTTTTTTCTTACTCAAGAGGCACAAACAAAAGACAAGATGAAATTTGTCTGATTCTGACAAAAAAAAAAAATCCAATATTTTGATTTTCTTTGAAACAGAAATTTTATCAAAAAAAAAAAAAAAAAAAAATCAGGTTTTATTTATAAAAAAATAGCAATCACTGCATACTGGTAGATATTTTTAAAAAGAGATTTTATTAATGGGTAAACTCATCCTATAAAACATTTCAAAGTGAATCGATCACAGCATTTCTGGGAACAGAAATAAGCCTCAACTGGAATTGTTCTATCAGAGCCAGCCAAGTGAAGAGAAGCTGTCATAAACGAGAGGTTAGAGTGAAAGACACATTGAATGAATGTGTCAAAAACTCTTTTCCCACACCAACACCTGTGGTAATTCTCAACAAATGAGTGCAGATGTTGAAACAGGTTCTCATCATTGTAAGGTATCCTGAAAAAGCAAATTTTGAAAGAAATTTTTAATTTTATATTTTTGATAAAGGAAGAAGATATATAGCTTCAGATCCAAAATAGTATAGAATAAACAAACAAAAAGTATTTTATTTGTAAAAAAGAAAAAAAACTGCTATTTTTGTTTTTTAATTTACTTGTATATAAGCCAACTTCTTGTATAGAGTAACCCCCAATTTTTTTTTCCATTAATATTAAAATTCATGCAAAGAAAAAAAATTATCTGTGTATTGTGTAACTGGTCACCAAAAACGCATGAATTCTAACTTTTTAGAAAAATTGCCCATGTATAGTGTGATTCCCCCACCACTATTTTTTGTGTGTAAAACATTGACCATAAAAACTAGCACTATACTCAAGTATACACGGAAACTGAGTCTTATTCATATTTCCTTATACTCAAAAGTTCTGATTAGGTTTTAAGGAGAGAAAAAAGTAACCTTGATAATTGTTTTCTGGTTCATAAAAACCAGAAAATAAAATTCAAATAATTATGTGTGTACAAAAAGTCCCCACCCTCAGCACCACTTTCTTTTAAAATTTTCTTTGTCCACAATAAGAAAATAATATTCATTAATCAGAAAAGGGGGAAAAAATGTCAGCAGACAACAATACAGCATCACACATTTAGTTTGCCTGTTTGTTTTCAAGTTGAGTAAGACAACAATAGAAGTAAAGTTGATTTATGACACCTATGGCGATTGCAAACTATGTACTGTTTCAAGTCAAACAAAATTCAAGAAAGGTGAATTCAACAATAACAAGGCATGCAAGAATTTGAAAGTGAACATATAACACATCACTCAATAAATCCTGGGCCTAACAAATGAAACAACAACTTTATGCTTTATTCATCAACATAGTCTCCTTCTAGGGTGATACACTTATTCCAACATTTCTCTAACAATTCGATGCTTTTTTTTTGTAGAACGATTTGTTTTTGCCTCAAAATACACCACAGTTTCTGATATCACTTCTTCATTGGAGCCAAACCTCTTTCCCTGGAACATTCTTTTGAGGTCTGCAAACAGCCAGTAGTCGCTGGGGGTCAGATCTGGAGAATAGGGTGGGTGCAGAAGCAATTCGAAGTGCAACTCATGTAGATTTTGCCATTGTTGTGATCAACTTGTGACATGGTGCATTGGCGATTTCTTCTTTCAAACAAACCAATAATGCTATATAATATTCGCCATTGATGGTTATTCCTTTCGTAATCAATGAACAAAATACCTTGTGCATCCCAAAATACGGAGGCCAAAACCTTACCAGCTGATGTTTGTGTATTTGGTTGCTTTGGACGGCTTTCACCTGTTGCTGCCCACTCAGTTGACTGTCGATTTGACTTCGGAGTGAAGTGGTGGATGCAGGTTTCATCCATTGTCACATATTTACACAAAAACTCCTTGTTGCATTGAAACAGTTGCAAACAACACTCTGAATTGTTGACGTGTTGTTGTTTTTGATTGACTGTGAGCTAACACGGCACCCACTTTGAACACAGTTTTCTCATTGACAAATGTTTGTGCAAAATGGTGAATACACTACCTTCTGCTATCTCACAACTTTAATTTACAATTGACCAAAACAAGTTTCTGGATTTTTTTTTGGTGTTTTCCGATTATGGGTGACATGAGCGTTCAGCATCATTACCGTGTTTAAAGTCAGCATACCACCCCTTAGCCATTGTTTCCGACGGAGCAGAGTCCGAATAACACTTATCAATCCATTGCTTTGCTTGAACAGTATTTTTTCTAATCAAAAAGCAATGCTTTATCAACATTCAGATCTTTCTATTGTTTTGAAAATTTGCAACAATAGCTTCACTTAAATTTGTAAATTTAAATTTATAAACTAATAATCTGATTGGGCCCAAATTTTGTCACGTGCCATTTGAAGGTTAGTACTTCATAAAAATCATATGAATTTTTTTATTAATGGCACCATCTATATGTCAGTCCTGGGACTTATTGAGTGATATTCTAAAAACTTTTTTGCCACTTAGTAAATGTTGGAATTGATCCAAAAATTTTCAACTGTTCAGTGATAGTAAGACATTTGCCAAAGGATGGGCAAAATAAAAAGGCAGGCTTCCATCTGAAGAACCTTTTCTTAAAAAAAAAAAGTTATTGCACACTAATAATTATGGGATAAAAAACGTGTTACAGATTATAAAAGCTAAGGGAAAAAGACAATTTACAAGAGCAGGAAGTCAGAATGTCATATTATAAATGACAAAACTTGTTTACATATTGTTCTGTCAACTCTAAAATCCATAATGGTGATGAGATGGAAAATTCTTCTTTACAACATAATATTCATCAGATTTCATTCTCTGGCAGAAAAGCATCAAGTCAAAAATTGAAAGATGTCTGTTGTTCAAATTTTCATTGGCAATTTTTCGTGAACTTGAAAACTTCTAGAAAGTTTGTCAATAGAAATAAAAGAGGTGCTGAAAAGTTTTTGGCCCCAACACATTCTCTAAACACAAAATTTTTAGAATTCCTTCTTAATTAGGGTGATAACTTTTCAGCACTCATGTAATTTGATTAATAAATATATGTACTAGTCATTATTAGTTAACTAATTTTAAGAAAACCAGAAAACACTAGAAACCTTTACTATACAAGTCATAGATATTATGCAGTTTTTGGTAGATTTCTGCTAAAAAGAACTTGTTTTAGAGGTTGTTGAAATCTTAAACTGAAATTTTCAAATTTGTCTTAGATGTGCCAACAGTCTGAGTCGACACTGTACTCATTTGAGATAAAAATACATTGCTATTTATTTCTTCTTTTTCAAATGCCAAATAAGTATATTTTATATGCAGGTAAATTCTGTGGTTAAAATAATTGTTGCAAATTTAGAAGTTTGTTGCTTATATAACAATATTTTGGTGCGGAGCGGAGGTAATTAATTTTATTAATTAATTATTAAATATAACTGGAAAATCTTCTAATTACTATTATAAGTCAGTGGAAAACATACTAAAAACATTTTTCTTTATTCTCCAAATAGGAGCGAAGGAAAAGAAAGCAAAAAAGATAACAAATGGTATTCCTCTGTTGTTATTTTAAACCGGAGAAAGAAAAGACTTAGATATGTTTTAAGTGCCATGAACAATAGATGCTGGTTCGGCCCACCTATGAAGGCTAACAATTGTCATTCTAAACCTAAAAGAAAGAGATAAATTCAATTGTTATTTTTTCGCTGGGCATTAGTAATAGACAAAAAAGAAATTTCACTTTTGTTATTGTATCCAATTGTCCTGCTAGCGTGAATTGTGAAAAAAATTAAGATAACAAATATCTGGTTCTGAGTTGAAGTAACTCAGAGAAGAGACATTTTCACTTGACATCAGGGTAAGACCAGATAACAAAAATATTTTCCATCGCCTGAAAATATCAGTGACTCAGAAATGGATATTAAAAACACAGGTGCGAAAAAATTCTTACATAAGTAACAATGTCAATGGACCTTTGTCAATTTGTTTTGGGTGAAGCCAGTTCAAAATGTTAATAGCGATTGTTTAAGAATAAAATCCCCGAAATTGTTTTGTGAGAAAAAAAAAAAAGAGAGAAAATTCGTCGGTTAAGTCCAGCCCAGAAAAAGGGTGTGGGAAGATGACGTCATAGGACTGAGAGGAATTCCATTGGTCCTGTAAACAAGCGCCGAAAGGGGGAGACGACCAACAACTGACATCATGGAAAGGAAACTAACCACATTGGGTAAACGAAAGGCAACAACGAGTAGCAGCCAAATATGGCATTCTAGTGGTTGCCAAGATGAGGGGTTAGACACCCAGCAACCATCGGCCCCACACCATGGCATGGGCATAAATACATGGTCCCGAGGGACCAAAATCAGTCAGAGTTTGAGTAGGAGTTCCAGTGGCGGTTTTAATACTATCATGAACTTCTAAAATCCGGGGTATAAAAAATCTAACTATTTCTGGGGTAGAAAAGGGAAAAAATATAATTTTTCTTCTTTTGTGTTCATAGTGGATATTTTTGGTAAAGCTTGGTAAAGCTAAAGGTTTTTGGTAGCCAAAACAAGTGTCAGAATTATTTGATGGCGTCAGGCGGGGGATAAAGTCCCTCAACAGATTTTTTTGAGAAACAGAAATCTGTGGGAAATTGGAAAAATCAGAATACAATGTGAGCTGGCGATATCTCATTCGTCGAGATAACCCCTTCCGCAAATCGAGTGGGCGGAAAACAATTTCATTGGTCAAAGGCTTCGAGCCGGCTGGATCCCCCTAGAGGATTGAAAAGGGTTATAAAAATAAAGACTCGACGAGAAAAGTTCAGTTAGCCAGGAGAGAGCCTCCAGATGACAAGGAAACCAACACCACGCCGCCATCACTGCCACTGACCGCCTCTGATTCGGCAAATCCCGTCAAGTTCTGACTAGAACCCAAAAGAACTTTATTATTTTTTTTTTTAACATCACCTAAAAGAAAAACGGACAGCTCTAAGTTTAGATAATACGGATTGGATTTTAGCGAAAAAGACATTTTTTCTTAAGGATAGGATGCTCTGATGCTTTTAGCAAACTTTCTCTCTCCATTGTAACCAGCATTTTCAACAACTGTATTATCTGCTCCTGTGAAAAGAAAAACTTTTTTTTTTATATATACAGACATTCTTCGTAACTCTCCAGGGGTATTCGACTTTGTTCATTTATCTTATTAATTTTTTTTTGGTGCCGTATTTATTTTTTTTAACTACAAGTGTGTACCAGAGTCTGGACTGGCTCTAAAAGGAGACTACTAAGATTGCACGACGCGACCTCTGGGATCAATTCACAACATGGGACAGTGGCGTGTTGTTGCAAAAGACGTCTTGAAAACCAGCATTTGTGACGACATCATCAAATGAGAACATCACGACTAGCAACAGCGACCAAAACAAGCGGCCAGCCGGGTGGCAGTGTCACAATTGGGATCGTCATGACCGTCAATGAGAACAAGCGTCACATTAGACAGCCAGCCCTGGCTCGACGTGTTACATTTATTGGTGCTGTCTTGACTAGGATTTGACCTGAGGGCTGCCAGCCGGGCATAACGTGTTACACATTTGGTTGCCATGACCAAGGATCAACCCTGAGTTACCACCGAATGAGTCAAGAGCCCTGGCAGAGTTCATTGGAGAAAACACCTACCAGGTAAGAATGTAACACGTCAGGCCGGGGTCAAGGCAGTTCCCAGCTGAAGAAGTAGAAACAGAGAGATGATGGCCCTGACATTGTGTGCTGACCGTAAAGAAGCCTGTTGCCAATCAACCAACCAGAGTTAAGAGACAGACACGAAGATAAAGTTTGAAATTGCCAAATGAAGAGAGTTTTTGGTGAGAGTGATCCAAAGTCGAACCGCACCAACCTACCCATAACCCAGCACTCAAGGAATCAAGTTGACTAGACTTATAATGAACTTAAAACTCTGTTCGGAGCTGTGGCCAGCCAGATTTCTTGTTATTGCTTAGGAGAATAATTCGATTTACTTAAGAGACTTTCGTTCCGCTACCAGTTTGATAGAAGCAGGGATGGGAATTATCCAAGAGACTATTGTGTATAATCTGTATGGTTAAATAAAATAAAGACAAGAGGAAAACTGTATTTTAAATCACCTACGCATTTCGTCCGTGATGGACTTTTTCAAGGCAGAAAGACGAAATGAGTTTTATTCTAAATTACGTATCTATAAACAAAATTCGTGTTGGTAACCACAAAGACGCTCACAAATCATTTCAAAAAATTAACAGAATATTTCAGTTTTTAGAATTTCTTCATGTGTAATTGCAAAGTCACGCGACGTTAAGATGAAGGGAATTTATTAGTTTTCTTCGAAAATTGTCCATTCTGTGTGTTTTGTATGTTCCAGAACTCCCCCACGTGCAGTGCAAAAGCACGAGATTTTAGAATGAAAAAAGGAAATCAACCGTTTTCTTTGAAATTCTCACCATGCATTTTAGTTTGTTTCAATATAGTTTCCACAAACAATGGTGAGATTGGGGAAAAAAAGATGCAAGGAGTGTGAAGGAATACTGAGGGGGGGGACACAGGAAGTAAGACAGGATATAATGAATGACATTGCATTATATTTTTTGAAGATCAAAGTTGACTGGGAAGCAAGAAGACAGAGAGAGTTCCACAAAGAAGAAACATTTACATCAAGCCATTTCAACTTTAAAATGATAAGACCTTGCCACAAATTTAGTAGTGCTTAAATTCATAGATTCTTGGTCCCAAAAGACAAAAGTTCATTAAAACACATTTATATATTTACCATTCATCCGTGCTTTAAATACTCGTCATATCTGGTTGGGTGCTCCTGTTATTTATCTTGGGGTTCTTGACAAAAACCAAAAGAGGACATGTAATGTAATCAGTCTCAATTTGGCAGCTCAACTACAGCCACTTACTGATCAATTCGATGCAACTTTCCTCTGTCTTTTCTACATGGCTTCTGCTCTGACAAGCTTCACTCTCTGGTGCCTCGCTCACATGAATTTACTCGTGCAAGTAAATTGGTAACTAGGACCCACCCTTTTACCATCAAAATAGGAAAATGTAACAACTACTTGTACTTTATCAGTTTCTTTTCTCACACTTCCAGCCTGTAGAAATTCTTTCTGTCTACTTGCTTTCCTGATAACTACATTACTTGACTCCATCTTTCTCTTATCCTTTTTTCAACATCCCTCATACTTTTTTTCTTTTTCCTCTATTCTCACTGTAACCCCCTGCACACCAGTACTGCCAGTCTTGCATTGCTTGGGGTGAAACAATTATATCTTTAAATGGTTTTTTTGTGCTACAGAACTTGAGTATTGCCTTAAAAGTTATAATTTTTATGTTACAGGGCATAATGAGGATAAAATTTAAAAAAAAAAACAACTGGTTTTGCTCCCACTCTTCAAAGTTTTTAATTGAGGGAACTTAATGTAAAATGTCAGGTGTGAAAAATGAATTGGTCAATAATGGGAAAAGGAGGAATGAACTGCTAGAAACTGATCACAGCAAGGCCCAGCAAACACTCTGATGTAAACAGACTTTAGCACCTTCAAATGGAAAGGTGAATGTGAATTGGCTAATATGGAAAACCAATCCACATTAAACTCCATGACAAACTTTCTATTTTTTATAAGATGTCCACAAATTGAGGAACAATACGTGTTACGAATAAGTTCAGTTTCTTGTCAGGTATCAGAAGAAATCAGAAGAAATTTACCTAGTTAGGTTTTTGCCCTTCTCTCCAATCTACAGAAGTCTTAAATACACTGAACATTTAGTAATAACTACTGGCTTAATCTTTCTGAAGTCAGCAATCTTGTTACGAATCATTGAATTGACAAAAGTAGGTGGATACCCACTATCGCACAAAGTTCTCTTCATAAAATTAAATTCACTATCAAAGAACTCTTCAGAACAGATAATCAATGCCCTATGTGTTAGTTTTTAAGAGGTTTATTTTGTGCCTATTAAGGCAAAAAGAGTCCCAACATGTGCATAAACCCGTAAAAGTAGACTTTCTATATACTGAAGTACAAAAAGATGTTGGTGTACGATGCACCAATACATCAACAAAAGTAAGTTTGGAATTAATCTCAAAGAAGGATGGAGATTATCAAGGAAGGAGATAAATTAATCAGTATCATCTTCATCATGAAATAAGCAAAATGTATCATAAACATAGCGATGATACAAAAAGGGACAAAAGGGATCATTAAATAATTCCTCCTCATAAAATCCAACAAAAATATTAACCAACACAGGACCTAAAGGGGAGCCCATGCCTATACCATCAATCTGATGGTACATCTTGTTGAAACTAAATTTAACAGATGAAATGGCAAACTTCATTAATTCCACAAAAATTGCTTCAGGAACATCAGGAGGAGACAAAGAACTGTGATAAAGAAAACCACTGCAAATATTGTTTCCATGAGGGGAACACAAGTAAATAAAGAGCATACATCATATGAACACAAACTTGCCAGAACAAGGACAAACTTTGATAAGCTCAACAAAGGAAAATGAATCCATTATGGTAAAGGAGTTGTAGTGCTGCAAAACAGGTTGTAGCAATTTAGCAAGTCATTTGGCCACCTTATATTATGATGATCCTATCATTGATAATATGGGTTTTATTGAAACCCCTTCCTTATGTATTTTTGGAAGACCATAAATGCAGGGTCTGATTGAGCCAGAAGGTCTAATTTCATCAAAAATCTCAGGAGAAAGAATCCCACTTTTAACCTACTTCAATAGATTTTTCTGGAATTTTATTTCTATTGAAGTGGTTGCATCACATTTTCCAACAGAGTCTAATTTTATAAATGTTGATGTAACATTTAAAATTGATAAAATCTTAACAAAGTTGGTGAAATCCATTAATCTAGTTATTTGACCACCTTATATTTTTTCAGCTTCTTTATCAGGTCTAGAAATAACCAAATCATAGTTTTCTTTAAAAGAACTGATAATACACCTGTTCACCAATTTGACTCAGAAGTAGCAACAAGAGTACTAGAAAACTAGTGAATATAATTATTTAGTTTGGTTCTAAGGTTGCCAAGAGCATCCAAAGAAACAGGGACAAGTCTTGCAAGTTGTGAAAACAACACCTAAAACCCGGAAAAGATCTTTTCTTTATTTGGCATGGTAGAAGGAATACAAAAATCTAAGCCATGAGCAAGAACAGCAGATTCTAGCTCGGACAACTGATAGGAGAAGTAATTGAAAATAATATCCTTCGTATCTTAAAAACATCAGTTTATCTTTTAACTTAATCACTAATTTCTGACAACCTCTCTCATGAACAAATCCTATAGCACAAGAGAACCTCAATAAATCAAAATTGAAAGATAGAAAATCTTTTAAAGACATTTTCTATTTTCCAACTAGAATTCAGTTTGATTCTCCTTATTCTAAATTGGATAAAAGACAGACAAAACTGGTGCAATGTACATTTTCTTAAAAAAAAAAAACAAAAAAAAAAAACATTATTACTCAAAGTTCTTAATGTGCTCTAATCTGTAGTATTTTATTTAATAGACCTGTAGCTTAACTTTAAATATTTAAACAGATTTTTTTCATACTGAACTTGAGTATTGCTTTAAAAGTTATTTTTATTTTACAAGGCATAATGAAGATAAAATTTGAAAAAGAAAACAGCCGGTTTTGTGCTCACTCATCAAAGTTTTTAATTACGAGAACTTAATGTGAAATCTAAGAGTTGTGGAAAATGAAATGGTCAATGATGGGAAAGGAGAATGAACTGCTCAAGACTGATCACAGCAAGGCCCAGCAAACACACTCACTGTTTACACAGCGAGGGTCTGCAAGACCTTATATATATATATATATATATAAATTATCATAAAAATACTTATAGAAAAGGCACAGGGGAAACTACATTAAAGCAGTGGAAAAGTGACTGAAACCAAGGTCCAAGATGTCAGGTAAGGATTGATAACATTGCAGATTCTTTTTTGAATTTTATCTAGAATCTCTAAATAGATTGCAGAAGCACCAGACCCAGTATAGCAGTAATATTCAATGCATGGATAAATGGTAAACTTGTAAATGATCAAGACCGATTCTGGCAAGAAAAATTATTTAGCATGAAACAGTGAACCAACTTTCCTGGCAGCAGACCTAGCAATTGATCTGAATAATGTTCACCAGAAAAAATACAATATCAGTTTCTTAAAGGTTTATGTCAGCTATGCTGATGAAAGACAAAAAAAGGGGTATTTTTGAGATCATCTGCTAATTTGATTTTATCAAATATATCAGCCAAAAGAAACTAGTTGTGCCATTAGCAGATACCAAGTTGAGAACTAATGGCATTGGAAAAGTCGTCACTGAAAATTATGAACAATATAAGTTCAAGGATAGAGACATGAAGGACACCAGCATTAATGCAAAAAGATCTGAAGATTGGCCATTGAAGACAATTTTCATTTCACCATTTGACAAGAAAGATTTGTCCAGAAATATCGTAAACTTTCAATTTGTGAAGAAGACCAAATATCCAAAGCAACAGCCAATGCTTCACCATACTTATTTAAAGCTTGACAGACTCTTTCAGCAATAACTGCTAAAATATCTGCAGTTGACCTAGAGAAGTGAAAGTCATATTGCTTATCTGAATGAAGATCCTGTGAGGTGAGATGATTAACCAATTCAGAGTTGATTAGAGCCTTTAGTACTTTGCCAAAAAGAGGTAGAAGGTCAATAATTGGAATGATTAGACAGTTTGTCTGAGTTTTTAAACACTACTGAAGAGGATTTTTAACAACCAAGAAGCAACAAGGCATATATTTATCAAAAAGTTTAGAAAGAACAGGAGCTAGTTCTGGAACACATTTCTTCGCAACCATTGCAAGGACACTATCATGTCCATATTCAGTTTAAAGGTGACAGCAGAAATCATAGACAAAATTATATGCATATCACTTGATAAAGACTCAATTCTAAGTGGAAAATCAGGCAAAGATATTCCAGGAAAGTCAAGAGTAAACTTGGAAGAGAATTTACAAGCAAGATATTCTGCTTTATCAGCAGAAGATGTTAACACCTCAAACTGAGTGAAAGGAGGAGGAATAGAGGGCTTACTCTTAATTAAAGAACTGTCATTAGTCATAAGAACCAAACTTGTTATACAGTTCCGAGCAGCAAACATAGTAATTGATATTTTATAATCTTTCCACTTCAAGTCAGCAGAAAATGTTAGTCTGAGAAGGTGCAATGTCATTCTCATGGAAGTAATTCTTTGGTACCTCAACTTTACAAATTTAAGCACAGTACTAGATTAGCAGCTAGGTCTCATTTTACAGTCGAAATTGTTAGATACAATGATAAATTCTATGCTGACAGTTTCTTCTTCTTGAGCACTCCTTGCTTGGGGAACTCCCAGGTTCTTGATTTCCAGTTAACTTTGATTTTTGAAAATTTAGATGCAAAGCCCATCCTTATCTGTCTTCCTGAAACCAATGATTTTTCTCAGATTCTTTCACACTCAGTAACCCTTTGCATCTTAGTGACTTTACTGCTCCTTGCTTGGAGGTGAGATGAGAAAAAAAAAAAAAAAGAAACAAACAAACAACTCAAACACTGCAAATTTCATAAGACTGGCTGAGATAAAAAGGATTCTTTGTTCAAACTTTGAATATTTTATTTTCTAACATGAAATTAAAATCTTCTTCTATATGCCTTGTCTTTTCAGGACGTAGGCGATCATAGCTTTCCACATCTCCCTATCCCTGGTGGATCTTAGCACGCTTTCTCCTGTTATACCAAGCAACCCCCATTCTGCCATCTACTTGCTCAGGTCAGTCAAGTAGGTTACTTACTGTTTTCCCCTGTCTCTCCTTCCCTCTATCTGGCCTGAGAGTATCAGGTTCTCCAAGCCCTCCTTCCTCATTGCATGTCCCAGGAACTTTAGCTGTCTCTTCCTGATGCTCAGTATTAATTTCCATCCTTTGCAAAACCTCATCATTGCTCATATGCTCGATCCATGATATTCACAGCAGCCTTCTGTAGAACCACATTTCAGTTGCTTCAAGTTTTTCCTTCATTTTCAAAGATATTGTCCAGCATTCACTGACATATTGAAGAACTGATATCACATAGCAATCCAGTACTGTCTTCTTTGTTTCTAGTGAAATTTTCCTGTCTCTTAATACTCTAATCAGCTTCTGAAATGCATCCTTTGCCATGCCAATTCGCCTTCGGATCTGTGTCACACTT
>JBBBDQ010000651.1:5235000-5560000 GCA_037127315.1 Ascarosepion bandense | reverse complement strand
TTTTTTCGGTGTTTTTATATCTTCATATTTGACTGTAATGTAATTTTTTGTGTTTTAGTGTTTTTTGAAAAAGAGAGCTCTTTAAAGTTATGATGTGATGCACACGGTTGACATTATGTGAGCATCTGTCTATTTTTTAAAAAACTTTCAAAACTTCATTTCCACTGTTAAATGGTCTAAGGTTGATGATTGGAGAAAATGTTTTGATATATTGTACCTCTCATATAGCAAGAAGCCTTTGATATTGCAATTTAAATAGTATTTTTGTATTTTCAACTATAATTTTCTTAAAGGTTCTTGTAAGTTATGGTTTAAAGAGTATTTTTTATTGCACTTTTATTACTAAGTAGGTGGCATGTAAGGCGTCTACTCAGAGAAGTGGTAGTATGGCCTGTATAGGTAATTGATTTATAACAAGAAACACAATCTTCTACAAGACATTGAAATTCATACACTCCATTAATAACATCGCTAGTTAAGATTTGATAGTTATTATTATTATAAACAACAAGGTTTGCTGTCTTCCATTTTCTATAATATATTATGATTTTTACATGTTTTTGCAGAATTACAGCAGAAATATGGTGTTTAATCATTTTTTGTATAGAAAATTTGTCTTGTTTATAATTACTGTGCATTTGGCTGCAATAAAATAGGGTTGATGTTTTCTTGTGTATAATTTTTAATGCTAATGTCATGTATTTTTGTAAGAATAATTTTATTTGTTTATCAATGATGTAGTTGGGAAAAATATTGTTGACTAATGTTTGCTCTATGTGTTTTAGTTCACTCAAAAATAATCTTTAGTAGGAGGAATTTTGATGTGCTCTATTTAAGAAGTTTGTTATTACTTCTATTGTATATCTTTCAGGGTATTGGCTATTATAGTTAAGAAGACAAGAGTTCTTACTGGTGGTTTTTTTATACATATAAGTGATAAATTTGTTGGTTTTTAGTTCTATATTGATGTCAAGAAACAGGACTTTGTTATTGTCCATGAGTTCATAAGTAAATTTCAGCAAGGAGTTATTTTCAAGTTCAAATTAAGTTCTATATTATGTATATAGATTTGCTGCCATTTTCTCTTTCTTTTTCTTTCACTGTATTCACTACTCATCTTCCTAAAATCATTTCATATCTACATTTCTCCTTCAACTTTATTCTAACTATTTTCATGTAAGTATTTTAACTTATTTGCTTTTAAGTCCTTTTTAATTTTCTATTGTAAAACTTTTTTGTCAATCTTATTTTTCTCAATAAATATTGTATGTCAATACATTTTTAAACAAAACAATTTAATGAGTAGAACATTAAATATAGAAGCATGGTTTTTAAAGTAATCATATATAAATTATAGAGAGTAAAATAATGTTGCCATGGTTTAAATCAAACCAAATCAACACTTTGCAGTATTAGTTAACTTTCTCCCCAATAAACCCTCTTTTATTTTTTAAACCTTTTTTGTTTTCAGTTTTGATAAACTTTTCAAATCTCAATCTCTTTCAGACTTTTTTTTTAGTCTCCTACACTATTTTGTTTTCTGGTATCTTTCCTTTCTCTTCATTATAACCTCTGTATTCTTAACCCTCACAGGCATATTGAAGGCAAGAGTGACAAGGGAAGAGAGCAAGCCATTTCTTCTTCTTTACTGTGCCATGTCTCTTCAGGATGTAGGCAATGGCCTAACATATCTCCCTATTTCTTGTTGCTCTTAACACCTTTTCTCTTGTTACCCCTCCCAAACCCTGCTCTACCTTCCACTTGCTAAAACCCATCAAGTATGTCATGCATTGCTTTCCCCTGTTTCTCTTTCCCTCTATCTGTCCTGTGAGTATCAGTTTCTCCAAGTCCTCCCTCTTCATTACATGTCCTAGAAATTTCAGCTGTCTTTTCTTGATGTTAGGTATAAGTTTCCTTATCGTTTCTATCCTTTCAAAAACCTTGTCATTGCTAACATGTTCAGTCCATGGTATTCCCATCATCCTTCAGTAGAACCACATTTTGGTTGTTATAAGTCTTTTTTTCATATTTGATGATATTCTCTAGTATTCACTGACATATTAAAGGGCAGACATCAGATTTTTTTAAATAATTTCACTCCAAATTAACAAAACCATTAAGACACACGCATTTACTGAGTATGAAAGAACATAAGAAAAACATTATTAAAGAGCAAGAACAATAATAAAACAAGAATTAAAAAGATACAAGAAAACGATTGACATTGCATTTACATTTTTGAAGATCAAAGTTGACTGGAACATAAGAAGCCAGAAGAAAGTTCCCCAAGTGAGAAGTGCAAGAAAAGAAAATGTTAGCATAGAACTTACAGTTACATCTAGCCATTTAAACTGTAAAATAATCAGATCTTTCCCCCAGTACTGAATCTAGATACCATCGAAGAGGGTATTATTTATTTTGAAAATACAGAAATGTAGTACAAGGTCAAAAAGAGGGATGAGGGAAGGCTGACTTAAACTTAGCTAGCCGCAATTACTAACCCAAACATACCACAATAAACCTTACATCGCAACACTTTCTTACTTACAATTTTTACTAAAGCCACCAAAATAACTCAAGATCTCTATGAAGTCCTAACTAGTTCCAATATGAACAATTAGTCTCTGTGTGTGAGAAGGAATAAAAATAACAACAACTAACATAGAGGAGAGTTCATCAGAACAATTACCATGAAAATAGTCATAGAAAGAGTAGATGGAAGCTATGTTATGGCAGTGGGAAAGTGTCTGTAGCCAAGATGCCTGATCAGGACCAATGAAATTGTAGATTCTTCTTTTGATTTGATCAAGGCAATGGATAGCAAGGGTGTGGGAGCCTTAAGAAATTAAAGAAAACTACTGAAAGCTATATGAAACAGAAAGTTGTGGAGAACTATGATTCTGAATGGGTGCAACATATAGAGGAAATTCTTTAACATATTCTCTCAAGTGTATACAAAAGTAAATCCCCATTTCAAAATATTTATAATTTATTTATTAACTATAGTTTTTGCAAGAAATAGATATGAAAGGAAAGCATTTAGCATGTGGTTTTATTTAAAATTTGATACAGGCACCAGATTTCAACACCAACTTCTGGATCCACTCAGGAAATGTGTCAACTGATTTCACTGGGAACTTTTGTGGTATGGAAGACGCAACCTCTTGCATTTGCTCTTCAAGTTCTTCCAAAGTCTTATTTTGGTATGGTAGACTAGAAGACTTGCTTCTTTAACCAACCCTAAAAAATAAATTACAGAGTGTTAAGTTTGGACTCCTGGTTGGTCACTCATACATAAAATAGAGAGTTATTTTTCAATCATCCCCCCCTCTCTCTCTCTCTCTCTATATATATATATATATATATATATATATATATATATATATATATATATATATACTTCTGTATATATAGAGAGGTAGACACTGTATTTCTTTCTTAAAGATTATCTCTCTTTACTAAACCTTTTTTTTCATTTTTTCCACTTGACAAATCTTCTTTGTCTCTCGTTCTTTCATAACTTTTATTTTATATATATATATTGTGGTATTTCTTCAAAAGCAACATCTAGTACAAGTTTAAAAAATAAAAGATTTCAATAAGCTGCATGAATTATATAGTTATCAAGGAGTTCAAATTTCATTCTTACACAGATTTTATTATCTTCCTTCATTCCGTCATGTATATTCAACTATTTCCATTTGTATGAAATTCCCTCTCAGTTATACATGTACATTCTCTCATCAATACACATTTTACTGTTTCATTCAGACATGGCCACATCTTTTTTTCTTTTTTAATGCACACACACACACACACACACACACACACACACACACACACACACACACACACACACACACAAAAGCTACATTTAATACTTTATTCTCTATCTCGCTATCTAAATATTCTGCTGAATATTTTGAGAATAGCAACAGGGTGTCTGGAAATGCTGCCTACAAAATTACTACATCTACTATAATTGTTCTTATTCATAAATTGATAGGAATCAAAATTCTACAATGGGTTACTGATGACAGGTAAAAATAGTGCATATTCAAAGGTGGTCAAAATTTTTACATCATTACATATTAAATTATGATATTAATGATTGAATCTACTTATAGAGAAATTTTTAAGTATTCTTTGAGCTGATTAACTTAGTAGGTCAAAATTAAATATTTTAATTGAGTTCAGGTTTTTCTGTTTTGTTTTGTTCTTGGGCTCACATTTTCCATTGACATAAAGTGGAATGTTTATATTGAAACTAGTGCTATATCTATTTCTAGGAAAGTTGATTCATATGAAACAATTTTTTATTGTCAAAATCTATCTTTCACATTTATAATTCTACCATTTGCCTATGCACTGTATATTGCTACCATATCTGATCTAATGCACTGCTATATATCTTGGTAAAATTCAAAGGAGGATCTATAATGTAAAAGATCCTTACCTGGCATCTCAACGTCTATCACTTTCTTACCAGCATAACATGGCTTCCCTCTGTCTTTTCTATAAATATTTTCATAGAAACTGTTCTAATGAGGTTTCCTTCTTGGTGCTTTGAATGCATATACTTAAGCATGCTACTAAATTGGATATGCATTGTGACTCAAAGGAGAAATCAGAGATCCAAGTTCAAATTCCAGTTGAATTTGTTTCATTCACTTATGCACAAATACCCTTGAGAAAGGTATTAATCTATTTCTCCCCCTCCAGCTATGAGTTGAATGGCAGAACAGATTGGGTTCTTTAACCTTGTTTGGCAACCAGTATACTGCAGAAAGAAATGGCAACCTACTGCAGGAAAATCTTCTGCCTAGTCAGTCAGGGATCAAAGGCGACATGATCACCCAAGCATGTATCATGTATAGCACTTAACTGACTGACTGACCAGATTGGCAACTAGGTGAACAAACTAGATGCAACTGTATGTTCTATTTTAATATTTTTCTGTTCTTGCACTACCTTTAAATTTCATGCTTCCCTGCCATATAAAATCTTAAAAATTTAAATTCAGTACCAATCTCTATCTTTTGTCTTCTTGAACCACATTCTGTTATTGTCTTTTCTCCTTAATAAAGTCTTCTCATTGACTTTCACTTTCAGTAACCTCTTTTGTCCCAGTGGCATTATTGCCTTGCTTTGGGTGAAATAACTCCTAAAATAGATATTAAGTTTTGATATTAATGGCTTAATCTACTCACAGGCAAATCTTTTAAATATTCTTCATATTGATTTTTAATTCCTATCATTTTAGGGAGACAAAAATTAAATCAAATATTTTAATGTCTTTGCTGAGTTTAAGCATTGTTTTTCATATTTCTAAGAATGGTTCTCAGCTAATACATTCACAAATAATAAATAGCATAATACAGTGTCTTACTACTATTATCACTTAGATTAAGGTAAATGAAGAAAAAGGGATGAATTGTTTAAGTTATTTACATGCAAACTAGGGTCATCATTTTTGCTGTTGTAATCAAAACATCTCAGCTGATCTGAGTATCTCTCAGGGAATATACACCTTTAGATTAAATAAAGGGTTCAGTTTGAATGCCCCTAAAGGTTATATGGATTATGAACACCTGATGAAGGCTAGAAAGTACACTAGTCAAAACAAATTTTTATGAAAACAAAACTAAGGTAAGGACAATAGTCAGTGTAAATAATGACAACTTTTCATCCCAAAGATTCTAACAGAAATAATATGTTCCATTTTTGTACACTTGCCATAAAACTGTCTCAGTTTAGATTTTACACAAATTTATCAAATATTTCTTGTTTCTAGATTCTTAGCTAAATTGATCTCATGAAAAGTGTTCCACTAGAAAAATAAAAATGAACTTACAGAAAGCATTAATATTTTTAAATATTTAATAACCAGTTTACTGAAATATTTTTAGGTGAACTTTTAAATACCATGACTGTTATTTTTATTTCCATCACTTTAGAATCTGTTGTCAATGCCAAAGAGATTCATTCAACAACTATACAATAATACATTTTAATTTGCCTAATCTTAATTTTTTTTTGTTTCTCTCTCATTAGCATGTACTTCCTGATTGTTATTTTTACCTAGAGTTACATTTTCATATTAACTTTCTATAACAAAATATACATAAAACATGTTTTGTCATATTTTACTGCTCAACACAAAACTTTAACTGAAATTCAGTTATATATAACCACTTCTAATATATGCTACATCCATTCAGAACATTAGTGATTATGGCTCTCCACAATATCCTCTCCTTTGTAACTCTTAATACATTTTTCCTTTTCTACTACCTAACTGCAGGTTAAGTGAAAAGAAACTCCCTATTTAAAATTGTTAATAATTTTATTAATTATTGGTTAATTTTCATAAACATGTTTCACCTTGAATGGTATAAAGGTAGAAGTACAATACAGTATTAAAATTCTACTTTTGACACATTTTCATCCAATCTGAATGTTGAAGGACAACTTCTTCTGTGGGTATCTATCACATATCTTGTACTCATCAGCTTGGAATAACAATTTCTGATGTTTTTGGCATTTACTGAAACACAAGGTCAATGAACACTACTCCAAGATCTCTGTACTTTTATCAAGAATGGCCACACTCTATGATGGGAGGATTAGAATCATAGCATATTGAAATACTAGTTCTCATACAATCATCAAAGTTAAGCAGTGCCAAACCTGGTCAGTACCTAGACAGGTGACCACCTGGGAATACCAGGTGTTGTAAATTTGGATGTGCAGGTGGTGTAAGCAATAACAGCTTGGAATTAGAAAATGGAGAGTCAAGTTCCAATTCCAGTTGGGTTCGTTATATTCACTTAACTGGCAAAAGTATAAATCCATCTCTTCCCCCATCTATGGGTTAATTAGTATGATGTATAAGTAAATCATTATCTCACTTAAATATTTTATGACTCTAAATAATCTGCAAAAAGTAGATAAACCATAAAAAAAACAAACCAATCAATCAATATGGGATGCTAGCTGAGCAGGCTTATGCAGTGTCAAGTGTTGCCTCATACTGGGCTAATATTTGTCACTCAGAAATAAAAATAGAAGTTAGCAATATAATTTGTTTTATGCAAATGAGGTAATATTAACAAAAGTTGTAAAAGATTTTTCAACAGAGAATTTCCTTCCACCCAACTTGTATAATGTATCACATATACAGTCAGTTAAGAGCCATATGTGATACATGCTTGGACAGTTATGTCACTTTTGAGACATGGCTGACTAGGCAGAAAATATTTTGGAGTAGGTTGCAATTACTTTCTGTGGTAGACTGGTTGCTTACCGAGACTCTAAAACCCAATCTGTCCTGCTATTCAACCTATAGCTGGAGGGAGAAGAGATGGATTAATACTTTTCCCAATGGTATTTGTGCACAAGTGAATGAAACAAATTCAACTGGAATTTGAACTTGGTTCTTTGATTTCTCATCCTGAGCCAATATCCATTATGCCACAACGCTCATACAGAATCGCATATAATCACTCTTTTTCTCTTCAACATTTCTCTTTCTTGAGAACTCATTGTAATTACTTTTTAATATATTTGCTCTTTCTTTTCTATATCTTCTTCTCTTTCATTCAAGCATAAATAAGCAGTCAACTGGTTCAGTTATACGTATTCATAATTTACTTTGACAAATTCATTTATATACTAATCATTTCCTCTCTTTAAAAAAAAGAAATTACTCACACTTTTTGTCACTCTTTTCCACATATAAAACACAAATACTCTTCCCTACTTGAAATTTCTTTATTTTTCAGGGTCCCATGCACTCTCATTAATCTACTCTATATGTCACATACTTGCAAGCCATTTGCACATTTTTTCTGTTATTCACTAACATATCTTTCAAACTGAAACATTTGTACTCACTCACAATGTCAGAATCACTTTGTTTTTAGATTTCTTTCAACCCATATGCACATAACCTATTCCAATATGATTTGTTTCTTTCTCACAAACATCTTAACAACATGTACTACCTGCTGCTCACTAAGTTTTCTCTTTCAAGATAATAACAAGAAGTGTCAAGTTACATAAAAATGAATAAAAGACAAGTATACAAAAAATTGAAGCCAAGTTTCTGCATTTTTAAAATGCATTTATGCTCAAGAAAAATCCCTTTTCTTGATAGACGGCAGATCACTTATGAATCATTAAGTCCCTGACCCACAAGTCATTATTTTCATTCAACCAATCATTATTAAGAACTTTCCCAATTCTATTCTCTCAATTAGATTTTCTGTTTCTTTTACTTGCGGATGTGTGAAAAATTTGATTATTGTTGCTTTTTTTGCTTTCTTTTCTCAACAGATACATTTACAGAAAAATGAAGGCTAGAATTTACTCTTCTCTAAAAGTAGCATGGTTATTTGTTTGTACTAACATCCTTATCTTTACTATTTTTGCTACTAAGTTCTTGAGATATCCTTAAACACTTAATAGGATAAAAATATACTGTAGGATAAAAATATCAAGAATTAAAATATTTATGACTTATCAAAACAGATTAATTTGAAAATAATTAAAAAAGACAGATTTCAATAAAATGTTTGGAAGAGTTGATATCTGTTAATAAGAAAATACTGAGAATGAATGTCAGTAATGTTTGTATGAATAGCAAACAAAACAAATATCTCAAGAATTTAGTAGTAAAAATAGTAAAGATAATAATATTAGTAGAAACAAATAACCATGCTACTTTCAGAGAAGAGTAAATTCTAGCCTTCATTTTTCTGTAAATGTATCTGTTGAGAAAAGAAAGCAAAAAGTAAAGAAAAAAATCTCTCACACATCTGCAAGTAAAAGAAACAGAAAATCTAAATGAGAGAATAGAATTGGGAAAATTCTTAGTAATGATTGGTTGAATGAAAATAATGACTTGTGGGTCAGGGACTTAATGATTTATATGTGATCTGTCATCTACTAAGGAAAGGGATTTTTCTTGAGCATAAACGCATTTTAAAAATGCAGAAACTTGGCTTCATTTTTTATATACTTGTCTTTTATTCATTTTTTATGTAACTTGACACTTTTTGTTATTATTTTGAAAGAGAAAACTTAGTGAGCAGCAGGTAGTACTTGTGGTTAAGATGTTTTTGAGAAAGAATGACAAAATAGAGTAGAAGAGAATTTTGGGTAACATTCAATCTTTTTGAAACAACCAGCTTCCACCAATAATGCACCTATATTGACTCACTATAAGCCATCTTCATTAACATATATTAAAGATTTTTGGACTGATATACTTTCTTTTTGTAGAGTAACTTTATCATGAATAACAAAAAATCAGACTTAATTGAATTATTTGATTATTTTAATGCGACCAGATCAAAACTGTAAACAAAAAATGATCAGATAAATTGAGATATTCACACAGATTACTTTGTAAGTTAATATAAATAATAGTTTGATGAATATCAATAATTTCTTATTGCAAATATATTGTTGAAATGTTATAGTTTTTACAAACATATATGCGTTCACAAATTCTGAGATACTTGCTAATAATTGACTTTGTGTGGGTTTTTTAGTATTTGTCCTAAGTCAGCCAATTAACCAAATTAATGAAATCTTTTCTAGACAATCTCTATTTCATATCGAAAAGAAATTTCTTGAATATAGATTATCATTCCAAAGTGAAAAAAAAATGTATTGATATTTTTGCTGTCTTTAATTATTGATGTAAATAATTCTATTCAAGAAAAACTAGCATTCAGTTACTAAAATCATTTGACCAGTTTCGACTAATAGAAGAACTGGTAAAATGTTCAGATCAAATTTACACCAATTTCATTACCTTTTTCATAAATTTAAAAATTATGATTTATGATTTGATTTACAGCCTTTGTTTTGTTGTCTTACAAGTCACAACTATTAGGTATATATTTGCCATGTAAGCATTCTTGTTCTTTTGTGTGTCATGTCCCTTCAGGATGTGGGCATACATGGCTCTTCCTAACTTCCTTTTGCCTCTTGTTGATTTAAGTAACTTTTGATCCTTTATTATTCTTCTTTGTCTCTTCCATCCATTCACACAGATTGTTGAGTAGGTTATTCATTGCTTCTCTTTGCTATACTTGCCTACAAACAGTGGTAGATTTACCTATAGGCTTAGTAGGCTGAAACTTAGGGCCTCAAAATTTGGGTAGGGGGCTCAAGCCAAGGTGTATAACATTTCTGACACTGTTATAGGTCTTTTCTATGCCGTCATAACACATTGTAGACTCTACATAACTCTTTAGTAATTTTTAACACCTGTCATCATCTTTGGCTTTATTCAAATTGTTTAATTTAACACTCTTTCATTTTCCTCTACTCATGAAAATAGGCAATTTGGAAGGGCCTTACAAGTGAAATAGACTAGGGCCTCTCTTCATCTAAATTGAGCCCTGCTTATGAGCGTTAAATTCTCTTTCCTCATTTTCAACTGTTACTTTCTGATTGTAAGTTAAAGTTCATTTATTTTTCCTATTTTATGTAAGTCTTCCTCATTATTCACATGTTTTATCCATGGTATTCTTGGCCTTCATTATGTTGCTTCAAGTCTTTTTACCTGTGACATTTTCTAGCATTCACTGCCATATAGAAGATTGGGTATTACATAACTGTTCAGCATATTTTGTTTCTAATGATATTTTTCTATATCTTAATAACTTAATTAGTTTATGAAAGGTATCTTTTACCATTCCTATATGCTTTTAAATTTCTGTGTCACATTTTCCATTGTTTGTTGCTATACTATCCAGACAGTTAAATTTCTGTACCTGCTTAAGAATTTTTTAATAAAACTATTTGCACTATTTACATCATTCATCATTTGTTCTCCTTCATTGTCATATCCATGATGTTTCAGCTGTTATACACTCTGACCTTCTTCAGGTGATATGGAAGAAAACCTTTTATTTCATCCACCAGGATAGATTGTTCTAGTTCCATAAGCCATGTATTTTCTGGATATTGCAGTTGCAGTTAATTCCCATTAGTAACTCAACCACCAAGTTTTTGTTTACCGCTATTGTGGCCAGGTATTGAATTCACAACTCTCTGAGTCAAGTCAGTGAATTACTTCAACCAATTATTATTCCCAAGAACACATGGTCAAGTTTATAATATTGTGGCCAGGTATTGAATTCACAACTCTGTGAGTCAAGTCAGTGAATTACTTCAACCAATTATTATTCCCAAGAACACATGGTCAAGTTTATAATATTGTGGCCAGGTATTGAATTCACAACTCTCTGAGTCAAGTCAGTGAATTACTTCAACCAATTATTATTCCTAAGAACACATGGTCAAGTTAATAATATTGTGGCCAGGTATTGAATTCACAACTCTCTGAGTCAAGTCAGTGAATTACTTCAACCAATTATTATTCCCAAGAACACATGGTCAAGTTAATAATATTGTGGCTAGGTATTGAATTCACAACTCTCTGAGTCAAGTCAGTGAATTACTTCAACCAATTATTATTCCCAAGAACACATGGTCAAGTTTATAATATTGTGGCTAGGTATTGAATTCACAACTCTCTGAGTCAAGTCAGTGAATTATTTCAACCAATTATTATTCCCAAGAACACATGGTCAAGTTAATAATATTGTGGCTAGGTATTGAATTCACAACTCTCTGAGTCAAGTCAGTGAATTACTTCAACCAATTATTATTCCCAAGAACACATGGTCAAGTTAATAATATTGTGGCTAGGTATTGAATTCACAACTCTCTGAGTCAAGTCAGTGAATTACTTCAACCAATTATTATTCCCAAGAACACATGGTCAAGTTAATAATATTGTGGCCAGGTATTGAATTCACAACTCTCTGAGTCAAGTCAGTGAATTACTTCAACCAATTATTATTCCCAAGAACACATGGTCAAGTTTATAATATTGTGGCTAGGTATTGAATTCACAACTCTCTGAGTCAAGTCAGTGAATTACTTCAACCAATTATTATTCCCAAGAACACATGGTCAAGTTAATAATATTGTGGCCAGGTATTGAATTCACAACTCTCTGAGTCAAGTCAGTGAATTACTTCAACCAATTATTATTCCCAAGAACACATGGTCAAGTTTATAATATTGTGGCTAGGTATTGAATTCACAACTCTCTGAGTCAAGTCAGTGAATTACTTCAACCAATTATTATTCCCAAGAACACACGGTCAAGTTAGCTAATATTGTGGCTAGGTATTGAATTCACAACTCTCAATTCAGTCAGTGAATTACTTCAGCAATTATTATTCCCAGAACACTGGTCAAGTTTATAATATTGTGGCCAGGTATTGAATTCACAACTCTCTGAGTCAAGTCAGTGAATTACTTCAACCAATTATTATTCCCAAGAACACATGGTCAAGTTTATAATATTGTAGCTAGGTATTGAATTCACAACTCTCTGAGTCAAGTCAGTGAATTACTTCAACCAATTATTATTCCTAAGAACACATGGTCAAGTTTATAATATTGTGGCTAGGTATTGAATTCACAACTCTCTAGGTCAAGTCAGTGAATTACTTCAACCAATTATTATTCCTAAGAACACATGGTAAGTTTATATTGTGGCTAGGTATTGAATTCACAACTCTCTGAGTCAAGTCAGTGAATTACTTCAACCAATTATTATTCCCAAGAACACATGGTCAAGTTAATAATATTGTGGCTAGGTATTGAATTCACAACTCTCTGAGTCAAGTCAGTGAATTACTTCAACCAATTATTATTCCCAAGAACACATGGTCAAATTAATAATATTGTGGCCAGGTATTGAATTCACAACTCTCTGAGTCAAGTCAGTGAATTACTTCAACCAATTATTATTCCCAAGAACACATGGTCAAGTTTATAATATTGTGGCTAGGTATTGAATTTACAACTCTCTGAGTCAAAGTCAGTGAATTACTTCAACCAATTATTATTTCTAAGAACACATGGTCAAGTTAATAATATTGTATTTAAGGTATTGAATTCACAACTCTCTGGGTGAAGTCAGTGAATTACTTCAGCAATTGTCTCCCAAGAACACATGGTCAAGTTAATAATATTGTGGCCAGGTATTGAATTCACAACTCTCTGAGTCAAGTCAGTGAATTACTTCAACCAATTATTATTCCCAAGAACACATGGTCAAGTTTATAATATTGTGGCTAGGTATTGAATTACAACTCTCTGAGTCAAGTCAGTGATTATTTCAGCAATTATTATTCCTAAGAACACATGGTCAAGTTTATATTATTATTGGCTAGGTATTGAATTCACAACTCTCTGAGTCAAGTCAGTGAATTACTGACCAATTATTATTCCCAAGAACACATGGTCAAGTTAATAATATTGTGGCTGAGTGTTGAATTCACAACTCTCTGAGTCAAGTCAGTGAATTACTTCAACATTATTATTCCCAAGAACACATGTGTCAAGTTTATAATATTGTGGCCAGGTATTGAATTCACAACTCTCTGAGTCAAGTCAGTGAATTACTTCAACCATTTATTATTCCCAAGAACACATGGTCAGGTTTATAATATTTGTAGCTAGGTATTGAATTCACAACTCTCTGAGTCAAGTCAGTGAATTACTTCAACCAATTATTATTCCTAAGAACACATGGTCAAGTTTATAATATTGTGGCTAGGTATTGAATTACAACTCTCTGAGTCAAGTCAGTGGTGTACAACCAATTATTATTCCTAAGAACACATGGTCAAGTTTATAATATTGTGGCTAGGTATTGAATTCACAACTCTCTGAGTCAAGTCGGTAGTGCTTCAACTTCAGTATTTCCCAAGAACACATGGTCAATTAATAATATTGTGGCTAGGTATTGAATTCACAACTCTCTGAGTCAAGTCAGTGAATTACTTCAACCAATTATTATTCCCAGGTACATGGTCAAGTTAATAATATTGTGGCCAGGTATTGAACTCACAGGTCAAGTCAGTGAATTACTTCAACCAATTATTATTCCCAAGAACACATGGTCCAAGTTAATAATATTGTGGCCAGGTATTGAATTCACAACTCTCTGAGTCAAGTCAGTGAATTACTTCAACCAATTATTATTCCCAAGAACACATGGTCAAGTTTATAATATTGTGGCTAGGTATTGAGATTACAACTCTGGGTCAAGTCAGTGAATTACTTCAGCAATTATTATTCACAAGAACACATGGTCAAGTTAATAATATTGTGGCCAGGTATTGAATTCACAACTCTCTGAGTCAAGTCAGTGGTACTTCAACCAATTATTATTCCTAAGAACACATGGTCAAGTTAATAATATTGTGGCTAGGTATTGAATTCACAACTCTCTGAGTCAAGTCAGTAGAATTACTTCAACCAATTATTATTCCCCCAAGAACACATGGTCAAGTTAATAATATTGTGGCTAGGTATTGAATTCACAACTCTCTGAGTCAAGTCAGTGAATTACTTCAACCAATTATTATTCCCAAAGAACACATGGTCAAGTTTATAATATTGTGGCCAGGTATTGAATTCACAACTCTCTGAGTCCAAGTCAGTGAATTACTTCAACCCATTATTATTCCCAAGAGCACATGGTCAAGTTTATAATATTGTGGCTAGGTATTGAATTCACAACTCTGAGTCAGTGTGAATTACTTCAACCAATTATTATTCCCAAGAACACATGGTCAAGTTTATAATATTGTGGCTGGGTATTGAATTCACAACTCTCTGAGTCAAGTCAGTGAATTACTTCAACCAATTATTATTCCTAAGAACACATGGTCAAGTTTATAATATTGTGGCCAGGTATTGAATTCACAACTCTCTGGGTGGAAGTCAGTGAATTACTTCAACCAGGTATTATTCCCAAGAACACATGGTCAAGTTTATAATATTGTGGCTAGGTATTGAATTCACAACTCTCTGAGTCAAGTCAGTGAATTATGCAACCAATTATTATTCCCAAGAACACATGGTCAAGTTAATAATATTGTGGCCAGGTATTGAATTAACTCTCTGAGTCAAGTCAGTGAATTACTTCAGCCAATTATTATTCCTAGAACACATGGTCAAGTTTATAATATTGTGGCCAGGTATTGAATTCACAACTCTCTAGGTCAAGTCAGTGAATTACATACAACCAATTATTATTCCCAAGAGAACACATGGTCAAGTTTATAATATTGTGGCTGGGTATTGAATTCACAACTCTACAGGTCAAGTCAGTGAATTACTTCAACCAGTGTATTCACAGAAGAACACATGGTCAAGTTTATAATATTGTGGCTAGGTATTGAATTCACAACTCTCACAATTAGTCAGTGAATTACTTCAATAGTGTTATTCCTAAGAACACATGGTCAAGTTTATAATATTGTGGCCAGGTATTTGAATTCACAACTCTCTGAGTCAGAGTCAGTGAATTACTTCAACCAATTATTATTCACAAGAACACATGGTCAAGTTTATATGTTGTGGCTAGGTATTGAATTCACAACTCTCTGAGACAGAATAGTGAATGCTTCAACCAATTATTATTCCCAGAACACATGGTCAAGTTAATAATATTGTGGCCAGGTATTAATTCACAACTCTCTGGTCAAGTCAGTGAATTACTTCAACCAATTATTATTCCTAAGAACACATGGTCAAGTTTATAATATTGTGGCCAGGTATTGAATTCTGCTCTCTGAGATCAGTCAGTGAGGTACTTCCAACCAATTATTATTCCTAAGAACACATGGTCAAGTTTGTAATATTGTGGCCAGGTATTGAATTCACAACTCTCTGAGTCAAGTCAGTGAATTACTTCAACAATTATTATTCCCAAGAACACATGGTCAAGTTTATAATATTGTGACTAGGTATTGAATTCACAACTCTCTGAGTCAAGTCAGTGAATTACTTCAACCAATTATTATTCCCAAGAACACGCCAATTGAAGTTAATAATATTTGTGGCCAGGTATTGAATTCACAACTCTCTGAGTCAAGTCAGTGAATTGTACCAACCAGTATTATTCCTAAGAGCACATGGTCAAGTTTATAATATTGTGGCCAGGTATTAGATTCACAACTCTAGTCAAGTCAGTGAATTACTTCAACCAATTATTATTCCCAAGAACACATGGTCCAAGTTTATAATGTTGTGGCTAGAGTGACTGATTGCAACTCTCTGAGTCAAGTCAGTGAATTACTTCAACCAATTATTATTCCCAAGAACACATGGTCAAGTTTATAATATTGTGGCTAGGTATTGAATTCACAACTCTCTAGGTCAAGTCAGTGAATTACTTCAACAGGTAATATTCCCAAGAACACATGGTCAAGTTTATAATATTGTGGCTAGGTATTGAATTCACAACTCTCTGAGTCAAGTCAGTGAATTACTTCAACTAGGTATTATTCCCAAGAACACATGGTCAAGTTTATAATATTGTGGCTAGGTATTGAATTCACAACTCTCTGAGTCAAGTCAGTGAATTACTTCAACCAATTATTATTCCCAAGAACACATGGTCAAGTTTATAATATTGTGGCTAGGTATTGAATTCACAACTCTCTGAGTCAAGTCAGTGAATTACTTCAACCAATTATTATTCCCAAGAACACATGGTCAAGTTTATAATATTGTGGCTAGGTATTGAATTCACAACTCTCTGAGTCAAGTCAGTGAATTACTTCAACCAATTATTATTCCCAAGAACACATGGTCAAGTTTATAATATTGTGGTATTGAATTCACAACTCTCTGAGTCAAGTCAGTGAATTACTTCAACCAATTATTATTCCCAAGAACACATGGTCAAGTTTATAATATTGTGGCTAGGTAGTGAATTCACAACTCTCTAGGTCAAGTCTAAGTGATTACTTCAACCAATTATTATTCCTAAGAACACATGGTCAAGTTTATAATATTGTGGCCAGGTATTGAAAATTCACAACTCTACAATTGATCAGTGAATTACTTCAACCAATTATTATTCCAGAACACATGGTCAAGTTTATAATAAAATTTGTGGTATTGAATTCACAACTCTCTGAGTCAAGTCAGTGAATTACTTCAACCAATTATTATTATTCCCAAGAACACATGGTCAAGTTAATAATATTGTGGCCAGGTATTGAATTCACAACTCTCTGAGTCAAGTCAGTGAATTACTTCAACCAATTATTATTCCCAAAGAACACATGGTCCAGTTTATAATATTGTGGCTAGGTATTGAATTCACAACTCTCTGAGTCAAGTCAGTGAATTACTTCAACCAATTATTATTCCTAAGAACACATGGTCAAGTTTATAATATTGTGGCTAGGTATTGAATTCACAACTCTCTGAGTCAAGTCAGTGAATTACTTCAACCAATTATTATTCCCAGAACACATGGTCAAGTTAATAATATTGTGGCTGGGTATTGAATTCACAACTCTCTGAGTCAAGTCAGTGAATTACTTCAACCAATTATTATTCCCAAGAACACATGGTCAGATTAATAATATTGTGGCCAGGTATTGAATTCACAACTCTCTGAGTCAAGTCAGTGAATTACTTCAACCAATTATTATTCCCAAGAACACATGGTCAAGTTTATAATATTGTAGCTAGGTATTGAATTCACAACTCTCTGAGTCAAGTCAGTGGGTCGCAACAATTATTATTCCTAAGAACACATGGTCAAGTTTATAATATTGTGGCTAGGTATTGAATTCACAACTCTCTGAGTCAAGTCAGTGAATTACTTCAACCAATTATTATTCCAAGAACACATAGTCACGTTATTAATATTGTGGCTAGGTATTAGTTACGTATTTCTAGGTCAAGTCAGTGGAGTACTTCAACCAATTATTATTCCCAAGAACACATGGTCAAGTTAATAATATTGTGGCTAGGTATTGAATTCACAACTCTCTGAGTCAAGTCAGTGAATTACTTCAACCAATTATTATTCCCAAGAACACATAGTCAAGTTAAACAATATTGTGGCTAGGTATTGAATTCACAACTCTCTGAGTCAGCTTAAAGTCAGTGAATTACTTCAACCAATTATTATTCCCAAGAATACACATGGTCAAGTTTATAATATTGTACATTAGGTAGTAGATTACAACTCTCAGTCAAAGTCAGTGAATTACTTCAACCAATTATTATTCCCAAGAACACATGGTCAAGTTAATAATATTGTGGCTAGGTATTGAATTCACAACTCTCTGAGTCAGAATCATTAGGAATTACTTCAACCAATTATTATTCCCAGAACACATGGTCAAGTTTATAATATTGTGGCTGGGTATTGAATTCACAACTCTCTGAGTCAAGTCAGTGAATTACTTCAACCAATTATTATTCCCAAGAACATGGTCCAGTTTATAATATTGTGGCTAGGTATTAGTTACAACTCTCTGAGTCAAGTCAGTGAATTACTTCCAACCAATTATTATTCCCAAGAACACATGGTCAAGTTTATAATATTGTGGCTAGGTATTGAATTCACAACTCTCTGAGTCAAGTCAGTGAATTACTTCAACCATTATTCCCAAGAACACATGGTCAAGTTTATAATATTGTACTTTAGGTATTGAATTCACAACTCTGAGTCAAGTCAGTGAATTACTTCAACCAATTATTATTCCCAAGAACACATGGTCAAGTTTATAATATTGTGGCTAGGTATTGAATTCACAACTCTCTGGAGTCAAAGTGGAAGTGAATTATTTAATAGACAATTATTATTCCCAAGAACACATGGTCAAGTTTTAATATTGTGGCTGGGAAGTATTGAATTCCTAGCTCTCTGAGTCAAGTCCAGTGAATTAACTGTGATATTATTCCCAAGAACACATGGTCAGTTTATAATGTTATTGCAGCTGAGTATTGAGGTCACAACTCTCTGAGTCAAGTCAGTGAATTACTTCAACCAATTATTATTCCCAAGAACACATGGTCAAGTTTATAATATTGTGGCTAGGTATTGAATTCACAACTCTCTGAGTCAAGTCAGTGAATTACTTCAGCCAATTATTATTCCTAAGAACACATGGTCAAGTTTATAATATTGTGGCTAGGTATTGAATTTGCAACTCTCTGATCAAGTCAGTGAATTACTAAACAAATTATTATTCCAAGAACACATGGTCAAATTTTACTTAATATTGTGGCCAGGTATTGAATTCACAACTCTGGGTCAAGTCAGTGAATTACTTCAGCAATTATTATTCCCAAGAACACATGGTCAAGTTAATAATATTTTGTGGCTGGTATTGAATTCACAACTCTCTGAGTCAAGTCAGTGAATTACTTCAGCCATTCATTGTTATAAGAACACATGGTCAGTTTATAATATTGTGGCTAGGTGATGAATTCACAACTCTGAGTCAGTCAGTGAATTACTTCAGCAAGTAAATGTTCCCAAGAACACATGGTCCAGTTAATAATATTGTGGCTAGGTATTGAATTCACAACTCTCTGAGTCAGTCAGTGAATTACTTCACTTAAATTATTATTCCCAAGAACACATGGTGAGTTAATAATATTGTGGCCAGGTATTGAATTCACAACTCTCTGAGTCAAGTCAGTGAATTACTTCAACCAATTATTATTCCCAAGAACACATGGTCAAAGTTTATATAATATTGTGACTGGAAGCCATTGAATTCACAACTCTCCAGAGTCAAGTCAGTGATGCTTTGACAATTATTATTCCTAAGAACACATGGTCAAGTTTATCATATTGTGGCTAGGTATTGAATTCACAACTCTCTGAGTCAAGTCAGTGAATTACTTCAACCAATTATTATTCCTAAGAACACATGGTCAAGTTAATAATATTGTGACCAGGTATTGAATTCACAACTCTCTGAATCAAGTCAGTGAATTACTTCAACCAATTATTATTCCCAAGAACACATGGTCAAGTTAATAATATTGTGGCCAGGTATTGAATTCACAACTCTCTGAGTCAAGTCAGTGAATTACTTCAACCAATTATTATTCCCAAGAACACATGGTCAAGTTTATAAAAGTGTTGGTTGAAGTAATCCAGTGACTTGATCCAAAGGGTTGTGAGTTCAATACCTTGCCACAAAAACTTGTAAAGTTGAGTTATTAAGGGAAATAATTGAAACAGACATTCGAAAGAAGCATGGCATGTGAAGCTAGAATAATTTTCCATGGTGGATGAAATGAAGATTTTGGTTTGAATTTTCAATTGCCCAAAGAAGACCAGAGGATGCAACAGCCAGAATATTGTGAATATGACAACAAAGTTGAGGACAACAACCCGAACAATGTAAATAGCATAAACATTGTAACTGTTTACACTATTTAAAGTATTCAGACTGTTGTCCTCATTTCTATTGTCATATTCACAAAATTTTGGCTGTTATATGCTCCAGCCTTCTTCAGGTGATATATGTTAGAATTTCAAACCAAATCCATTATGTAGTCCACTGGGGTAGATTGTTCTAGTTCCACATGCCATGCCTTTTCTGGATATCTCAGTTTCAGCTAATTCCCTTTAGTAACTCATGAATACATGGCCAAGTGGATAAAAGTGTTGTTTGAAATAATCCAGTGATTTGACTCAAAGAATTTGAGTTCAATACCTGACGACAACAAAGGTGAACAAAAACTTGAAAAGCTTAGTCAAACCCATGGACTAAATAAAGGGTTTTGTTCAAAATTCCAGCATATATCACCTGAAGAAGGCTGGAGCATACAACAGATGAATATGACAATAAAGATGAGAATCATAGTCCAAACAACATAAATAATGCAAATAAAACTAGAGCATGTATAAAAAGTTCCATTATCCTCATTGCTAAAATGTAGTGTATTACAGCTCATGAAAGATAAATTTGACGGAAACCTGCTAGGGACACCCAAAGAAACCACAGAAACTGGTGCTACTATGCATGCTAGAAATGCTTCTAAAAACAATCAATGATTTAGAAATAGTTTCAAAAAATTCATTTTCAAATTTTTTTGAATCATTCATCATTAAAAAACATCTTTGAAAAAGTTTGTTAAAGTGAAACATGTTAGATTAAAAATACTTTTTCCTACCTGTTCTTTACTTGTTCTACTAAATTTTGTTGGACTTCACACTGTATATTCAACTCATATATATATATATATATGAAATCCTCATTCACAAGACAAAGCTATGACAAATTTATGAAAGTTTAAATTTTCTTTATATAGATGTTATCTGACAGCAACTTCACTTGTCTTTTATTAACATGAGAGGGCCGATGCTGATAATCGAAAACCCTCTTAACATTTTATTTACATAATCATGTTATGATAAAAATAATCTATCTATCTATCTATCTTGCATCATACATATATAATATTCTAAAATTTTAATACCCAATTTTCCTTTGACACAACGTAAGATTAAAACCTTTAACTTAATAGCATGTGACTTGTTGGATATTTGAGGTCATGTTTTGATAAATGGTAGCTTGATATTGGGAAGTTTTTGTAGCATGTAATGGTTATCAAATAGTCTGGATAGGTCAGCTCTGCTTATATTGTGTTGATACATGTACTCATTTCTTTTGGACGTGGTCATGTCTGCGAGTACCTGAATAAAGATGTTAGTAATAAAGGACGAACACATGTAAAAAGAAATGAAGACATATTTTTTTTTCTGGGCTTGGTATATAAATTAAAGATGAAATTAATTTTATTTATCTCCTAAAAAGTATTTATGAAATTTGTCCAATTCAGTAACATGTGCGATGTACATCTTCTCATCATAAAACATTTTCTGTTGATGTTGATGATACCTGCCATTGACTGACTAACCAGCTAAGAATAAAAAGAAGGAAACAGGGTCTCTGATATGACTTCCTTTTAGAGTAGTCACATGCAGTTAGTAACTCTTAATGCTGTTTCTTCATTGGTGAATTTGATGTTATCCACTTTTGAGTTTCTTTTCTGGGGTGTGTCTCCTGGCAGTTTTTGATTGGCTACATTCCAACATAGTTTTTTACAAGTTGAAAGTTAGGAAATGAAGAAGGAGAGAAAGCAAATTTTTGTGTTGCCAACTTTAATAATTTGTAATTTATTTATTACTTTATTCCTTAAAGTAAAGAAAAATGTTTTTATAAACATGTCAGTTAGGATTGATATATCATTCTCAACACCATCTTGGTTTTTTCATCTTTTTACAGATGAGGATCATATTTCAACAAATTTTAATTTTCTAATTTCACTAGTTACCCAAAATCTCCGTTCTTTCATAGTTCTATTTAATCAAAAATTGCATGAAAGATTGTATGAATTCATCAAGACCAAACATCAAGACTTACCTCATGTTTTATTTTTCAATAAATACTCAATGATTTTTGCTTATATTATAGTGTGTTCATGAATGATAGAATGAAACACCTTGTCACTTGTTTATATTCCTTCATATATAGCAAATCATATCAATTAGGAGGCACAGGGAAGTAATGGATTGTGGCTGCTCAGATTGAGGGCTTGGAGAGTCAAGTTCAATTTCCAGTTAAATTTTTTTTAATTCACTTACATACTAATAGACTTGGAAAAAGGTATAAATCCATTTATTCTCCCTCCAGTTATGGCTTAATAGCAGGATAGACAAGGTTCTATAGCCTTGAATGGCAACTGGTCTTGGAGAAGGAAAACTCTGAATTCAAACCAATCCAGAGAGGTTTGGGCTCTATCAGACTATCTTGCCCAAGACACACCATTTCTACTGTTGCTACAGTACAGGTGATGCTTCCACGACTCTAATGAGCTACAGGAATTGTGATCATGATCAATAACAAATATATAATGCTACAAATAGTACAGTAGGTGTAACAAAATTTCTATGTATTTTTAAATTTTTAATTTGTGGTAAGTAGATAGGTAGTAAAGTATATTGAAATATACCCTTTCCTCTTTATTAATTAAGTGACAGAGAGACTATCTCTTTTTTCTTAAAACATACATTCTTTTCCCTGTTTCTATTCTTCTATATTTCTGGTAACCAAGATATTAACCTGGACATAGCTTATGTGGTCAACTGACATCTTGCAAAAATCAACCAGTGACTAACACTCCCACCAAAATCAAAGCAGATATGCATAGGCATTAAGTATATATAAAAGGAACTGCAAACACATGCATAACCTCTTTTCCTCTCTTTAGTTGGTCCACCATTTGCCCACCATGCATGTAGCCTTTGTCTCAGCTGTCAGAGATTCAATCAACACACCAACCCCAACTAGCCAGATAACTAACTCCATGCAAACCAGAGATGTACTTAAATAATTTTCATAAAAAGAATATGCAGAAAATCAAGGAATGAATTCAAGAGTACAATCCACACATTCAAATATCCAGAACATAACAGAATATAAGATATCAATCTGATACTACATTCCACCAGACACATATATATAGGAACAAAAATGCTATTTTACATGACTAGACATATACACAGAAGAAAAATGCTTTATAACCTGAACTTAGCAATACCTATATAATAATGAACAGTCACATTAATACCACAATGACTTATACAAGAAACATATCAAAGACACAAAATTACAAAAAGAACAGAAATGATACTCATTCACATATAACAAAAGACATAACCTTATAGAGTCAGAAAATAAAATGGTGGTATAGCTAATAAAACCTAGTGTTTACTCATTTATTATCTGAACCTAGTCTATACCATAAATCTATAAGTGTTCCATCATGCTAGACTCTGAGCAAAAGCCAATACAATTCAAAATGAGCAATGACAATTTCTTTATCATACTGAAGAAAGGAAAATAAAAACATATTATGAATATATAACACTGACCTTTCTCCCCAACTCAGTATCTTATGCAATTGCATTGTTAAAATTGAATTAGAATGGTTTTTCATCTATGAATCAAGCATGTTTGACATATTTATTTTGAAAGTTGCAACTTAATTTTCACAGTGAATTCTGACACCAGGAATCTGAGCGATCTTTATTCTGACAGGTGATGAATGACCCAGTTTATGACAAATGCAATACAGAACTAAAGAATAGATATAACTAACAAGAAATTATTTTTCCTTTGTACATTTGTGTGTCTGTGCCTATATATAGCTTATATATATATATATATATATATATATATATATATATATATATATATATACACACACATGTATATATATATATACACACACATGTATATATATATATACGCAGGTTTCATTAAAAATGACAGACAAGGTGTGACAGTTAAGTTTTTCATGTAATTTTTCATGAGATCTTATGATTTTTCTTTCTTTCTTTTGAGGACATAAATTATATAAAAAGTGTCCAAATCTTGTTTATCTGAGTGCTCTTTTGGCTATACTTTTAGCCATTTTTGAGAATGAATGTTGTTTTACGTGTAACAGAATGTATGTGGTCTTATGTATGATTTTGAGTAGTGGTATGTAAACACATTAAGCATGTTGTTAGCATGTTCATGTGTGTTTGTTGTTAATAGTTTTATTAATAAAAAAGAAAACCCAACATTAAATATAATCAAGTGTTCTTTTCCTTTCTCACTCTACCCTCACAACTGTCTTCACACTGGCAATTCCATCCTTCTTTCACCCTTTCTTCAACATCCCCTGTAACTGGCTCATATTTCTCTTTGCTCTCCTCCCTCTTAAACTTTCACTCTTATGTAGTCCCCTGTGCACCAGTAGTGGTACTACCTTGCTTTGGGTGAAACAATATATATATATATATATATATATATATATATATATATATATATATATTCATTCCTTGGTTTTCTGCATATTCTGAAAGTTTTATTGATAAAAAAGAAAAAGCCAACATTCAATTTAATCAACTACAAACACACATAATTTTTGGTATAGAAAACTCATCCTGATTATAACTTTTGTGCACTTGGTTGCAATAAAATATGCTGATGTTTTTTAGTGTGTTATTCTTAATACTTGTGTCATGTATTTTGTTTAAGAATAATTTATTTGTTTATCAGTGATATAGTTGGGAAAATTATTGTTGACTAATGTTTTTAGTTCACTCAAAAATATTCTTTGAAAGGAGGAATTTTGATGTTCTCTATTTAAGAAGTTCATATTTGCTGCTATTTTAAATCTTTTCAGGCATTGACTATTATAGTTAAAAAGACAAGAGTTCTTACTAATGGTTGTTTTATACATATAAGTGATAAATTTGTTGGTTTTTAGGTCTATATTAATATCAAAAAACAGGACTTTGATATTTCATGAGGGAATTATTGTAATGTCTTACTCTTCAGGGTCACTTGGTTTTTCTTATTTTTGGGGAAAGAAATAACACTGCAAAGCTAAATGCTAAGTTTCTCTCCTTTAATTATCTCTCTCTCTCTCTCTCTCTCTCTCTCTCTCATATATATATGTAAAATTTCTAAAGAATAGATTTATATTTAATTCAAAATTGTTCAAACATTATTATAGTGGATATGCATATTTAAAATAAATGATTGCGTCTTTATTTTTACTTTAAACAAGTTGTATTATGTTTAAAAACCAACATATTTGAGAAATATTAATGAAGAAAACGTTCTCTCTAGCAGGAATCAAACATGCAGCCTCCTTTGTAGAAGAAATCTCTCTCTGATCCAGTGTGCTTCACTACTCAGCATTTCAGTATAAGTCTATTTTCTGGAGAGCTCATTTTCTTTATTATGATCTCTCAATTAAGCAGACTGGAATGATAGAAAAATGAAAATGAGCATAAATTTCAAATGCAAGTATCAACTATAATAATATTTGAAGTAATAATACATATATATATATATATATATAGGATGTGCATTGCAGTGCAGTGGATATCAGCTCAGAATGAGAACTTGGGGAGCTGCATTTGAATTCCAGTTGAATTTATTACATTAACTTATGTGCATATACCCTTGGGAAAAGTATTATCCCATCACTTCTTCCTCCAGCTATGGGTTAAATAGCAGAAAGATTTGATTCTATAGCCTTGGTTAGTGACTAGTCTACCACAGAAAGTAATGGCAACCTACTGTGTGAAAATTTATTTTAATTTTAATTTTGGCCAGTAGTTTCTAGGGAATACATACTTGTTTTTCTTTTTTCTTTTCTTTTTTTCTTTTTTTTTCAAAGTAAATCTTTATTTTGATTAGTTAAAAAGAACACACACATAAATTTTATATCTTCCCCCACATACATACATAACAAACCGATGGTTTTTTTCTATTTAAATGTAAATCATTTTCACAGCCAACATCCAACATTGCCTGATGATGAGATTCTATCTCAAAACAGAAATTTCTGTGTTGCAATGTACTTTTAATTCATAATTATATGATTATATTATGCTCTACAATATTGATTGTATTGAGCACTATTTATAAAAAAAATAAATGTCAGGAAACTCAAAATCGTAAAACCTAGGATCCTCTTTACCTGGATTTACATATATATATATATATATATATATATATATAGATAGATAGATAGATAGAAAACAGAAACAGAGGTTGTTCCAATGTGAAAAATTAGTATAGGTAAAAAACAGTGTAAGAAGCCATGCACATTTTGTTTAAAGTGTAGATTTATTGTTATTATTATTAATATTACTTGCCTTTTGTATAATACATTAAGTATCCATAATGGTATTTGTGTCACTATACTCTCTTCAGGTGAATAAAATTGTGACTTTTCATTTAACTTAGAGGTCAAAACCAAAATAGGACAAATATTTGTTAAACTGATCAATAAACACTTTCCAAAAAGCTCAGAACTAAACAAAATTTTCAATATGAATACAATCAAACTATAGTGTACTAGTAATTTAGAAAATTTTATGAAGAAAAAAAACACCAGAAATTTAAATAGCATTGTACAAAATAAGATCATTAATAAAGAATGCAACTGCAGGGAAAAAAAAGAAAGGCCCACTTCAAGGACTTTCTGATACAAAAGAAGTCTTTTACAAAGTACAAGTACATGACTTAAATGGTCAAAACAAAACATATTTGGGATCAACCAAAGACACCTTTAAGACCAGATGGTTCAATCACAGGTCTACATTTAAAATAGAAAACTTAAAAAATTGTATAAAAGTGGCTAACCTGTGGCAGTTGAAATTAAAATATGGAAAAGACCCAAACATAACGTGGAGTATAGTGAAAACAGCCAAGCCTTACAACATTGGTAAAATATGTAGACTTTGCCAGGAAGAAAAGTTAGCAATTATATTATTCTCAAACAAAAATGAATTATTGAATGAAAGAACAGAAATTATGACTAAGTGTGACCATACCATAAAATACCTATGGATGAAATAATTATAATTTCTTCTAATTTTAAAAATTGTGTGTTAAAAAATTCCCCATTACATGAGCATTCAGAAAAATTCCCGTTACATGAGCATTCTTGCAAAAAAAAGTAAAAAGAAAAAACGGTAAAATCAATTATCGCAAATCGCCTGAAGACACCACATGGTAGAAACTTAGGCCATGTAATAACTCGTTTACAAATGAAGGATATATATATATATATATATATATATATATATATATATATATATATATTAGGACCTTGAAGAAGTTATTGCTGTTTTTCATTAAAAGTATTGTTTTATTTACAAAAATTAGTAAAAAACATGTCACTGAAAGTATTGTCCATCTCTAGCCACTACTTTTTCCCATCTTTCTGGCAGTATTGGAATTCCACATTGAAAAAATGACACATCTTTTGAGGCTACAAGTTTACCAATTTTTTAGCATCTTCATAAGAATAAAAGTGCTGTTCAGCCAGGCCATGTGCCATTGATTGGAATAAGTGATAATCAGACAGGACAATGTCTGATGAATACAGTGGGTGGATAGGACTTCCCATTTAAGCTTTTCCAATTAAATTTTCATCCATTTTGCAACATGTGGCCTAGTGTTGTCATGTTGCAAAATCACTTTTTCATGTCACTGCTCATATAGCAGCCATTTTTTTCTTCAATAATTGATGCTCAGATGCATCAATTATACTTGATAGCAATCTCCTGTGATGGTTTCAGTTGGTTTGAGCAGCTCATAATAAACTACACTCAGCTGATCCCACCAAAAGCAGAGCAGAAACTTCCAACCATGGATATTCAGCTTTGCCACCAATGATAATGCATGGCTAGGCTTGCCTCACAATATTCTATGCTTAGGGTTATTGTAATGTATTCACCTTTCATTGCCAGTCATGATACAATACAAAAAACTTATCCTTTATTGCCATTGAAGCAGTTGTTTGCACATGATGAGATGCCATTTGACACCACTTGGTTTCAACTTGTATGGCACCCAATGTCTGCTTTTTAATCATTTTTAATGCTTTCAAACATTTTGAAATTATTGTGAATTTTCAAGAAGTAATGCCTCCAATTCTTCCTCTTCAATTTTTTTCAGTGTGCCAGAGCATTTTTTATCTTCAACATTAAAATTGGTATTTTTGAAGCATCTAAACTAATCTCTGCATGTTGTTTCCACCTGTTGTGAAAATAATAAAAGAACTCTCTAATCTTTCTCTGACTTTCCAGGACTGAATAATTTCCCTTTGTTTTTGTCTTCCTCTCTCCATGATATAGACAGCCATTTTCTTGACCGGTTTGCTAGAATAGATTTTTAGGAAAATAAAGCTTCACTCAAGCAATACTGACTTAATCTTCTATCACTTCCACTCAGACCCTTTTCATAACACCACCAGAGCATGGCCGCTGTAAGTCTCAAAAAAATTCTGTGAGCTTCAGTTGCAGATTTCTTTTAAATAAAGTAATGCAGTAAAATTCCTTGTAAATACATTTTTGTTTGCACGAAATTTGACATATTTAACATTACGTAAAACAAAGTTGTTTACACTTCACCTAAATAACATACACTGAATTTCAAGTGTACTTATAGTATTTCCTTATAGATGCATTACCATCTGAACCTACATGGACGCAGTTCTGGGAATGCCATCTGTTGGAAAGCAGCAGGAACTTATTCAAGGTCCTAACATACATATGTGGAGATTCACACAAAAACATAACAAATCGGGTCATTTATGGTTTATAGCTTTTTTCATACTTGTTACAAGTAAAATCATTTTCACAGCCAACATCCATCATTGCCTGATGATGAGATAAAATGATAAAAATATAGTTTTATGGTATACTATATACACTTCAGCTTAAAACAAGTACATAGTAATCAATCAATTATTTACTGTGATTAATCAAATATATTGGCATTGGCTCAAAAGTAACATAAGCACTAACATTATTTAATTAAAAATTAATAAAATGAAATAGTTAATTCTTTTTATTAACAAATTTGTTTTGTGTTGTAAAGTACTATTCTGTGACTAAATGTTAGTTTTTATTGTCTTTTTTATCTAAACATTATTTTTTAGTCTCTGTTAAACATTTTTTTTAATGTACAATTTTCTGAAAATAGCAGTTGTTCATTTCTTCTGTGACTTCATTGCATTTATGGTTTATAGTTTTTTCATGGTTGTTACAAGTCATAATTATTAGCATATATTTGCCAAGTAAACATTATAGATCCTGAAATTGCTTATTTATATAAACAAATTGAAAAAGATTCATACATATTCGATCATGCTTTTTACACTCAGCCTCTATACATCTATTTTGTATTAGCAAAAAGTTGTCAATTCCCCTCCTAAATAATTTTTGTGATTCAAACAACCAACAAAATCATTGAAATATTTTTTCAGGTGAATCTTAATTGAAGAACTTGATGCTAGAAGAATCTTGATGCTGCAAAAATGGAAAGCTTGGCAAAGTGCAATATATTTACTTGAAGCAAAAATGAAATTCTCTTTCTTCAACTAAATGGGCATTGGACAAGTTTTGTATGCATTACTTAAAACCAGTTTACAAATCTGTAGGCTGACCACAATTTCCCGAGCTTCAAACTGGAAGTTTGAAATTTTTTTTATAGGTTCAATTTTCTTGTATAATAAAGTGTTTTCATGAGTCAGCACTCTTTAAGCTTTGGGGTTGACATGAAAACAGTTAATTAAGACCTATATCACTAAAATAAATCTCTAAAACATTGACAATTGAAATAGCAGTATATAATATAATAAACTTACACATATTTATATATTGTTTGGCAATTATAAAGGAAGCTATAACTTATCATGTAGAGTGATGATTCTCAACTGGGAGTCATATAGAACCTAGGGGTCAATATAACATTACTGGGGGTTCACACAAAAACATAACAAATTGGGTCTGAAAAGTATGTCATTTTTTACATCATACTTCTCTGTGTTCATATATAATACCAAGATGTGGGCTTTCAGTAAAATATCTCCCATATCCATGGCTTTGAGCCTGACACCTTCAAAACTATCACATCTTGCAATGACCAGTTTAAACCCAAACTCTGCAAACTGGTGATGACCTCCCAGCAGATCACGTAACAGTTGGAAGGACATTGTCTACCAGGACCTCCAGCAGATTAATTAAAAATTCTATCATATCAATTGTTACTTCCACAGAAAGTTCTCAGATGAACTGCATTTCCTGGTTCTACCACATAGAACCTTCGCAGCCACGACCCACTATGCTACCCACATTTTAGAAAACCACCTACATTTCCTTTGTATTTCATTAGTGAGAAGTAAGTTCTACTCCAGCAGCTTCCTGCAAATCACTGCTCTGTGGAACCAACTCCCTGATCACTACAATGCTAACCTCTTTAAGTCAAAGTTTAACCATTATTCTCCTTTCCTATAAATTGCTCTTACAGTAACCCTCTTCCACAAGTGGCCCCCTGGGACTTGTGCAGGGTGAACCTCACTGTAAAAAAATACTATTTAATATATAAGAATTACATGGTAAAAGCATGGAGATTTTCTACTTGCTGACATAGTCAAATAAGGATATGAAAATAAGTAACATTAAAAATCAAGTACATTTCAAATAATTATTCTAATACTGAAGGAATAATAAATAATCCTTTACTGCATTCATATAACCTAATATGTAATAAATTACAGGAAAACACTGAGTGCTTTATATTTTTGAATGAGAAGTTCTCAGATGATCTTTTTATAAATTCACTTTTGACCATTTTTGTACATTCCATAAAAAATGAGCCATGAATGTCAAAAGTTAGATGAAAGGCTCATTTAATAAAATTAATTACCCTCCCTCAAAAGAATTTTCATACTATTAGAGATAATATTTGGGAATTTTTGGTACAGAAACACATATATAGAAACATATTCAGGAGACTATAAGAAGATAACCTGGGAAAATGTTCTAAAATTAAGTGATTTGATATGAAATGACCAACACATATATTGCTTAATGGAAAAATTAAATTATTTTGCAGTGTAATGAATATGTGATCAGTTCAGCATACTCACCAAGATTAAACAAATATTCTTAAAACTGCAAGGAAAAATTTTACAACTATCCTATTTTAAACATCAATTTATAATTTTACTGAAACCAATTGTGAGTAATCTTTTCTCACAACACTAAAATCTCAAACTGTGGTCAATATTATTATTTGGGGTATTTTGGTCATCAGGTAGATCAGCAGTCAAGAGAAAATCCGTTTCCACTTAGTATTCAACAGTTTAGAAGTCAGAACTTGGTAGCAGTAATCATCTTAGAAATAGGTTGATGTCAAGCTGCTGTGTTTTTCTTGGTCATAAGATGGGCAGAAAATATCATTAGCAGATGACCTCTTAAATTTCTTCAGCCTTCATGCATAGCTAGTTTATCTCGTGGACAAGTCTCTTGTTCTGTGGTTTCTCTTACCATCTCTTCTCCTTGTCTATCTCAGAGCTATGAGCTTAAATCCTTTTAACCAGGCTCACAGACTATCAAAAGCAAACATTCATTTTGGCTAAAATGAAAAGTTATTTTTTTGATTGGCCAAAATTATTTTACTTTCCAGCATTCCTTTCTTTTTCATTTTTTTTTTAATATAAAATTTATGTGTGGAGTCCCCCTGATTTTTGGTAGCTTTTAGTCACAATCTAGTAGATGCTGGCCTCACAAATTTCCACCCTTTTTTAATTGAGTCCTGTATTTTATTCTTCTTCCTGTTCTTTTTTTATTTGAGGGCTGCCTTCTCATTAGTCAATAGAGAAGGATAGATAGAGAGAAAGAGAGAGAAATGGTTTTAAAGGAAAGTGAAGATGCGTTATTTTAATTTGAATTATTTCTTTTTTTGTTTATATATATTATTTTTATATTTTATTTTATTTTTATTGATTTACTACACCAGTTTAAAAAAAATCTTGACAAATGTTGCTCATGAAAATCTCTATAACTAAACAATAAATGTAATTCTCACCTTATTTGCTATAGTCATGATGTTTCAGTTATTGTATACTTCGACATTCTTAAGGTTATATACATTAGAATTTCAAACCAAACCCTTTATTTTATCCAAAAAGGTAGATTGTTCTAGTTCCACATACCATGCCTTTTCAGTTAATTCCCTTTAATTACTTAACTCTCCAAGTTTTTGTTTACTTCTGCTGTGGCCAGGTATTGAACATACAACTTGGGTCAAGTTACTGAATTACTTCAACCAAATCTTTTATTCACTGGGCCATGTGTCCCTGTATATCATCTGAAGAAAGCCGGAGTTTAAAACAGCCAAAACATTGTGAATATGATAAAAAAAGATGAGGACAATAATCTGAATAATATAAATAATGTAAATAGTTACAATACCTTATCTGAGAAATATAGACAGAAACTCTCTTAGCGTTCAAAAGATAATAAACCCAATATAAACTAGATATTTTGCCAGCCAGCCAGTCAGCCTATACTTACACATGTAATGTGGTATACAGTACATCTCTCTCAGATGAAAACGTATATTCATAATCTAATGGAACTGGATTCCCTCTAAGATTATTAAAAAAGTAAAGACAAATCTTCTTACAGGCATTATTTCTTTCTTATTTTTAATCAGTTTTTGATACGCACTGCATCATTTCTTTTAAATGGTATCTATACTGTCACACTAACACTTCACCATATCTTTTGAATTCTAAATACATTAAAATTATACAGATAGAGAAATCAACCTAATCTTTAATTGATAAAGAAGTCAGGATTACAAAAAGCAATGTCCACAAAATCTTAAAGTTTTAATTCATTAGAAATTTCAGATTAACAAAACTGCAGGCAACTTAAAAAATGCAGTCCTGAACAATGCAGAAACCATTTAAGGTAATAATAGTCCAAGCAGAAGCCAAGAAATAAGTGACAGACAAGTGAGAATTGTTCAATCTGTTGTAAGTAGATACCATTAAGTGTTTCTTTCAAGAACATGGACTAGGTTGGTGCATAGTTGCTAACAAGACAATGCTTGCCAAAAAGAATTTAATGGTTAACAATGGAATCTTGAAATAAGATTGTATTCAACCAAGAAATACAGAAAAAATGAGATTTTAATATATTATTTATTTATTTTTTTTTTTAATCATATCACCCCAAGCAAGGCGGTAACACCACTGATGCGCAGGGGGCTACGTAAGGGTAAAAAGAATGGAAAAGAGAAACAAGGGATGAGCCTCTTCACCTGTTCAATAAATGTGGGTGGAGTGTGAACCAGGAGATAGTTTAGTCTATCTACTCCAATTGAAAAAAAAGTAAAAAAGGAAAAGAGTGAAAAGATTGGAAAAGAGAAAACCGGAAACCGCATCCTAAACAGGAAACAAGGGATGAGCCTCTTCACCTGTTCAATAAACGTGGGTGGAGTGTGAACCGGGCGATACTTTAGTCTATCTACTCCAATTGAAAAAAAAATAAAAATAAAGGAAAAGAGTGAAAAGATTGGAAAAGAGAAAACCGGAAACCGCATCCTAAACAGGAAACAAGGGATGAGCCTCTTCACCCGTTCAATAGATGTGGGTGGAGTGTGAACCGGGCGATACTTTAGTCGATCTACTCCAATTGAAAAAAAAATAAAAATAAAGGAAAAGAGTGAAAAGATTGGAAAAGAGAAAACCGGAAACCACATCCTAAACAGGAAACAAGGGATGAGCCTCTTCACCTGTTCAATAAATGTGGGTGGAGTGTGAACCAGGAGATAGTTTAGTCTATCTACTCCAATTGAAAAAAAAGTAAAAAAGGAAAAGAGTGAAAAGATTGGAAAAGAGAAAACCGGAAACCGCATCCTAAACAGGAATCAAGGGATGAGCCTCTTCACCTGTTGAATAGATGTGGGTGGAGTGTGAACCGGGTGATAGTTTAGTCTATCTACTCCAATTGAAAAAAAAAATAAAAATAAAGGAAAAGAGTGAAAAGATTGGAAAAGAGAAAACCGGAAACTGCATCCAAAACAGGAAATATGAAAAACTACTGTAAAAAATATCCCAAAAAACTAAATAATGTTTTATAAATGGCAAAAATAGTGAAATTTGATAGGAAGAGTTTGAGATTGTAATGGCTTCTTTTAAGAAAATAAAGGAAATAGCCAACCCAAAGGTTTCTTTCATAGCATTGTTATAACTAGCATGTAACAAATCTTCTGATTTGTCAATAGCTGAGCCAGTTATTTCCCTTTAGTAACTCAACTCTTCAGGTTTATAACTGAAACTGATATATCCAGAAAGGCATAGTATGTAGAACTAGAACAATCTATCCCAGTGGAATAAAGGGTTTGGTCTGATATTCTGATATATATCACCTGAAGTAAGGCTAGAGTATACAGTGGCTGAAACATTGTGAATATGATAAGAAAGATGAGGGCAACAGTTAAAACAATGTAAATAGTGTAAATAAAAGTTTCTTCTCTTGCACTTTTCATTTGTGGAAGTCTCTTCCAGCTTCTTGCTTCTCAGTCAACTTTAATCCTCAAAAATTTAAATGCAATGTCAATTGTTATCTTTTGTCTTCTTAATACATGTTCTTTCATTGTTCTCTCCCTTTGATAATGCTTTTCTTTTTCTCTTATTCTTTTTCACTTACTAATGTCCTGCTTGGCTTTATTGACTTCCTTGGAGTGAAATGTACTTTCTTCTAACTGCTATTAAAATCTACCTTATGAACGAAACTTTGTTGTTATCTCAAATTACAAAGGACTTACTCCAATATGAATTAAATAAACAAATATATATAATTCGATACAATTTGTTTTTATTTCAAAGTTTCTGATAAATAAACACCAAGAATATCCTAGCAAAAAAAAAAAAAAAAGAAATGCCAAAGTAACATTCAAATCAGTTATGTATAGCAACTTACAAAATGGAGAACAGGAACTTAAAAATTAATCATGCAGCATTTTTTTTTAAATTTAAAAAAGGCAGTTGTAGCTTTTGTGGGTGCAGAATACTCAGATTAAAAGGAAAATTTCATGTCGAGTATCCTGTCCACAAAATACAACACAAATTTCAAGAAAGACAACATGAAAAGAAATACACAATTGGTATTTTTAAGTGTTCAAATATTTTAAGGGTTCATTTGTTTAACAGAAATATGATTTGTGAAGTTAAGATAAGTCTATGGTATAGATAAGTTTGAGATAATAAATGAGTAAAGGTCAAGTTTTATTAACTATACCGACATTTTTATTTTTGACTGTATGAGGTTACATCTTTTATTATATGTGAATTGTCATTTCTGTCCTTTTTGTATTTTGTATCTTTAATATGTTTCTTGTATAAGTCCTTGTGATATTCATGTGAATGTTCATTATTATATTGTGGTGATACCGAGCAAAAGCAAGGGACCGGATGTTTGCTCTATAGCGACCAGAAAGCAAATGAACAAAAGTTGTCTCTGCGCATCCAAGTTCACACAGATGTTCCGGTTGAAAAATATAAATTAATCAAATATCAAATTTCCATTTCGCGAGCCTACGCGAATTTTATTTATCAGCCAATGGGAAGCCCAGAATCAAATGCAAGTGTGAAATTCAAAACGAGCTGCTTTTGATCCAAAAGGAAGATATAAAAGGCGAATACAGACAAGCACCCAGTAGACAGACAGGCAAGAGTAACTAGCATCTCCCCTTGACTTAAGTCGAGCGGCTACTATGCTTGCCTCTTTCCTTCTCCACTGTCTCAAAAGTACTTACTGACCTAAGGAGCGACTACTTCAAAGACATTCCTCACATACCTTTGCTCCCCACGTTCCTAAGCCTTAAATCTCTTTCAGCTTATTATTGAACATTTAACCTCTGTTGGATATTTATATTCAAGTATTACTTTATTTGTAAAAACATTAATTGATTTGTGTGTGTGTATATATATATATATATATATATATATAAATGTTATTTTCTACTCAAATTGCCTTTCTCGATTTTATAATAACTTTATAACTTATAGTGGGCTATCTACCACAAGGCCAAATTCCATTAACCTGCAAAGATATACAACTACCCTTCACTACAAACGGAATAGATAAGATACCCGGCTATAATATATTGTTGTGTTCAGGTTGTAAAGGGTTTTCTTCCATGTATATGTGTATTCATGTAAATATAGCATATTTGTTCCTACATGTGTGTGTCCAGTGGAATGTAGTGTCAGGTTTGTGTTATGTTATATTACGTTCCAGGTATTTGAGTGTCTAGATTGTACTCTTGAATTTATTCCTTTGTTTTTGCATATTCTTTTTGTGAAGATTATTTAAGCAGATCTCTAGTTTGTACAGAGGTAGTCTTTTTTTTTGCTGCTTGGTGTGATGATTGAATCTCTAACAGCTGACTTAACTTCACACACACAAGGGATAAACTTGTGAACCAACTATTATGCACATGTTCATAGTTCTTTTTATATTTACTTAATGTCTATGCATTTCTGATTTTATTTTGGTAGAAATGTTAGTCATTGGTTGGCTTTCACATGATGCTATTTGACCACATAAGCCATGTCTGGGTTATATCTAGGTTATCAAAAACATGGAAGAATAGAAAATGGGAAAGAATGTATGTGTTGAAAGAAAGAAAAAAGAGAGAGTTTTCCTGTCACTCTATTAGTAAAGAGGAAAGGGTATATTTCAGTAAACTTTAACTACTATGTTTCTACTCACCACAAGTCTGTTCTGCTCTGCATATGGAAAATAGCAGTAACATCCAGATATTGAATAATTTGATACCTAAATAAACAACTAATTCAGTCCTATGATCGACTCAGAATGCAAAATTATCTTTTTGGGACCAAGAATCATAGATACAGGTCATTGAAAGTTCAAGTCATTTTTTTATCCAATCAGCAACCAGAATTAGTAAATTTATTTTGAATATTATTTTTTTAGTAATTTTTACCAAAATGTTTTCAGTGATTCTGGTTTGATTTTGTGTATGTGTGTGTGTTTTCTATTTTTTTCATGCTTCAGTTATTTGCTGTAAAATACAGGATCTGTATCTATGCTGTAAGAGAAAAAGTGACTTTGTCAGGATTGGTATATTTGTAAAAGCTATAAAGTTCTTGCTGGATTTACAATATTTCTATAACATTCTGAGAAAAATAAGACTTATAGAATAGAGATTTTTTCTTCTTTCCTTAAAAAGATTCATCATAACAGTAGTTCTTTGATATTACTTTTTTCTTCTAACACTTTTTTATAAGATTCCTTTCCCTATAATGATTTGTAATTTGTGTTTTCCTTCTAATAAATGTGCATCATCTGCTTCTGTTCTTTTTTTATTTTCAAATAACATCAATTTATTTCAAATTAATTTTTACCTGTTAATATTTTTCTCTTCTCTTCATTCTAGAACTTTGAATAAATTGCACATTTCATTTCATCCTGCATCTCATTTTGCCATCTTAGATTAGAGCTGCTTCAGTTTTACTCTCTTTTTCACAAGATGAAATATCAAATTACAATTCTTTTATAGCATCTCTGTAAGATTCATCTCTAAGCAAAATTTCTGTAATCATTCAGATGAGCCAATTTTTCTTACGAGAGACAATATAAGAATAATATCGGGCTTGAATAAAATTCAATGATTTAAATTTTGCCATTCAGGAGAGATTTCAATTTAATATCTAAAACAGATAATGTATGTTTGTCTCAAAGTCTTTTACAAAAATATCCTTAAATCTGAGCATTTCACACTGGATAAAAATTATTAGTGAAATAAACTACACAGTGAGAAAGATGGTAGCAAGAATGTGAATTTAACTGCAGTAAAAGATTGACATCGAGATCTCAACAATTTATCACTGAGGTGGTTAGATAAGTTTCATGGTAATAGTTTCTTTACTCACATTTCTCACTTGTGAAACTCCTTTCCAACTTGATACTCTCCAGCCAACTGTTATCTTCAAAAGTTTACATCAGTGTGAATTGCCATATTTTAATCTGCCACCTGTGTGCTACTACTGAACTTAAGCAAGTGGCAATAGTGTCTTCATCAATTTAATGTCTTACCATTATGTGGAAGTATATATGAGAGGTATTTCTGCCACATCCTGAATGCAGAATCTTCTGCTATTTTAGATCTCTTACTGATTCATCTTTAAATTCCACTTATAAGGAGCTCAATCATGTTTATTAAATTGGGCTTGTGCCAAACTCCCCACTGGTTAAGATATCATCAGAAGGTAGGAAAGAATAAGAATGTTTTATTTGTATGTTTAAGTGGAAATTTATTTATGGAACAAAATAAGATCAATTTGTAGAAAGTGAAATTATTAACTGTGGAAATATTCTAAGAGAAATAGTAGTAAAGAATTAAATGAATCCAAAGTTCATTGTAGTAGTAAGGTCTTTGTATCTTTCTTTCTTTTAGCAGCCAGCAAGTAAGTGAAGAAGAAAAAGCAATAAAGGAAAATTGTACTTATCGACTTTAATTTTAAGAGTCAGTTGAAGTGTCTTGTTGTTGTCTTTTATTGTCTTTTTCTTCTTTTTGTTGACAGCAAATAGGCAAAGATGAAGAAGAAGATATATTATAGCATGCAAAAAGGAGAGGGAGAGCAAATGTATGTGTCAACGAGATATATGTCCGGTTCAGTGGATTGTAATTTTTCTTTTATATTGTGGCAGTGTCCTATCTGATTTCTGCTCCCATCTGACTCATTCAAACTTTCTTTATCTATTTATATCAGATAACATTTTTGATACTGGCTTGTTAATTTCTTTCAGTTTTGTAAATTGCTCTTGGTGATCAAAGATTTAGAAAATAAATAAACCTTTGATCACTCAAATGAATGAATTTATAAATTTATAAATTGTGAATTACATGTATGGGTAATTTCTAAGTTGCCTAGAATTTTGGAATATTGCAGCAACAAAATGCTGGATTTTTCATCTAAATGAATCGAATAGATTTTTATCTTAGTGATAAAACTTTGCGCTGTTTTTAAAGATTTATTTTGAAGATATCAATGAAGTTTAATCTATGTAAATAAAAAAAAATATAATTAATGTCGGAAAATATCTGAGTCTCTAACCAACAACTCCAGAGCCTACTTAGGATCTCCTAGCCCAGGGTCCTCATGGCATGAATTGAGTGGTTGATGCCACAAAAACAGGTCCATCATACCACTGATAATATTGACACTGAGGCTGAACTTAACTATCAGTTGAGAAGGGTGAAACGTAATAATGTGAAACCCTCTAACACTTTTTGAGACTTCCTCTAAACCAGAGGAAGAAAACATGGAAGATTCTGACAAAGTCAAAACACCACAAAGATCTCAGATTTGCAAGATGCCTGGGAATCTGATTTGTTTGTTTGTTTGTTTTTGAGGCTTAACGACCTATCAATCCTTATGGGATCATTTTAAGGTTATAACCAATGATTTTGGGTAAGGTTATTTTATTTTTACAACATTTTTCTTTTCACGATTCATTGGGATTTGTTTTTTTAAGAGCAGGGTCCCCATGTCCTACCCTTGTTATTTAACCCATAACTGGAGGGAATGGACAGATTAATACCTTTCCCAAGGGTACCAGTGCTTAAGTGAATGCAGGGTATTCAACTGGAATTCGAACTCGGCTCACCAATTTCTCTTTCTGAGCCGATATCCACTGCACCACAATGCACGTCCGTCACTATATGCTTACAGCAGCTGGTATTCCCAAGCAGCCACCCATCTAAGTACTGACTAGGCTCAACGTTGCTTAACTTCGGTGATCGAGCGAGAACCGGTGTATTCAACATGATAGGCCGTAAGCCTGGGAATCTGAAGGATTTTCTCTCTTACAAGTAAAACAGTAGCCTTGGGTGGGGCAAAGTGATAATAATGAACTACCCCCAACCTACACATTTCAGTACTAACCATTCTGTATAAAATATTCTGTCTAATTGCTAATCGTTCAGATTAACAGAATAAAGCTTCTAAAGTTGATATCCACTGGTGTCTATTCATTACATGCAATAAGTTTAATTTTCTGACTTACTCACATTTTTCTGATAATTATGAGTTTTAGTAAGTAATCAAATTCATAAACAATATTTCATAATATTTCCTTAATATTTAAGTTTTCCAGCAGCAGATTTTTAGTGTATGATTTTAGTGTATATTATAATGTGCCTATTTAAATAGATGTTAAATATCCAGTAAGTTTACAGCATCCATTTATTATTTAAATTTAAATTTATCTTATTTATTATTTAAATTAACAAAAATAAAAAATATTGTTTCTTCTTTTTCTGATAATTTGCAATAAAAACAGTATTTTATTTTATTTTTTATTTGTCAAGAGTGGATATTGACTCAGAACAACAAATCGGGGACCCAAATTCAAATTCTAGTTGAATTCTTTGCAGTCACTTATGCACAAATACCCTGGGGAAAGGTATTAATCTGTCTCTTCCCTCCAGCTATGGGTTAAATAACAGGACAAACTGGGTTTTATAGCCTTGGCTGGCAACCTGTTTACTACAGAAAGCATTGGCAACTTACTGCAGGATAATCCTCTGCCCAGTCAGTTATGTCTCTTTTGAGACATGATTGCCCAAAGCGTGTATCACATATGGCACTTAACTGACTGACATATTCCCATGTCACAGTTAACTGGTATTAACCTAGTAACCGCTTGTTACTGCTACACTTCGAGTGAACTCAATAAAAATAAAAGTTCCCCATTATAGCTGAGACTAATAAAACAATTTTGGTTTGGTGTTATGTCTGGTATAACTCACAGTTTCTGTATTCAATACCTAGTACACCATTATGCGTAATGTAATGGAGTGCCAACAGTTAGCGGCTTAGCACTTAAATACAGCTAAGCTAATTTGCATAGGATACCACATATGGTTTTGAATTCAGAGATCATTCTCCTGGACTGGCTGTCAACCAAAACTAGAAAGCCCATTCTGCTCTACTATTTCATCCATAGCTGGGGGGAAGGAGAGATATGATTCATACTTTTCCTAAGGGTATTTTTGTGAACCATTACACTACCCACATGTCAATATATTTTGGCTAACAGACAATCAAAAGAAAGAGTATTTTCATTGAATAAAACTTATATTTATCAAAACATTATGTACTAAATCCAATACTAGGTCAGCATTTAAGAAAGTTGGTTCACTGTGTCGTGCAAAACGAATTTTCTCTTTAGAATCTATTTTGTATATCTATAAGTCTGCCATTCGTTCATGCTTAGAATATTGCTACTACATATGGTCCAGTGCTCCTTGATAAAATCCAAAGAAGAATCAACAATATTATTTGTCCTGATCTTGTGGCTTGACTTCAGTCATCTTTCCCATCACCTCAAGATTACCTCCCTCTGCCCTTTTCATAAACATTTTTATTGTAATTACTAGTATAAGCTATTTGTTATGGTATCTAAATACTTTGAATTTAAGTTCATTATTTGACTAGCATCAAGATCTCATCAACTTACATTCAAAATGACTAGGTGTAGCCATAAATTCTATGCTAACAGTTTCTTTTCATGCTTGTAAAACTACATTCCAGCTCTATGCTTTCCAGCCAACTTTAATTTTTAAAAGCTGAAATACAATATAAATTTCTATCTACTGTAATTATCCTTTGTTTGTTCTCACTCCTTAGTAATGTTTCTTCATTTCTAATTCTTCCACATCCAATAACCCTTTGATATTACTGCCTTGCTTGGAGTGAACTCAATTAAGAAAAAGAAAAATGTCCCCATTATAACTGAGACTAGTAGAACAATCTTGGGATTTATTAAGATTGTTAATTTTTTTTTTGCAATAGACTTCTACATTACTCAGAATTGAAGCATAATTTCTGTTTTTTTTTAAAATGTCTTTATTTTTTTATTTTCTAAATAATAAAAAAAAGAGAAATTAGAAATCTATTGTATGATAAAATCAATTTCTCACCACTGTTTCTCATTTTCTCTGAATGATATTCTTATTTAAAGGATCAATAGCCTTTGGTTACAAACTAGATACAAAAAACACTTACTGTACAATTTTTTTAGATTTAGATTTATATCAAAAACATTTGATGAAAAAACTCATCATTGTCTACTCATCAATTCTCTTAGAAATATTTCTAATCTACTGTCTTGCATTATACAATTTCAGATTTTATTCAGCAAGTGAATGTTTTTGCAATAAAAATTGTATAAAACTAATGTTAGTTTCCAAGCATGCCTCTCCACTAAGGCAACTGACCAATCCCTGTTGCAGATGCCTGCTAAGGCACATTTGCATTTATTTAACACCCATGGAACCCACCTGTGGTTTATACTGCTACTATACTGAATATTTCTTATAGTTTCTGAAAGAGAGTGCATCATCTGGAGTGATCAACACTTTGAACAAGGCCAGTACACTCAAACCCTCTGTCACAATGACTTCATGCTAGCACAGCTATCAACATCCTCTAAAAATTTCTGTCTACCCAATTTAACTCACAAGATTTTGGTCAGCTCATAGTATTTTCATTGAGATCAACTCCTTGTGATAATAGCATCAAAAAGTCACCTTCCTGACAAATCAATCATGATAAGTTTCAAAATGGAGTCTCATGGTTAAAAAGTGAATGTTCTAACCACTTGGTAAAGTGGTCAAGGTATACTTTTATGAACAATATATCATGCAGATGCCCTCTACTTTCAAACTTGTGTCACATCTAAGCTACATTTAGAAAACAGAGGCACTTCGATGCGGTCTAATAGTTATCAAGCTTGTCTTGCTAGGACAATTACAACTTGGGGTGAGTCCGATCCTCACTAGGTGCCCCATACTTTTAACCTTGTTCTACATTTAAACTATACTTAGAGAATCACTATATAGGAGGAAATAAGTCAAGTTCCCAAAGAAGAAATCTCATCAGAACAAATGTTTTTACTATTTAGAGAAAAGACAAAGAGAAAAACTATATTACAGTGCTGGGAACATGTCTGAAACCAAGATGCCAGGTCAGTACAGATATATTTGAAGATTCTTTGGATTTTGCCAAGAAGTCCTAAATACAGTTTAGTCTATGTACTGAAGTACATCAATAAGACCATGAAACACGTTTTTAATCAACTTTGTATGAAGTTTATTATGTGTAATTAAGTGCTTTGACATGAAAGCAGTTGAGGGGGAAAGATACTTGTTTTATGAGACATTTAACTGTTTAACTGTTATCTAGTCACAATTCTGCCATACACTGACACAAGCTGGTTACTTGATATTTTTCTCTGTCTTAGTGAGTATGATATTCTATAAGACTTGTTTTGGGATATGTTATCAGATGTAAGGTTGACATGGTATATTTATCATGGATATCCTGAAAATTTTACTAAAATGTTAGTACTTATTTTATTTTAAACTAATTAACTTGCATAATAGAATCTGATATGTGACAGTGCATATGTAACAAACAATACTGTCCTTTCATAGTATCATTATGTAATGTAGATTTGAATGAAATTAGGCATGGCTTCATTTAGTGTTAAATATTTTAGAGTTTCTAATCATTCAATATTTTTTCAATATTTTGTTTCTCTTTTGAGATTATATCTTTTTTTTATCCCTGACAATATTTATATATCTGAAATTAAAAAATAAATATCTACAACTATTATTTTATATTCCTTTCTTCTTCTATGTGATGTATCCCTTAAGGATATTAAGTAATCCTAGTTCTATAATTTCATTGTAACTCTTTAAAAAATTTTGTCTTTTTGTTATCTCTCTTAAATCCTGTTTGGCCAGCAACTTACTGAGGCTTGATAGGTTATGCATTATTTTCCTGTATCCCTCTTGTGTAATTAAAAGTTTATAAAATTGTAGCTTCTTTTGGCTTGTAAACAATTCCTGTAATCCATTTCCTTAAGTCAAAACCCCACTGATGCAACACAGCTCCTGTTTGATACAGCAGTAACTGCTCTACCTATTATCTCATTATGCTCTCTTCTTTATATATATATATATATATATATATTCTCATTGATATACAAAATTTACATATGTAAAAAGATACTCTCAGGAGAGAATATCCATCTCCGGGAATTATCAGTTTTAAATGTGTGACATGCAAAGTTGTGGTAATTACAAAATAAAAATAACTCTCTTTTCTTCACTGTTTTCAAATTCTCAAGCCAGTGTGATATTTTATTTTGACCAATAGAAAAAGGGATTGTCTCTTGGCTGAAGAAAAGACCAAGCCAAATTTTAGCAAGCCTATGTGAAAATTTACTTTGACCAATGAAAAGGGAGTGGTTTACAAACTGAGAAAAAGTAATGAGCCAAGATCAAATTGCTTTTTTATATAAATAGGCAGAGAAAGTTGAATCAAAGAGAAGAGAGAGTAAAATACAGAGTCTCATATATCTGAAAAATGTTAATGTCAATTTACATGCTGATACATTATCAGCCTCTCATGAGACAGGGGAATTTCAAAATTTTCTGTTCAACTTCTAAGCTAAGTACCTTAAAATATATCTTTTTATTCATGTTGAATACAACCGTATAACTTTTATGTGAGAAATGAACTCTCTCAATTTGTTTTGAATATTTTGAAAAATTACTTCCTGTCTGATGGTTTCATATGAACATTTTCTCTTCTTGACAATTTATTGAAACTGCAAACCTTTAATGTTAGATTACTTGTCATGAAATAAGATACTGAAACTTCAAGTGAGTAAATTTGAAAATAATTTCCTTATCTTTTTTCATTAAAAATAATACATATATTTCCTTACCATTATTCCTACAGACTTCAAAGTCACATTTTTTTGTTTTGGAACAGTTTACATGCAGGACACATTATAATCTGTTTTCATTCTGGAGGTTAGCCATATTTTCTACTGTTGCAAAAAATGCATGCAACCCTGGGTTTCTTTTGCCCTCTGCTGTATTTCAGTACATTTTAATTCTATCCTGTGAGTATCAAATTTTCCAAGCCCTTTATCTTTATGTACCTTAAAAATTTCAACTGTCTCATCCTGATCTTAAGTGTCTTTTTTTCCTTTTCATTTTCTCTAAAACTTCATCGTTGCTCACATGTTTGGTCCATGGTATTCTCAGAATCTTTGATAAGTTTAAGTATATCCTGAAAGTTTTTCCACCATTGGTTGCTTAATGTTAATTTTATTGTGAAGAAATTGATTTCATAATAAAATCTGATACTGATCTAGCTAGAAAAAAACAAAATTCTGTTATATCTAATAGAAAAGACTAAAAGTTGCTATAATTTTTGCTACAACAAAAATAGACTTCCACACATTTCTTTTTTTTTATCAATTCACCCCAAGCAAAGTAAACATGTCACTAAGATGCAAAGGGCTACTGGAAGTGAAACAGAAAGAAAAGACTTTAGAAGGAACTAGAAACACAATCCTAAACAGGAAACAAGGGATAAAAATCTACTCCTTTTAGACCAGGAAGTAGTGTAAACTGGATGATAGGTGAACCTACTTGTACTTGTTGTCTCATATTTTCTGATTTGTTTATCAGGAAAGACAAAAAGTATTCCAGTTTATCATAAATTTTTCTTCAGTTCTTACATCATGAAAAAAAAAGTGTTGTTTTCATCACCAAAACAGAATAAAACATGAATTTTATTCATCTACATTATTGATTTCTTCATGGAGAAATTTCAGAATACTGTTTGAGGCTTTCAAAATTCATCTTATATTTCTGTTTGTCCCTCACTTAGTTCCTGAGTTAGCATTTACATATGCTACACCCTGACAATACCTAATAAATAATGGATTGATCCATTTTGATTTCATGGAAAGATGGAAAAGACATATCAGAGATATTCCTTGGTTTCAGGGAGAAAATGAAAGAAAAAATGGACAGGAAAATAGAAGAGGCAATAACACTGTCACATGTTTAATATCTGATTTAGTGAAATGGAAAAAGTTGTCAATTTCAAAATTTTCATTTGTACCCCATTACTTCTTAACATATCAATCAGCATTATATATTTATGATTGCTATTGCAAAATTCTGTTAAAGTTGTTAAGCTCAAATGTTTAACAATGCAATCTAGGAATTTCAACAAATATTTTAGTTATCAGAACTCATGAGCTGATTCAATCCTTAATTTAAATTAATTAAGAATAAGTCTTCTAACTACAAAACAGAGCAAACATTTTGGACAACTTAAGAGCATACATTTTCTTGTTTATTTATAGAAATTATTGCTGAAGGACTGAATTTTCTGCAAAGGCTAAAACCTATCTGTGACTGCATTAATATGATAACAAAAAAATGAAGCTATTCTGCACTTGATCAGTTGGTCCTACTTTTCATCGCAACATTAAAAAGAAGACATCATTTTATTTTGGCAGGAGATTTTCAAAGGTGAAAAACTGTTTGATGTTCGCAATAAAATCAAAGAAACCAGAATTGTGAGCAAGAAATATTCTTATATTTCTTTTTATTCTATTCTGCTTTTGAATTTTTTATTTTTATTTTTTTTCATACAAATAAATGCAACATTTTTCTCTATGAAACCATATTTTGAAATTTTTCTCTTAATTTTATATCCAGGAGCAATTTTTATGCATACAAAAGAATTGATATATAATACTCAAAAAAAAAAAAAGAGAGTTGAAATAGACCAGACACTTTAAGCTTGGATGTGTATTTAGTGTAATGGATAATATTGGAAATCAGAGAACTGAGTTCCAATTCCATTTGGGTTCATTCTAATCACTTACACACAAATAACTTTGGAAAAGATATGAATTCACCTCTTCTTCCCTTAGGTATGGGTTAATTAGTTGCAACTGTATCAGAAAACTATTATTAGCATCCAAAATTTTTTAGAATCTAAAAATATTTTCTGTCCTTAAATAATATGCAATGGGTTGATAAACCATAAAAAACAAATCAATCAATCGAAATATTTAAAAAATGACTATATCTTGAGAAATATCAACCAATTGTTTGCCTTATAAAATATGATACAAGTGGGCAATCATCTTTATGATTTATATAACAAAAACATCATTCAGAATCTGATGAAAATCAAACCTGAAATAAGACAAGAACAGTGCAAGTTTATTAAAAACACTACAACAAGGAATGCAATATTTGTGCTCAGGATGATATCAGAAAGAGTACTACAAATACAGAAGAAATCACTTAACTTTAAAAAGTGCTAAGGGTGTGTGTCTGCCAATGCCATTGGCTCCATGATACTAACAAAACTGAGGCAGACTCATTCATTGTTCATAACAGAAAACAATTGATGGAATAGGGAACAGTCTGGATGTGCTGACTATGGATTAGTGTAGCTACCTTCATATGTACATAAAGTTAGTGGCAGAAAGCAAGAAGGCAAATAAGAGAGCAAAGTTCAAATTCCAGTTGAATTCATTGCATTCACTTACATGCTAATTCCTTTGGAAAAGGTATTAATCCATCTTTTCTCTCTTCAGCTATGGATTAAATAGCAGGACAGATTGGGTACTGTAGCCTTGGTTGGCAACCAGTCTACCACAGAAAGAAATGGCAACCTACTGCAGGAACATCTTCTGCCTAATCAGTCATATCTCTTTCAAGACATGATTGCCCAAGCATATATCATGTATAGTAATTACTTGACTGACCTAGACTTTATAAATGTAAGCATACTACTAGTTTGGCTGATAGGTCTCATCATTTTACAACTGAAATGGCTAGATGTAATTACAAGTTCTACACTAATTCAAGAGAGTTCCACAAGTAAGAAGTGCATGAGAAAAAACTGTTGACATAGTTGAAATATATTAAAATAGAAACATGTGTAAGAAAGATGTGTCTTCTCACGAAACTTATTCAACCTATACAGTGAGGTGATTCTGAGAGAATAGAGAATTCTACCAGGATTCATCATTGGCAGCCACAACCTTAACAATATCAAATATTCAGATGATAGCATTCATAGCAGACATAGAAAGGAATCAGCAAGAACTAATACAGAGGTTAGTGAAGGAAAGCAAACAGAAATGAATGCAAATTTGTTAGCAAAAGGGAAATCCTAACATGCAAATTATGGATTGGAGATATCAAAATCAAAGCAATACAAAACTTTAAATATCTTGGAAGTGTTTTAACAGAGGATGAAAAATGTAACATTGAAATGCAAAGGCACATTAGGATAGTGAACTATTATGGTATAGAAAAATTTTGTTAGAAACAATGAAGTGAATACTGAACTATTATGCAATATCTGTTCTCCACTATGGCAATGAATGCTCACCGATAAAAAAGCGACTTGATACAACTGAAGTGTTTCCACAGAAGGATACTGAGAATACCAAGGACCAAACATATGAGCTACTAATGAAGAAAATGGAAACCAAAAGGATGCTTATTTTTTTTTTTTTTTTTTTTTTTTAATCATTTCACCCCGAGCAAGGCAGAAACGCCACTGATGTGCAGGGGGTTACATAAATGTAGAAAGATTAATTAGAAAAGAGTGAGGAGTACAAGCTAGTTAGAAAGGAACAATAGAAAACTGAGAAAGCAGGTGCAATGACAGGTACATGGGCGGAGAGAAAGGGAAGGTTATACAGGGGAGGGGAGAGAGCTAGAGGCCAGTGGTTAGTAGGTGAGTATTAACTTTGCTTTTAAATTTCTGGAGGTCGTAGCCGTCAGGAAAGCAAGAATACGGGAGTGAGTTCCACAGGCGGGAAGTGCGAGAGAGGAAGCTGCTGGAGTAGAATTGTCGTCTGCGTTTGGCTAACCTGACTGTGAATGGGTGGGACCCAGTTGCCAGTCTGGTTGAACGGGTAAACACCTGTTGAGGAGGCATCAGTGACTTAAGCTCATCCGAGCAGAAGCCATGAAAGTATTTATAGAAGAGACAGAGGGAGGCCACATTTCGACGATGGGAAAGTGGCTGCAGACGAGTCGCCAGATCAGAACCTATCACATTACAGACTCTCCTTTGGAGCTTGTCAAGAACACTGAGGAGAACGGCAGGGGCACCTGACCATAAATGGCAGCAGTACTCCATGCACGGACGGATGGTTGACTTGTATATATGCAGGATGGATTCAGGTGGAAAAAACATCCTGGATCGACATAGTGACCCAATCTTCTTAGCAGTAGATTTTGCTATGGATTCAATATAGTGGTTCCATTTGAGGTCTGAGGACAGGGTAAGTCCGAGGAGGCGTAGTGTATTACTCTCCGGGAGAATCATCTGGTCCATGCTTATGGGAGGCAGAAGAGGTTGCCTGTAATGGTTGACAGACAACAGCTTGGTCTTCGAGGAATTGAAGTTGACAAGCCACTTCTTGCCCCAGTTCACCACAGAGTGTAGATCCCGCTCAAGGTCAGCAGCGAGATTATGTCTGTCCGCCACGACAGGTTTCTTACTGGAGCGGGAGTATATTGTAGTGTCATCTGCGTAGATGCCTACTTGACTTAAGATTTGCAAAAAATAGTTTTTAGGGCAAATAATGAGGAAATAAGGTTAGGAAAATTTGACACTTACAGGACATTGAATGCAAGAGAGACAGAGGAAAACAACACATAACATACCTAGCAAGCTTGAGTAAATGGATGGCCGAGCAAGTGTTAGAAGAGATAACAAAACAACAAAATTTATTAAAAGTTACAAAGGTTAGAAAATTGTGGAGAGCCATGATCACTAATGTTCTCAAGAGACATGACACATAGGAAAAAATGGATGCTATTATAGAAAAGTAAAAACACTTAAATCAAAATAAATAATATAGAAATAGCAAGTTGCTTCCATGAGTACAGATGCCGATAGTGCTATTTTCTACAAGACAGTTTTATCTTTGCAGTTTTGTTCTTGTTATGTTATTGTTAGTTCTTCTCTTTGGAAATCATCTTTTCTCTAATAGAAGTACTGAAACAAATGCTGATTATTCGTGCACATGTAATTCTGAAGACGAACTGCTAAAACATGATGGAAAAAAATAAGACATCTTTTTATATAGCTTTATTTCATTACAATAATCAAAGCAACTCATTGGGTGTCTCACTTTCTTTATTGTCATCTATTTTTTTTTCTTTTTCCTGGAATTCAAAAAGAAGAGTAGAAAAGAAACTGTAATGGTTTCTAGATTAAAAAAATGGAATCAGTCCAAGTAGATGGACTTCTGAGAATTCTGTCAAATCCTGGTTCAAAGATGCCTGACTTGCTCTTTTATGAACCTTTAGTATTTTTTGACAGTAACTATTCATCACTTGCCACATTTGCATATGCAGCACAAGATTGAACAGTGTAAGCAGTCTATTTCCTTTCAAGTTATGTCAACATTTCTTTTATTAGATTGCTTCACTAAATTCAAACGTCAGGTTTTCTCTTAACTCATACTTTTTGCCACTGTTGTTTTTCTTTTCAAAGCAGTTGAATATATATAAAGATTCATCATCAGATATGTTGGTTTATTACTACAAATTAATACATTACTTTGATACTAACAAAGTAGTTAATGTCATAAGCAAAGTTATGAGAGAAAATATCCTTAGATTAAGTAATCACTTTTCTTTTTTTTTTCAATTATTTCACCCCAAGCCAAGCAATAAAGACGCAAAGACACAAGGGGTTAATGAGCAACTTAGAAAAACATTATTAAGTAAAAATGACAATTAAAGAACAGAAGATGAAGATTAATGTTGATTTAAATTTTTGAAGATCATAGTTGGTAGGAAAGCAAGAAGGGGAGAAGAGTGAGACAAGAAAATATTACAATAGTTACAGTAGCAAATTTAATTCTAAAATCATGAAGTCAATCTAGTATTTATGCTGAAACTGAAGTATAAAAAATAGCATCAGAACAATCATTATGAAATTATTTATAGAAAAGGCATGGTTAGAAAGTGATTGAAAATGAGATGCCAGGTCAGGGTTGATAACATTGCAGATTTTTCTTTGGATTTTGCCAAGAATCTTTAAATGCACAGTAGAAGCACCAGCCAACATGGCAACAATATTCAGTGCACATACATGATACACTTATATTTTCATTAGTTTTAGAGGAAATAGAAACAAAAATGACATTTACATTTAACATCAGGAAGAAATAGTTAAAGTTTTTAGAGCAAATAATGAGAAAAGAGGGCTTGGAAAATGTGATACTTAGAGGACATTGAAAGTAAGAGAGACAGAGGAAAACAACATATAATGTACCCAGTGAGCTAGAGTAAATGGATGGCAGAGTAAGGGTTTAGAAGTGATAACAAATTACAAAATTTATTAGGGATAGAAAATTGTGGAGAGACATGATTGCCAATGTCCTCAAGGGAGAAAGATACAGAAGATGGAAATTAATTTTGATTTTAATTTCTGAAGATCACAGTTGAGAGGAAAGCAAGAAGTTTGAAGGGAGTTCCACAGAGGAGAAGAAAGAAGAAAATATTAGAATAGAATTTGTAGTTATTATAGCAAATTCAATTTTAAAATAATGAAACTGATGTAATGAATAGGTAATGAATATGTATACACCTTGGTTCCCCCTCACTGGAATGTGATTGGCTAGTATCAGCCATAAATATAGACAAAAGTAAGGATGTCCAGAGTGAGTGAGAGAGATCTAGTAATCTTCCACTAGAGATCCAGAGGTCTATTGGTCTACCCCATTAACTACGCCTACGTCTCAGGGTACTGCATACGATGATTACATCTACGTACTAGATTGACTTACCCAGCTACATTTGCCTAAACCACTTAACTACCTTATATTGATATATATATATATATCCCTTTCCAGGACATATCAGAAACTTTAGCCAGTAATTATATTAGTTTATTTGTATTCTATATACAGATAGTTTTCAAAAAGTGTTTTTACTTTTTAAATGCAAATTTGTATTGTATAATGTAGTTATAATGCAAGTTTTAGGATCAGTTTTTAAACAAAAAATAGAGGGTCGCAGTATACACAGGTGATTTTTTGAAGAGGTTAAAAGTCTTGCATTTTCAGTGACTGGTTGCAATATACACAACCAATTTTTTTCTGAAAGGGTTAAAAGGCATCTATTTTTGGAGATCATAAACTACCTGTTAGACCTACATTCCCATAGTACATTTGGCTAATCTTCTTCTTCTTCTTCTATGTGCCCTGTCCCTTCAGGACGTAGGCGATCATGGATCTCCATGTCTCCCTATCCCTTGTGGCTCTTAGTATGTTTGCTCCTGTTGCTCCTGGCAACCCCCATTCCGTCATCCACCTGATCAGACCCTGCAAATATGTTATCCGCTGCCTTCCTCTGTCTCTCCTTCCTTCTATCTGTCCAGTCAGTATCAGGTTCTCCAGGCTCTCCTTCCTCATTGCATGTCCCAGGAACTTCAGTTGTCTCTTCCTGATGCTCAGCATCAATTTCCTTTTTGTTGCCATTCTTTCTAACACTTCGTCGTTGCTTGTATGCTCAGTCCACGATATCCGTAGCATCCTTCTGTAGAACCACATTTCGGCCGCTTCCAGTTTTGTCCTCATTTTTGATGATATTATCCAGCATTCACAGCCGTATTGAAGAACTGACATCACGTAGCAGTCTAGAACTCTTTTCTTCGTTTCTATTGAGATTTTCCTGTGTGTTAGTATTTTGCTCATCTTCTGGAACGCGTCCTTTGCCATGCCAATTCGCCTTCGGATCTCCGTGTCGCACTTTCCATCTCCTGTTAGAACACTTCCTAGGTACTTAAATTCTTGTACTTGTTTGATTCTGTTATCCTCCACCTATATTTGGCATTTTGGGTTGTATCTTTTGCTGATGACCATGCACTCAGTTTTCTTAAAGTTTATTTGTAGTCCCTTCTTGTCACTCTCCACTGCTACTTTCGGTATGAGGTCTTGTAGTTTCTTAGACACATATCTAAAAATACCAATTGTTTCGACATCTTCCTCATGCTTCTTCATGGATTTCTCTTCATCTACTTCTTGATGGCTTTAATAGCTCTCCTGGTATGAAGAGAATAGTTTCTTCTTGGATTTGATAAGGTTGCTTGCTCTTCTTGAAATTTGAACGTGTCCTTTGCCATACCAATTCGCCTTCGGATCTCCGTGTCGCACTTTCCATCTCCTGTTAGAACACTTCCTAGGTACTTAAATTCTTGGACTTGTTTGATTCTGTGGCTAATCTTAATGGTACAAAAAGAATAAAGGCCATGTATTTGCTATAAAATATATTTAGGATAATGCTTTATACTGCAATATTTGACTACAGTATGGTTACTAGTATAGCTCAGAGGTTGGGTTCATATTATCTACTTCTACGTACTGTATCCCTTCGGGACGTAGGCAATCATAGACCTCGACATCTCCTTGTCCCTTGTAGCTTTTAACAACACTTCTGTTATACTGCTCAAACCCTGCTCCACCATGCATCTGCTAAAGTCCATCAAGTATGTCACACATTGCTTTCTCTTGTCTCTTTTTCCCTTTATCCGTCTCATGAGTATCAGATTCTCCAAGCCATCCTTCCTCACTACATATCAATGAAACTTCAGCTGCATTTTCCTGATGTTAAGTATCAGTTTTCTTTTCATGTCCATCCTCTCCAAAACCTCATTGGTTCTCACATGTTCTGCTCATGGTATCCTCAGCATCTTCCTGTAGAACAACATTTTGGTTGCTTCAAGTCTTTTTTCATCTTTGATGAGATTGTCCAGCCATATTAGAGGACCAACATCACATCCAGCACTCTCTTCTTTATTTCCAGTGAAATATTTCTGTCTTTCGATAATTTATTCAGCTTCTGGAATGCATCCTTGGCCATACCAATATGCTTTCAGATCTCAGTGTTGCACTTTCCATCTTTTGTTAGAACACTTCCCAGGTATTTAAATTTTTGTACCTACTTATTTTAGCTGCCCCTACTTGGATTTGGCATTTTGGGCTCCTACTTTTTACAGATTATCATGTGTTCAGTTTTCTTGTCATTTATATGTATGCATTATACACAAACTATATGAAAAAGTCAGTTTTTTCACAAAAAAATTCAGGAGTCACACTTATACATGAAGTAGACTTATACACAAGTATATAGAGTAATTGTAATTTTGTCATATTGCTAGTATTTGAAAGTTGGTTTATAATCGAATTTCCTTCTAATTATCTGACATAATGAAGACTAGCTACTTTCATTTTTTTGTTCTTAATTTCATAATGTTTTCTAAAATTTAAAACAGTCGTCCTTCTTTCTGTCAAATTTTTATATCCTTTTTGATGTTTTAATAGACTACTCATGCTTATAGCTACATATAAATTTAAAGATAATCAATCTATAGATTATCAATCAAACTAGAAAAAACAAAACCAGAATCCATATAATCACATGAAATTTCTGCACTAGTAAAAATATATTTTGTCAAGGTTTACCTGTTCTATTAAAAATATGGCAATATTTAAATAATTTCACAATTGTATTGAATGGATTTTCTGTGAGACCAATCTTAAATTTTTATCAATAAAATTAACTGAAAGAAACAATTCTATCTTTTTTTAAGTAAAATATCCAAAGAAAATTAATATGAATAAATAAATATATTATCAGCCTGATCTTGTTTATTTACTAATGAGCCATTTGCTTACTGCTATCAAGTAATACCCACTGTTATGATGACATCAGGATATTCCATTGTTAGGAAAGAAAATTCTGCTTGCATGAGCAATAATATATAAAATCCACATAATGTTTTATGTTATAGATTCAACAGTGTGCTTTATGCTTGTGGCTTAATAAGGCTTAGCAATCAGTTTTCCAACTGTGTCAGTTAAATAAAATCCTGCCTATATTTAATCTTGAAATAGTACATAGTAGTTTTCTTCTTATTCATTATTTTATTAAAAAGTTAGTATCATTTAAAAGTTAATATCAGTTTACTTTTTTACCATACATTCTGCTACATCTCATCTAATGCTTCAGATATGTATTTATAGATTCTTGATAAAATAAAATCTGTAATATTATTGGTCTTGATCTGGCATCTCAGTTTTAGTCCCTTTTCCACAGCTGTAACATAACTTGTCTGAATTTTTTTATAAGAATGGTAATTATTCTAATGAGCTTTCTTCTTTTGTACCTAAACTTTATGGCGTAATAGATATCGGCTCGGAATGAGAAATCAGAGCTGAGTTCAAATTCCAGTTGAATTCATGTCATTCCCTTAGCACAAATACCTTTTGGAAAGGTATTAATCAATCTCTTCCCTCCAGCTGAGTTAAATAACAGGACAGATTGGGTTCAATAGCCTTGGTTGGCAACCAGTCTACTGCAGAAAGTAATGGCAACCTACTCTAGGAAAATCTCCTGCCTAGTCAGTCATGTCTCTTTTGCGACATAACTGACCTAGACTTTATGAATGTAAGCATACTATCAGATTGCCAGATAGGTCTCATTGTTTTTACAACTGAAATGGCTAAATGTAACCAAAAGTTTTATGTTAATTCAAGAGAGTTCCACAAGTGATTACATCTAGCCATTTCAACTGCAAAATGATGAGATCATGCTGCCAATCTACTACTGCACTTAAATTCATAAAGTTTAAGTACCAAAGGTACATGGAAACTATGTTACATCAATGGGAAAGTAATTAAAGCTGAGATGACAAGACAAGACCAATAACATTGAAGATTGTTGTTTGCATCTATTTGCATGCAAAATAGTATATGTTGCTTATTAGGATTAATTTTAATTTTAATTAATATTTTAGTCTTCCTGTTGAAGACTGTGTCTCCGAGGTCTCTTTATAGGTTAAAGCTGGCATCGGTGCTTTCATCCCTGCCAGGAAGTTACAACTTAAACCCCATTCGTTCCCCTGGTTCTCCCCTGCTTGCTTGGCTGCTATTGCCCACAGGAATCACTTCTGGCTCTATTGGCAACATGCATTTGATCATAATAGGTACCTTTTTGCCTCTGTTCGTAATCAGTGCAAAAGGATCCTAAATGATGCTAAGCTGCTGTGCTGAAAGAATGAAACAGTGTATAGCACCTCGCAAGTTTGGCTCCAAACACTACTGGCAACTCTGTAAAAATGTGTTAAATAACAGCAAGCCCTCAATCCCCCTTTAATCAATGAATTTGAGGTCTTCACATCTTCAGCAAACAAAGCTGAATGCTTTGCATGCAGATTCTCTACTAATTCAACATTTGATTCATCTAGGGTATCTGCACCCAACTTCCCATCTAGAACTGAGGCTCAACTAAGTAACATTCACATTACTCCCTGGCTGGTCTCTAACATAATTTCAAAGCTTGACCCCCATAAGGCAAGCAGAGGTGATGGAATCCTAAACATTATCCTGAAGAAACATGCCCCTGAACTCTTATCTGTTCTCTTCAAAGTCAACAACTACTGCTACTCTGCTTCTTGCTTCTCTGCCTGCTGGAAGTCCTCCTCTGTGGTTCCTATATTTAAGAATGCTGACGAACCCTCAGAACCCCTCCAATTATCACCCATCAGCCTCCTACCAATTTTTGGCAAAGTACTTTTGTTAATGCTGAAGTGGTTCAACATCTCACAGCCCACAGCCTATTCGATAAACAGTCTGGTTTCCACTTCACCAGGTCTACTGCTATGTTAACGACCTTCTCAGAGTATATACCAGGCTCTCGATAAGAATGGTAAAGCACTAGATATCTCCAAAGCATTTGACAGAGTCTGGCATGCTGGCTTTCTATGCAAGCTACATGGTTATGATATAACTAGACAATTGTTTCACCTAATCCAGTCTTTCCTTTCAAATCACATAAAAAAGGTAGTATTGAATGGACATGCTTCCAGATACTATCATACAAACACAGGTGTCCCTCAAGGCTCTATTCTAGGTCCTACACTTTTTCTGATCTTCATCAATAATCTCCCTGATGTAATCAGATCCCAAGTAGGCATTTATGCTGATGACAAAACGATTTACTCTCGCCCAAAAAGAAATCTGCTGAGACTGACAAAGCAAACTTCACAGCTGATCTTAAAAAGGATCTCCAGTCTGTGGTGGACTGGGGTAAGAAATGGCTCATAAATTTTAATGCTTTTAAAATGAAGCTGCTATCATTTAACCACCATAGACAACCACTTCTACCCACTATCAGAATGGGTCAGGCTAGTCTTCCTGAACTCAAAGCATTGTACTTCCTAGGCCTAAATCTATCAGCCAACCTCAAATGGAATGACTACATCAAATCCATAGCTAAATCTACTGCTCGGGAGGTTGGTTCTCTTTGTAGGGCTAGGAAGTTTTTCTCATTTAAATCCATCTTGCACATATATAAATCTACTATCTGCCTGTGCATTGAATACTGTTGTCACATCTGGTTGGGTGCCCCTGATATTCATTTCAGTCTTAGTTCCTCACCCATTATACTACTAAACTCAATTCAGGTCTTTTCAAATACCCACCTTTAGTAATTTCCTTTTTACTAGATATCATCCTAGATGTTCACAATTTTCAAATATAAGTCTTGAAATGCTTGCTTACCGAAACATTGATTATAAATTTTTTTACCAATCTCTTCTGGCAGTTTTTGAGCAATACAAGATTTTTGGCATAGTGCCAATTCACATCTATTCATAAATCTGGTGCAACACTCTTCTGAGGAATTAAATTGCGTAAGATGATACTTTAGGGCAAGTTGAAGGGTTTTGGCTCTCGTTGAAAGTCTAGTTAACGTTAAACCATTATTTCTTTTTCAAGATTTTGGTCTGGCGCTACTGTAAATTTTGCTGTTCTCTTTAATTCAGGTCTCTTTTTAAGCTGATCTTTCTGCTTCCTTCATCTTCTCAGAACCTTTTCTGAAAGTCCAAAGTCTTTTTCTACAGATCTGTTTCCATGTTCTTCGGCATAATCTACTACTTTCAACTCAAAACCTATTCATAATTTTTTCTCTTAGTGTTTGCGATTACTAAAATTTGTAAACTTGTAAACTACCAGTACCAGTAAAAATCAGGGTGAATCAAGTTTTTGTTTACTACTTTGTACTGAATAACTGTAAGCAAAATTGTGATTGGTTATAATTGCATGGTATTTACTTATCAAGTGTGGGGCTGCTCTGTTTAAAGAAAAATTTGGATGCTGGTAATTGTTTCAGTCCTAAAAATTCCTTGAAAATGTAAATCAGATTTATTAGTCATAAATCAGATAGAAAATGGTAAATATGAGCAGTGCAGATCATGCACTTTTATTTGATGTGTTATGAAGTTCTGTTGGAAGAGGTGATTGCATAAAATCGAAATGTCAGAAAAAATTAATTTTTTCCTTTGCTCTTGCTATGTTTCAGCCTAGGGCCCTCACCTAATACACCACAGTCTACTTCAGATCCTCTATGATGTCAAGTGGATAGGTCACACCACTGATATTTATAGAAATTTTGGTGAAAAAAAATGTAACCTATCCTTGAGTATATGGTAAGGATTTGTTGGCACAATAGAATGAGTCAATAATATTTCCAGGATTTTTAGCAGTGGATTCTGGATTTGAGTTCCACTTGAGGTCTGCAGTGAACTAAAGATGCACTGTGGCATCATAAAAAATGTTCAGCCCTTTTGGTGCCACATTATTGTCTCATTTTTTCATGCTTTTGATTTTGTCTCAAAAAATGTACTATTATTATTTAAATTCATTCTGACTAAATGTTTAATGAGAAACTTGCTTAAGTTCATCAAAAATATTTTGGTAGTTTAGTCTTTAAAATGTTTATGTTACTACTATTTTTTTATAATCATTTCACCCCAAGCAAGGCGTGGCTGCCAATGGTGGGCATTGGTATACAGTGAGAGAAAGAAAATAAAGAAGAACAAGATACAGAAGCTGTCGAAGAAAAGATAAAAGGAAGATGGGAATCAAGGAGATAGAAGATGGCAGTTGATATTATATTTAAACTTTTGGAGATTGTAGCTATCAGGGAAGCAATTATACTGAAGGGTTTTTCACAGGTGGGAAATGCGAAAAAAGAAATGGTTGTTACATTTGATTGTAAAAGGGTGGGATTTAGATGCCAATTTAGTAACACAAATAAATTCATGTGGTTGAGGAACCAGGGTAAAAAGCTTGTCAGAGCAGAGGCCATGAATATATTTGTAGAAAAGATAGAAGGAAGCCACATCGCATTGGTGAGAAAATGACTGAAGTTGAGCTGCTAAATTGGGATTATGTTGCAAATCATCCTTTGGATTTTGTCGAGAACCTCGAGATGAATAGTGGGAGTACTTGACCAGATATGGCAACAGGACTCAATGCAGGGATGAATGATAGATTTACAAATGTACAAGATAGATTCTGACAAGAAAAATTTTCTAGCCCAACACAATGAACCAACCTTCATAGCAGTAGATGCAATTGATTCTGCTTGAGGTTGGTTGAGAGTGAGGCCAAAGAGGTGCCACATTGCTTTTTGGGAGACTAGTGTCATCCATACTGATGAAACGCAGGAAAGTTTCTTTATAGTGGTTGTCTTTGATGTTCATATTCAAAATATACTGACAAATTTTAACCTGTTCATAAACCTTAACTGAACATGAAAGGTTGAAGTAAACAATTATATCAGCAATGTCATGTTGACGGGTATGCAACTGCAAATAACTATTGTTGACACCTGGCATGGCGTGAAAGATTAGAAATATTTTTATTCTGTATTTTTTACAGTGTTTGTAATTTGACTAATGTTGCATTAAAAAAGAGAGTTATTATTTTATATGAATTTTGTTATATATCTTTTTTAAACATTTTACCCCAAGCAAGACAATAAAGCTACTATGATTCAAAGGGTTACTGAGTATGAAAGAATAAAGAAAAGAAAAAGCATTATTATTAATGAGAGAACAATAAAAGAAAGATTGAGACAGAATATAATGATTTTCATTGCCTTTAAATTTTTGAAGATCAAAATTGACTGGAATGCAAAAACCAAAAGAGAGTTCCACAGGTGAGAAGTGCAAGAGAAGAAACTGTTAATAAAGAACTTATAGTTATATCTAACCAATTCATCTGTAAAATGAGGGGACCTTACTGCCAATCTAGTACTGTGCTTAAATTTATAAAGTCTGCATTCAAATAGAAGAAAGATCATAATAATTATTAAAACATTTATAGAAAAGGCATAGTGGTAGGAAAATGACTAAAATCAGGATGCCAGGTTAGGATTAATAATATTGCAGATTCTTCTCTGGATTTTATCTAGAATTTCTAATTACATAGTTTATTTGTTGTGAAATTGAAGTTTTTTTACAAAAATGTTTTTTGTCTATTTTGTATTATATATATTTACATAGTAGCTAAAAAACTATTTCTAAAATCCCATATTAACAGTTTGCTAAATAAGTCAACATGATGGGAATCAGGAAAATATCAGTTGTTGCATTTTTCTTACCCAGGTTTGCATTTAATCAAACCCAGAAGACTTAGTCTGACTTATCAGGAATATCCTTCCAGGGCTTCATTAAAAAATATTTACATGATAAGAGATTTTTTCCGCCTCATTTAACAATGTTTGTGTTCTCTACCAAATGATAAATATCGCATTTCTATTTTCCATGAAAGAACTTCGCATTGAAGGTTAAATTTACAGTGCATTCTTCTTCCTGAATCGTGGAAGGTTCTTTAAGACTGAACAGCGGAACCAGAAATATCCATTTCATTATCCTTACCTTCTTTTCTCTTCCATACTAATGAGGGGTGGTCCTAATAATTCAAGGAAGTGTGTGCAATAAACAGAGGAGGTGGTCACTGAAAGAGTTAAAAATGCAAAAACTAATAAATGAGGAGGCATTAATGAGCCTTCGGTGGGATTTGGAAAATTTCCTACAAAAACAAATAAATGTTCCCCCGCTCCACATTAGTCACCTAAGACTTCTAATAAACAATTTTGTTTTTCTTTATTTTGGGGGTGGTTGAAGCTCTCCACAACTTCCTTTGTTTTGTAGCTCTCAGCAGCAAGCTTGTGTAAATGGATGGCAAACCAGGAACTGGAAGGCATAATAAAAAGGCAAATGTTACTTAAAGCTACAAAAAATAGAAAGTTGTGGAGAGCTTTAACCACCCATGGTGTGAAGGGACATGGAGCATAAAAGAAGACTCAGATAAAAATAAATATAAAGTGAAATAAAACAGTTTGCTAGTGTTTATAGGTGCTTAATGGGTGGGGAAACATTTATTCGTGTTTATGGGGGGGGGGTTGAATTTTCCAACCCACATACTGAGTTAATTAATACATTTTCCTTTTTACTATGCCTCCTAGTCTCTGTCCTGCCATCCATTTACACAAGTTTATTAGGGAGGTTACTCACTCTTGCATTCAGTATGTCCTGTGAGTGTTAAATTCTCCAAACCCTCTTTACTTATGTGTCTCGGATTTGTCAATTATCTCTTACTGGTTCTAAATGTAAGTGTTTTTTTTTTGTTTCTATCATCTGTTAGTAAAGATAAAAATTTGCTGGGGATGTATTATATAGAATTCTTCTGCTCTGACAAGCTTATCTCCCTGGTGCCATTAATTTACTGGTGCTATGAATTAGCTCAAGACTGGCAACTAGGTTCCAATCTTTTACAGTGAAAGCAATCAAATGTAACCACAACTTCTATTCTAGCAGCTTCTTTTTCATACTCCCTTCTATATACTTGCTTCCTTGCTTCCCTGATAGCTACAATCTCAAAAAATTTAAATGCAACATCAATTGCCATCTCTTATCTCCTTGAGTCCCATCCTTTCCTTGACAGCACCTGTATCTTGTTCTTCTCTCTTTCTGCTCTACTCTCAAGCACCTTTCTTCTCAGCAGTGTTCATCCTTCTCTTACCCATTCTATGACACTCCCTGTAACCAGTTCCTCTTTTATGTAACCCCCTGTACACCAGTGGCAGTGATATAGCGCGAAATGATTATGAAAAAAAATTAGTGAATAATTTTGTCTCCTTGTAATAAAATATTATTTTAGTTATTTCTGGGTACCAGAAGTTATTTGAATCTTGTATAATTTGTGACAAGAGATTCTTATTATGATAAATATTATATCAAGTGAGCTCACATATTTGGATAGACACCCCTATTTTGGGGTTTTTTTTTTTAAATAGTGAAAGTAGTATCAATGGACTAGAGATTTAAAGTTTTCATTAAATGAACCTTCTAACAGGAATCAAACTGACATTGCCTTTTAAACTTGGAAAACCATTTTCAAGTAAAATGTATTGTTGGAACATTTGGAAGTCTATGTATGCTAACTTTAGTTTTGTACCCAAAAGTTAAACAAAGTAATTTTTTAAGTAGTCAATGAATCTTTTTAATCTGACATTAATTTGTATAAGTATAAGATATAGAGGAATAGAGGAAAACAAAGCATAACATAAATGTTATGTGTCTAAGAAAGCTTTCTTTGTACACTCTTATATAAACAGATGCCATTTTCATTCCAAGTGTCATGTGAATTTAGTTGTGGAAGATTTCTTTATTATATAAAAATAAGTTTAATGGGTTATTGTGTCCTATGAGGAGAAATACACTTCCAAACTGTTTGAATTGCTTTTGTTATCTACTCTTATGAATATAAATTTACTCAGGGTATAAAATTACAGACTGACCATTTTTATTTTATATGGATTCTTATTATCAGAAATTGACAATGTAAATTAATTCAGTTCATATGAACACAAGTTTATTTTAAATCAGATGCTGAGGCCACAAGCTGTTTCCAGTTGATAACTTATCATCTCACTCAACAGCTTGCTTTAGGTTTTTTTAAAGCACAAATTTCTTGTTCCATTTTCAGCTCTGGCAGAAGAAATACATTTTAGCTTTATTTATAGGGTTGATTTAAAATTTAATTTCACTCACTGTTCTGTTAAGGTTTGTGACACATTCTCCTATTCTATATACCCAAATTGACTTTATTCATCAGTTTCATAAGCTTTACACTATATGTTCTTTTCAGTCTTAGTATTTCTTACTCTGGTTTGTATGTTATAAATAGCATACAATATTATAGGTTGAAATTGCAACCAAATTTATTTCTCTGAATGACTAATGCATTCATTAAATTATTATTTATGGGGTCTCTTCTGTGTTCATATATACGCTTTTTTTAAATTTCTGCTTATTTCCCAAGTTTACAAGTAAAATTTCTACTTGTTTCCCTAATGTACTAGTAAAACTTCCTGGCATGATACAGTAACCCAACCTTCCTAGCAGTAGATGCAGCTATAGATTCAATGTAAACCTTTCATTTGAGGTCGTTTAAGAAAATGAGGCTATAAATATAGTAGAGACTTCAATTTCTATTCTTTGTAAGAATGTAAACTGGAAAGTCAGGTCCTTTTCTAAGGTTTTGGTTTTTAGTGGTTTAGCAATTTTCAGCTCCATTTCAATTGGCAAGTTTTATGGTAATGGTAATATTAACCATTTCCTTATAAGGAAACATTTGACATTCATTGATCAAAGCTGCCAATATGGCAGCTTTGATCAATGAATGTCAAATGTTTCCTTATTTCTGTCATCAATGTCAAATGTTTCCTTATTGCTGTCATCAACTGACAATTTATAAAATCTTTATAGAAAAATAGTTTTTCCAAGTCTAGTAAGTCTGATTTTTTCTGTTTTTTTTTTTTTTTACAGTGATATTCACTCTGTACAAGTGTAAGTGGTACAGCTCATGTGGATATATGAGGAAGATAACTGTTAACCCTAGATTTGAACAGGTTAAGATTGTAGTGATCGAGGAAGTAATCTCTTGGTAGTTGGTTCCATAAGGCAGTGGTCTGTCAGAAGAAGCTGCTCAAGTTGAATTTATATCTCAACAAGGGGATACAAAAGGAATGCAGGTGGTTCACTACAATGTGCAGGGCATGGCAAGCAGTAGCTGTGAAGGTTACAACTGCTGGAATTAAGAAATGTTATTCCTCTGAAGATTACCTATAGAAATAGCAATAGAGCAGTGAGAGGCTTATGACATTTCTACTGTGTTAAAGAGGTTGTAGGGTAGAATATAATTTATCACCTACAAGGACATGATGCTTTCGAACTCTATCGAACATGGAAAATGAAGACTAGGCAAATTCTGCTCATATATAGAAATAGTATCTAATTATCAGCCTGATCTGGCTTGTAAAAGTATAGGATAGCAGAAGAAGGGAGGTACTTGTTAGAGCAGTACAGAGAACTAACCATTTTTCTAGCATCTTTAGTAATGGATCATATATAAACAAATTCTTCTTGAAATCTGGGTTGAGTATAGGCCCCAATAAGAGCCTTAGACACAGGATCTCCCTGACAAAAAATCCATTTTTTGCAATTGATAAAAGCTCAGAGTCCAATCAGCGATGGTGGAAGATTGCTAGTTTAGATTTGAGGCACTGAATGTAACCATCCAGTTTTCCTCCCACTGAGCTGATAGAGGAAAAATGAGCTGCCAAGAGGAAAAATGAGCTGCCAAGCTCTGGTCATTGAGAGTTATAGCTCTTTCCAGTATTGATAGAGCTTTACTTTTTAAGCTTTTATTTTAACTAGTGTGAAATTTCAACATCTTGATTTTATCATTATTTGCTCTTTGAGTTATCCACTTTAGTTGTTACTGCTGTTGGTAGTCCTCAAGTGATATGGTTTCCATTATTTAGTATAGTTCTTTGTGAATTTGTAGCACTAGTTCACAATGTTCAAAGAGGAATGATATTTGCTAAGACACTCAGCTTCACTCACTCAAAGCTTTTTTAACCATTGATCTTATAAAGCAACATGATTGTCAAAAGTGTGTATCACGTATGGCACTTAACTGACTGACAATCTAAGAAAGTTTAAGAAAGCTGCTCTTACAATTAATAGTTAGTGAGTTTGAGTCTCAATAATAACTTCACAGATGTGACCTTTTACCAGACTAAACTGACAGTTTAGATATTTCTGAATAAATTTAGCACTATTTATGACATCCATGTGAAAGTCTCAATCTGAGGAGGTAATTTAGTACATGAATTAAGTTTTCAGGTTGATGTTTCAGTTTTGTAGAAATTTGTGCTGTTGAGTAAAACTACCCAGGGCACATTTTAGTATGTTCAATTTCTAAATTTGTTATAGCTAATCCATATGCCAAGATATTTTTAGCAAAAAGTGATCAGTCATAATATTAAATTCATACTCTACTGAAATCTGTACCTACCTTTCTTGATTCACTTGCAAACTGAATTTATGTCCCAATAGAGACACAGTGTAGTAATGGATAGCAGCTTGGATTGAAGAATTGGAAAGCTGAGTTCTAATTCCAGTTGAATAAATTATATTCACTTACATGATAAAAAATACTCTTGGGAAAGTTATGAATCCACCTCTTCTACCCCTAGCTATGGGCAAATAGCAGGATAGACTGGGTTCTATAGCTTTAGTTGGCAGTCGGTCTACCACAGTAAGGATTGACAACCTACTGCAGGAAAATTAGCTATTCCCCGTGTGGCTGGGAAGAAGATGTGAGCCTTGATTGGCAGTCTTCTTTGAGATGGTCTCTCATATATAAAAACACTCAGATTTAGGGCCATTGATCCACATCTATATCAGCCATTGAAAAAAGTACATTTCTCCACTCACTGGATCCAAGTAAAGCAATGCTTGCCTATGTTGTGTGGGGTGAGATTGTCAATGGATTTTATGACCAACAATTGGTTTGTCAAAGGACGATAATGATGTCTACCTATTTGGACTCTCAGGAAAACATGACCCCTGTTTATCTCTCTACTATTTATAAAATAAAAACATTTGTAATTAAATAACCTGGAAACGTTGGGTATGATGTAAAACAAACCAAAATCTACTGTAAAAAAGTTTGGTAAACAAAACTAACAAAGAGATATAAAATACAAAACTTTCAAAAATGCAAGCATTAAAAGATTACCAAATACCTAAATTGCTGCTTCTTCAATCATTATACTGAATAAGACTAAAAAACGTGTTTTACCAAATTAGATACAAACTTTCTTCTATTATATTATGCTACAGAATATATGAACTAGTTTGCAGTTTTATCATTTAAGTTTTCAAATCTTTTGACTTTAAGTGATAACATATTTTTTCATCTTTCTGGTTCTAAATGTCAAACCACATCTTTTTACTTCTCTGTCTCATGAGAATACAAAAAAATATGGCCTTCCGTAAATCCAACTGTGTCTAGAATAATTCTTGTTTGAAAAAGTTCATATATTAAACTATTTTTACTTTTTTTTTACTTTCTGGGTAAATTATACTGTAAAATATTTGAAAGCTGAAATAGTGAATCTTGCTTATTCATTATACAGCATGCAATGGGTAAATTGTCGTCATTTTATTTTTTAATTTTGCATGTGTGAGTTGTTTGGTTTTGGTTTTGTCAACTGCACAGTATAGTAGGCTCAGTTGGGAATCATCTATGAGAAAAAGAGTGATGCAATTCAGTTTGCTGGAAACTGTATACTGTACTGCTTGGCATTCTTTCCAATACAAACCTTTCAGAGTGTTTAGGTGTCAATCTGAAGACAGTGGAGAGTATTTGGAAATAGTTGGATGTTTTTAATGGTGATTACAAAGGTGTTTGAAGTGATCACTAGCAATGGCAATGTTATGCTTTCATTCATTTTCTCATAGGGCTTCAGAATCAACTCAGTGATCTACATCAAGTGCCTTGAGAAGGTAGTGCTACCCTGAGTCAAGAAGGTGGTTGCTGGAAGACCCTATGTCTATCAATATGATTCTGCACCATGCCACACAAGCAAGAAAACCCAGTTATGGCTGTTCAGACAATTTCTGTGATCACATCACCCCTTACATCTGGCCAAATAACACCCCAAACTGCAATCTTCTTGATTATTGTGTGTGGGGCACAGTTGAGTGGGAGAATAACAAAACTCCTTGCAAGACCAAAGATAAACTGAAGGCAATGATTATGGCAGCATCCAACAAGAAGGCCGTTGATAAGAGATACAATGTCATCTGGAGACTGTAATTGAAGCCAATGGTGATTTTACAGAATAAATTTACTCTTTCATATTTTAAGATATTTTTGTGTAATTTTGTTAAATATATCTGTTAAAATGATATGTCAATGTTATTTTCATGTTTGCATAATTTAGACAACAATTTCGCACTGTATATTGTATTTTAATTTTGTACATGAAAAACAAATGCTAACATGAAAGAACATTTATTGCTACATGACTCATATATATGTTGGTTTGCCAAATTCTTCTAAACTCATGGTTTATTTTTTTCTCATTGCCAACAATTCTTTCTGTTTAAGATGACTATTTAAGGGATTTGTCAGTGTTATTATGCATTTGTGAGCTGCCACCACCCACCTTCACCACCACCACCACCAGTTGTGCACTTCTATAATCACCCTGAACAACTGAGTGGGCCTGGATGCATAGTGGAAATCAATGAATCTTTGTTTGCACAGAGAAAAAGATAATATATGATATGATGGATGATTACTTTACAGAATTATATGGAATCAAACATTCAAAGACTCAAAAATTTTATCATTTTTAGCATTAAATTGCTGTAGATTTAATATTATTAATTTAATAATACTGCCTCTTGAATTTGTATTAAATTGAAAACACCATTATTAATGTTGATTTTCTGAACTAAAGCTATAATGGTTTCTACTCATTCAAATGTCATAATACAAATTTTAATGTGCAGGAAGTAAATATATAGTCTTTTGAAGTGGGGTGCAAAAGTATAATTTATCTGTCCTTGAGTGTTTATAGTGTTTCTAGGCTATTTTAATCAATACATTAAAGCTTTTCCCCATGTTGTGGTGCAGTGGATATGAACTTGGAACGAGAAACCGGGGAGCCGAGTTCGAATTCCACTTGAATCCATTGTATTCACTTACGTGCAAATACCCTTGGGAAAGGTATTAATCCGTCTCTTCCCTCCAGTTATGGGTTAAATAGCAGGACAGATTGGGTTCTATAGCCTTGGTTGGCAACCAGTCTACCGCAGAAAGCAATGGCAACCTACTGCGGGATAATCTTCTGTCCAGTCAGTCATGTCTCTTTCGAGACATAATCGCCGAAAGCGTGTATCACATATGGCACTTAACTAACTGACAATCTAAGAAAGTTTAAGAAAACTACTCTTACATCTGATAGTTAGTGAGTTTGAGTCTCAATAATAGTTTCACAGATGTGGCCTTTTACCAGACTAAACTCAGCTTGAATATTATCTTTTTTAGATAAATCCATGTCCAAAATAAATTAGTAATAAAGAAGCTAAAATAAAAATGTAAGCTCAGAAACAGAGGAGCAGGTGAATAAATGAAAAACAAAAGTGAATAACAAGAGAAGAGAAAGGCAAATTTAGAAAGAGCTTGAATTTTATCAAATCAGCACCAGGGATTCTGTGTTCAACTCTATGACTTCAAACTGGATATTCAACCACTGTTATTTTTCTGGACTAGCTCAAAATAATCTCATTAATCAATCCAAACTTGTTCTGTCTGGAAAATCTCACTTGTCACACAAACCCTTTGCCTTTGTATGTTCTCGATGTAAATGAACTCGAACATGATCAGCTTTACTGCAACTGTTCTTTCTTTTATTTAATCTCTGTTTAATGCATGTTGTATAGATTTTACAAGTAAAGAACCAAATTCTATGAGGAAAGGGCCATTAGTTTCTATTATGCATATTGTATAAAAATTCACTCTTTAACCTTTCATCCTAGATTCTAACCACTCATTAGAATAACTTACTCTTTTTCTGGTTTTTAAATTTTAAAGACCTTAAAGCATTAATCCAAAATGTTCCTGAATTTTTTCAATTGAAAATTTCTGGCAATCCTAACTGTTTGGAAGCTTCTATATTCTCAATAAATTTTCTGTGATTCTACATTCAAAAATACTGAATTTCATTTCTAGTGTATATTGAAACAATTGCTTGACCTACTGCTAGAAAGTCTGATTATCTATTAAAACAACTGCTAGGTCTACTGCTAAAAAGGTTTGTTGACTGTGTCATGCTAAACAATTTTTTTTATCAGAATCCATCATGTACATTTATAGACGTACCATTCATCAAAGCATTGAAGATTACTGCCGTTTCTGGTCTGGAGCTCATACTATATATCTGGAAATTCTTGATAAAATCCAAAGAAGGATCTGTAATGGAATTAATCCTGACCTGGCATCTTATTAATGTGACATGGTTTTCCTCTATCTTCTGCATAGAATATGACTATTTTATTTTGGGCTTTGTTTTCTTAGCACTCACATCCAGCTGACATGTCTAGTGAAATGTGTTTACAAACCAGAAAGAGATCTTTATTAAAGTAGTACAACATCCATTTTTCATATATTCATCTATCAATCTGATTCAACTTACATATCAATCCTAGGAACTGATGCCAGTCTAATGCCATTTACTTTTCTATCTACCTGCCCACAAGGGAAAGTTGAAAAATTCTAAGCCCAACCTACTTCTCAAAATTTATCAAACATCAAATTTATTTTGGAAGAGCTTCAGGCTGAGAACTTTTCAGCACTTATTCATACTTATATTTATTTATTCATTCACAACAGCAGCCCAAACTATGATATTAGCTTGTTTCTGTCACTTGAAATGTATTCTGACACTTTTGAGAATGTTTCCTGGTGAAGTGCCATAAACCCTATTTTTTTAGATGTTGACCATAGAGTTCACAGGGAAAAACTTCTTGTCCAACCAACCAAAGGTTTTGTCTGCAGCACACTGCATCTTCTTCAACATTTTCTCCCTGTTTCTAATTTGAAAGTGCAACTGTCACCATCAAACTTTGTATGATTTTAGCCCTAAATACTCTTTCATTATCCTTCTTAGACTTCTTCTTCTTCTATGTGCCCTGTCCCTTCAGGACGTAGGCGATCATGGCTCTCCACGTCTCCCTATCCCTTGTGGCTCTTAGTATGTTTGCTCCTGTTGTTCCTGGCAGTCCCCGTTCTGTCATCCATCTGATCAGTCCCTGCAAATATGTTATCCGTTGCCTTCCTCTGTCTCTCCTTCCTTCTATCTGTCCAGTCAGTATCAGGTTCTCCAGGCTCTCCTTCCTCATTGCATGTCCCAGGAACTTCAGTTGTCTCTTCCTGATGCTCAGCATCAATTTCCTTTTTGTTGCCATTCTTTCTAACACCTCGTCGTTGCTTGTATGCTCAGTCCACGATATCCGTAGCATCCTTCTGTAGAACCACATTTCAGCCGCTTCCAGTTTTGTCCTCATTTTCGATGATATTATCCAGCATTCACAGCCGTATTGAAGAACTGACATCACGTAGCAGTCTAGAACTCTTTTCTTCGTTTCTATTGAGATTTTCCTGTGTGTTAGTATTTTGCTCATCTTCTGGAACGCGTCCTTTGCCATGCCAATTCGCCTTCGGATCTCCGTGTCGCACTTTCCATCTCCTGTTAGAACACTTCCTAGGTACTTAAATTCTTGTACTTGTTTGATTCTGTTATCCTCCACCTGTATTTGGCATTTTGGGTTGTATCTTTTGCTGATGACCATGCACTCAGTTTTCTTAAAGTTTATTTGTAGTCCCTTCTTGTCACTCTCCACTGCTACTTTCGGTATGAGGTCTTGTAGTTTCTTAGACACATATCTAAAAATACCAATTGTTTCGACATCTTCCTCATGCTTCTTCATGGATTTCTCTACATCTAAATCTTGATGGCTTTAATAGCTCTCCTGGTATGAAGAGAATAGTTTCTTCTTGGATTTGATAAGGTTGCTTGCTCTTCTTGAAATTTTTACATACTTTAAAAATAGTTTTTCTACCAATATTCAATTATTTTATTACCTCACGATTCTTCATAACAACTATTTTTAATGCAACAATTTGATCACGTTTTGTTAGAACCATCATATTTAGTTAAACTGTAAACAATATAAACAAAAGAATGTTTTGGAGCCTTTTGCAACTATTTTTACAAATAGGCATGTTTCAATTTATGTTTGAATAATGTGTGAATATATAGTGGGGGGGTTCGTTCTAGTGGAGAGTAGTTGTATGTTGTTGCAGATTAACGGAATTTGGCCTCGTTGTAGAAAGCCCACTATAAGTCATAAAAGATTATAAATCAAGAAAAGCAAATTGAGTTTAGAAACAACATTTTATATATACACATATCAATTAAGGTTTTTACAATTAAAGTAATTGTTTAAGTATGGGTCCAACAGACATTAAAATGTTCATGGCAATAAAATGCTGAAAAGAGAGTTTTTATTCCTATGAATGTGGGGCACATTGTAAATTAGGAATGTTTTGATGTATCTGCTCTGTTGGTCAGTAAGTAGCTTTGAGACAGCGAAGAAGGAAAGGAGAGGGAAGGGAGGCAAGCATAGTAAGCCGCTTGACGTTGGTCAAGGGAGATACTAATTACACTCGTCTCTCTCGAGTCTGTCTGTGTGTGTCTGTCTGGGTCTGTCTGTCTGGCGGTGCTTTCTGTATCGGCTTTTTATATCTTCTTTTTGGATCGCAGCAGATCATTTGGGAATTCACATCCGTATTTGATTCTGGACTTCCCATTGGCCGATAAATAAAGTTCATGTAGGCTTGTGAACTGGAATTTAATATTTAATTAATTTTTAGTTTTCAACCGGAACATCTGCGTGGAGCCGAGGTGCGCACTGACAAGTTTTGGTCATTTGCTTTCTGGTCGTGAGAGTGCAAACATCCGGTCCCTCGCTTTGCTTGGTATCACCACAAATATTTATCTTTAAATAATGGGTAGTTCGTTGCACCTAGTACATTGCACTGAATTGACCACACTAGGTGCACTAGTACATTGTGCTTCATTGACCACACATTATCAAACATTTTATTGAAAAGGAAGATACAATTTTGTCAACTCAAAAGCACTTACTTTAAATCTAGCATACATAATGTCCACCTATCTGTTTAACTTGTACATCAGTCAGTCAGTTAAGTGCCATACATGATACACGCTTGGGCGAACATGTCTTGAAAGAGACATGACTGATTGGGAAGATTTTCCTGCAGTAGGTTGCTATTGCATTCTGGTTGCCAGCTAAGGCTATATAACCCAATCTGTTCTGTTGTTTGACCCATAGCTGGAGAGAAGACACAGATTAATACCTTTCCCAAGGGTATTTGCTTGTACGAATATGCAATAAATTCAACTGGAATTCGAACTCGGATCTCCAATTTCTAGTTCCAGGCCAATATCCACTGCACCACATAACACATCCCAGATATGCTGTGATCCAATGAATATTGACTATCAATTTTCTACAAACCTATGTACAAGATAGGTCTGTAGTAAAGAATATGTTCTTTTGTAGTTTTTACATCCTAATAAATATCAATATGGAAGGGAAATGACAAAATAGGTCATGAAGAACTGCAAAATGAATTTTTCTAACATAAAAGAAATGACACATGGTGCAATTTACTTGAGGAAAATTTTAAAATCTCATGTTTATCAAATATTTACAATTCAACTGTTATGTGAGATTCTTCCAATTTAGATTTATACAAAATGTAGCATGGAGTCCATTAAAATTATTCTTCAGAGAATTATATTTTTTTTCTGTGCAAATAATTTCCATTTAGATTTATACAAAATGTAGCATGGAGTCCATTAAAATTATTCTTCAGAGAATTATATTTTTTTTCTGTGCAAATAATTTCCATTTAGATTTATACAAAATGTAGCATGGAGTCCATTAAAATTATTCTTCAGAGAATTATATTTTTTTTCTGTGCAAATAATTTCCATTTAGATTTATACAAAATGTAGCATGGAGTCCATTAAAATTATTCTTCAGAGAATTATATTTTTTTTCTGTGCAAATAATTTCCATTTAGATTTATAAAAAATGTAGCATGAAGTCCATTAAAATTATTCTTCAGAGAATTATATTTTTTTTCTGTGCAAATAATTTCCATTTAGATTTATACAAAATGTAGCATGGAGTCCATTAAAATTATTCTTCAGAGAATTATATTTTTTTTCTGTGCAAATAATTTCCATATCCACCTTGAAATAATAACATTTGCTATAAGATATTTAATTCCTCACTGCTTTTTGCAGCTTTGCAAATAGCACAGCTGTTAAAGTTTTATGACTTTTAGAAAAGTATATACTAGAAAATATTTGTAACATTAGATTTGTTACATAGTCGTAGCATTGCATTGGCATGTAACAGATTTACAGCACTGAACTCTGTTATTTCTACTTTATTTGAGGTGTCTCTTATGTTATAGACACATTGTATATCATGTATATTAACTTTTACTGTGTTAGCTACTTTGATAATTAATGTGTAATTCTTCTTATGAGAATATTTTATAATACATAAAATAGTAGTGGTGAAAAGAAACATGCCCAAATTACCAGAGACTGATTGATTTCTAGTTGAATTCATTGCATTCACTTATGCACAAATACCCTTGGGAAAGATACTAATCTGTCTCTTCCCTCCAGTTATAGGTTAAATAACAGGACAAATTGGGTTCTATAGCCTTGGCTGGCAACCAGTCTACCACAGAAAGCAATGGCAACCTACTGCAGCATAATCTTCTGCCCAGTCAGTCATGTCTCAAAAGATACATGATCGCCCAAACGTGTTTCACGTATGGCACTTAACTAACTGACTGATTGATTTGCAATGCAAGATAACATTTATTTAACAAAATTAAAAAAAGGAAAGATGATTTCTTTTTCTAGAAGTAAATTGCTTACACAACAAAAATTATTATTGAACATATTTGAGTGTGATTTACTGTGTTAGTTTGTTTTAGTGTGAAGTGTGCACACTCTATTTTTCTTTAGTGTTAAAAGTTCATGTCATATATTTTAACAGGAGGAGAATTACTATAAGGTTTTGTATTGTTTTTATAACCCAAGGGCCGTTGCTGATACTATGTTTATTAAGCCACTATAGGCTTTTCTATTTTTATAGTACCAGGGAATATGCATTCATGTCTTTCCTAAGGGGTTTTATATGAAATTGAATGAAACAGAATTTGAACTTGACTCAATTATTCCATTTTCTTAACTGATTACCAATTACACTTATTCTTATTTTCTTCATAATTAATTCAACCACTAAACTCTTATATCATTTGGTCAAACTAGTTTGGACATTAATGAGATTATAACAGCAATCCTGGGCAATATGTCAGACCTCATTGCATTGATAACAATGCACATGCACTCCTCATTTTCTATCCATGCAATTTTTTGCTACAAGGCCCTGATCATTACATTTTTATCAAACAATTCTAGTGTGTGGACCCAAACAAGGGGAAGCTCTAACTCTACTTTGGTTTGATTGCGCAGCTGTGGTAATAGCATCATCTAAGGCAGTGTCATTTTTCAGGATAGTCCTGGTCTTGTCCAATAATTTGTTGAGTGTTAGTGAGTCTACACAAGAGTTTTCTCATAAAAGTTGCAGTACTTTAGCCAGGAGCCCTGCTATTAATGTATATGCTAAAACTTGTTCAGGTAGTCCACCAAAGAGAATTGCTAGCTTCTTCACTGGGGTCAAATAAACATCCACAGTTTTGCTTAACCACAGAGTCCATGTCTCAATGTTCATAAGCAATGCAGGGTTCAATGGTAAACACTTTGTAGAGTACCATCTTAATTCTTGCTAAATCAAGGTTGAATATCTGTGATATTCTGTGTCATAATATAGCTGGTTAAAGTAGGTGTATGCTGGGAGACCAACCCACCCTGCACCATGGGTTAGTAGGTGTCCAGAGCAATAGATCCCTCGTAAGTTCTTGTTTTGCTTCACTGCAGTATCCTGCAAGGCACATTATGTGTTTGTGTAATATGGTAGAAATATCAGGAATAGATCCATCAAACTGTGATTTAGTTTTATATTGTCTCCAAGAAATGTAGCTCTTGGCACCTGAGTGAATGTTTCATCAAATTTAGACTCTAGAGTTTTAGTTAATGCCTAAGCAGTGGCATGATTAGTTAATACCACATATACAGTGGCTTGAAAAGAATCTCCAATTGAAGTTGTTTTTTTTTAACTCCTTCAAAAAGAAAAAAAAAACACGTTTCTTGACAGTGACTAAATGCCCAGCTTCATCAGTAATGTTTTTTCTGGGAATGGATTATAAAATAGCTGTTAATGCTTTCTGGATAGACATTGAAGATTTATGGATATGAATCTGAATTCATCTTTCTTTTAATCATCCCTTGATTTTTATTTGCCAATTTAAATAATGACTCTGCCTTGCGTATTTGAATTTTAATAATCCCTTGATTTTCCAGATTATGTCCATTTTGTTCAAGTTGGCTTTAGCTATGAAAATTTTCACATCCTTTTCAGTAGAATTTATTTCACTTCCTAGGCATCTATTAGATTTAACAGATTTTATTAATCCCTTGAGACATTTTGCATTGAGCCTTGTTGGTTACAGTCAATGAATACAGTCCATCATTTTTTAAATGATGTAGCAGAACGTTGTCATTGGTAATGATGTCTGCAGTAATAGGTACGACATCTGCATTGTCAATACTTGTCAAAATATTTGCAGAATATCAACTATACTTTTGTTTAATTATCTTTATAATTAATTATTTCTTATAGTTTTGTTTTTCTCTCTATTTTAAGTAAATCAACATGAATTTCAAATACAAAAAAATGACCTAAAACTATATTTAAAGTTTATCCCCAAACAACGAAATTTCAACCCATGTTTTATTTACAAACAAAATTTAGTTTACTTCTTATACTAATTCAATTTTTTAAAGATACATCTACTTGGGGTGAAATAAACTTGATCCGTATAAGCATGAATAAGAAAAATTGGTACTAATACATATTTACTGCAATCCAGATTTAGTTATTTTACTAATATTTTATTACAGGTCCAAAGGAGGCACTATTTAGCCAATGCTGCATCTTTCTCTGGGGCTGCTTAACTCCAAATTTCTTTACATATTTCTATTTGTTGAACATTATCAAAAAGCGCATCATGCTTGATATTAGTTAGCCCTCTTTTTAGGCAAATTTTGAAGGAGTGTAATTCTGCATTCAAAACCAATTGTTGGGTGGAGCTGACAGCAGGCACTATGGAGCCAATTCTACATCTTCCTCTGGGACTTCTCAACACTAAACTTCTTCATATGTGATGCTCTTTTGGATAACATTTAATAGACAGACATTTATTGAATGTTATCAAAAACTGCATCACACTTGGTTTTAGTTACCTCTTAATTTTCAATGGAATATGTATATATAGACACTAGTGGAAGATGGACTTGTTTCTTGTTTCATTAATAAATATATTCAAACTTTTTCCTAGTGTTCCTGTAACTTGGAATGCTAAATGTCCTGAACATGATTTTCCTCATCAAATTAGATATATAATTTTAAATTCTTTTTTCAAAAACTACATACTGGTGATTATTCATCTTTGCCTCACAAAACATCTTAATTTTTTAAAATTGAATCCTTTCTAAGAAAATAATAGACTTTCTCAGAAGGAAGAAATTGTCCTATCAATAATTAGCATAGAACGCACTTATACACCTTTTACCAATCACTCATTTTTCCTAAAATGTGTACATCCTCTTGAATGCACAGCATGTTAGGAAGCACATACTTTTAAACATATTCTAATTGATTGTAGTAATCTTGCCCCTATACATCAACAATTTTATGACAGGATTTGTCTAGAGGACCTTTTCAAGAAGATAAAAGTAGAGATTATCCTAGCCTTCTTGAATGGACGTTGGTCAATACCACAAATTATAGCACTAAATGACTCTGTTCTCAAGGCAGAACTGGAGAATGATTGAACCAAGAAACAAAAGATTGTTTACAAGCCATATATTAAAAAAGAAAAAAAATTTTTAATATAAAATAATCAACAGCATGGAGATGTCATTAAAACAAGACAATTAATCTTCTGTGTTTTAACAGTTTTTTTAACTCCTTCAAAAAGAAAAAAAACACATTTGTTGACAGTGACTAAATGCCCAGCTTCATCAGTAATGTTTTTTCTGGGAATGGATTATAAAATAGCTGTTAATTCTTTCTGGATAGACATTGAAGATTTATGGATATGAATCTGAATTCATCTTTCTTTTAATCATCCCTTGATTTTTATTTGCCAATTTAAATAATGACTCTGCCTTGCGTATTTGAATTTTATTGTTTTCATTGGCTATAATTTTGCTGCTATTATAAATAATAATAGTATATTGAAATGAAGGCAAAAGTATAGAGATGGTTAAGTAGGTAGAAAATTTGCCTAAAAAGATGGGGAAGCCATTATCTCTTTTGTTTCTGTCAGTTGAAGAATCAGCTCATTTTGCTTAAGATGTCTTTCTTTTTTTTTTTGAAAGTAAGTCATCATGCGTTTTACTGACAGAATAAGAATGACAGAATACAAAGGTTTGCTAAATTTCTTCTGAATTGGTGAACTGCTATCTTCTTCTCTTTAAGGTCACACAGTAAGGTGAACTGATCAGACATTTTGCTTGGCTTGATCTTTCATTCCATCATGAAAATGAGTATTACCCATTTGTTTAAAATTAGTATATCATTGATATATTACTGCATCAATTTAGTTTTTTAATATTTTACTTGGACAAATGTTTAAACCAAAACCACCAACATATTTAGATGGACATAACACTTCTTTCAAAAGTTGAAGGATTGTCCTGTAGTGAGTTCCAATAAAAATAAAATATAATAATAAAATATATAAACAAAAATAAAAGGAATTTAAATTAAAATAATTCATTTGCTCTTTTCTTTAAAACCCTTATCTCTTTCTTTCTCTGACTTCTCTTTTTATACTTCTCTCAATTAGCAAGAAAACCCTCAAATAAAAAGAGGAAGAGGAAGAAATATGCCTTCCTTCTGTATTTTCTACAAGTATTTTCATGACTACTGCTCTGACAAGCTTCTTTCCCTGGTGCCATGACGGCATGTATTTACATGTGCTACTAGATCAGCATCAAAGTCCCATTCTTTTACTCTAAAAATAGTTAAATGTAACTACCTCTTCTACTCTAACAGCTTCTTTTTTCACATTTTCCGTTTTTGGATCTCCCTTCCATTTGCTTGCTTCCCTAATAGTTACAATCTTTGAAAGTTTAATTGTAAAGTCAATTGCTAGCTTCTATCTCCTTGATTTTCATCCTTCTCTTATCCTTTCTTCAACATCCCCTGTACCTTGATTTTGTTTCTCTCACTGTAACCCCCTGTGCAGCAATAGTGGTCCTGCGTTCCTTGGGGTGAAATGATTATAAAAATGAAATAAAATAAACACTCATCACCCTAAAATAAAGTATTTATTTTATACCCTTAATTTAGTTTGTTTTATCTCCTATGTTTCTGAGCATCACCAAGAATATCTACAACACTATATCCACAGTCCAAATTTTTTATCAAGTACTCTGATTGTGATTTGTACATCTTATGAGTATGTATTTAAAAAAGATAAAATGAATGTTTAGGAAAAATAGAAAATATAAATCAAGAGACATTAATTTTTATCTTACTGCTGGTAAACAATAGCAGTCACTTTTAGAGCTTGCTTAAACTTTTCTCAAATCAGTGTAAGTGTTTTATTCAGTTTATCATTTGTTATTATGCATTTTGTCTCAGTTAATTTAGTCTTTTTTAGCTCCTCTTTGGTTCTTTGAGAGGTTTCCAAGATAGCAAGCTTTTAGGTTTACTTTTATTTTTTTTCTATCAATTATTCTTTGTATGTTGCATTGAGTTTATAGAAAACTGATGAGTAATAATAATAATAATAATAATAATAATAATATATATATATATATATATATATATATATATATATTGCTAAAATATCATATATACATATATATATATATTACTTGAATATCATATATATGTGTATATATTACTAAAATATCATATATAAATATGATATATATATATATGTTATATAAATATGATATATACACATATACATATATCATATATATATATATATATATATATATATATGATACACACACATATATATATATATATATATATATATATATATATAGGTGTGAGTTTGTAACCCTGGGTTTCACGCTCTTGCGATCATCAGACAAACTGATTATTTTTTTAAAAAATTGGTTATATGTAGGGTTGCGTATATTTGTGTATAGTTGTGGAAGTGGAGGAAATCTGTTTTTAAAGATATTTCTAATTATGTACATACACTTTTCACATATATATTTATTTATTTGTGGGGAAATAGCTATTTTCAACATGTCATTTTAAGGCATGCATTCTTCGACCCATTATAAACAGAGGATGAGGAAAAATTCTATGCCCAGATATATATATATCTATATACATATGAAAGATTTAAGACTAATCCATGGTCCTGGAGCTCAGGCTTTTGGACGTTGGCACAAAAGACTAAAAACAATAGTTGTTTCCAGTTAAAGTGAAACCATAGACTGAAAGAAAAATGAATGGATGTAAGTCAAATTTTGATTTCCTGGTACTGATATCAAATAAGTTTTTTCACCGTAAACTGAATTTTGAAGGCTAAATAAGTCCTCTGAGTAAATGGTATCATGGCTGAGATTAAGAACTACAATTATACCTACTTAGAGTCAAACTCAAAGCAAAAACTAAAATAAAAGGGCTGAAAAAATATATACATACAGGCAGATAACCAGGCACACACACAAATATCTTGCTTTTATATATATATATTATCAATTTTCTGCACTATTGTAAGAACTGCAACCTTGAAACTTCTGAATATCATATCTTATGTCTTTATCTATGAGTGTATCAAATTTGATTAAAATCGAACCACTCCTTCTATAACCCGATTTTTTCGATTATCAATTTTCGATATTTATCAGTGGTAACTCAACACAAAACCTAGCTAAGAACACTCAAAGATGCTTATAGTACAACTGTGTAAATTTTCAAGAAAATCGGTTCAACTGTTTCAGAGTCTATAGGTAACGGACACACACACACACAGACAAAGTTCCATTTATAAATAAGTTTAGATATATATTAATTACTTAGTTTTTGATCATAATAAAATTAGACCAGTACACATTTATATTAAAAAGTGTTCAATGCAATTGCATTGTAGAACTATATTTATATATTAACTCGTTTGCAAATGAAGAATATTATATATATATATATATATATATATATATTACCAGAATATCACCACACTATAATCACATTATATAGCTACCCAAAACTCATAAACCAAAGATTCCCATTAGACCTATAATATCATTATATTAACAGTGTTCCCCATAAATTAGCTAGAGCTATCACTAAAATCATTACACCATTCCAAGGCACCATTAGCACTACATATATCAGACAGTCAGGTGCCTTACTCCATAGAATTAGAAACGTTGATATGACTAATTTGCCTATGGCAAGTTTGGCCATTAAATTACTCTATATTAACATATTCATTAAAAAAATGTCTTAACATTCTTAGAAAACACCTAAAAAAATCCAAAGAAAAGCTCTCTCTACCTATTTACAAATCATAAAAGTAAGTACAGTAATCACTAAACTTTGTTATTTCTCTTCCAACAACATTTTTACAAAAAACATTTGGCTTACCCATGGGGTCTCCTATCAGTGGTGCTCTCACTTGCCTAGTTCTAGAGTTTTTAGAATCCAGTTCTTTCAAATACATTATACGTAACAATTCTACTTACTTAAAATATATAATGTCCTATTATTTTTCACCATGATACTAACCTATTTAATATATATATATATATATATATATATATATATATATATATATATATATATATATATATGAGTTGAATACATGGATCAGAATCTAACAAGATGAATAGAATAAGAAAAGAACAAGTACGAAAAATGTGTCTTTAATTGAACATGTTTCACTTTAATAAGCTTCTTCAGAGATTTATTAAAGATGAATGATTTAAAAATCTAAGAGACAGTATGTTGCTTGAGGTATTGTCTCATTGGTCAGATATGTGTTATGTGTAATAAAGCAATGGATGAATATTAAATATAGAAATACTCTCTTAGATTTTTAAATACAGTATTACATATATTCATACATGTAACCATAATTATAATATACACAAAAAGTACACCCATATACACAAAAAATCATATAACCATACAACTAGGTGCACCCCTATATGCATGAAATATTTGTATTAAAATACAATCACAATCACACAATACAAAATTTGACACTCTTAAATTCATATACATAATACAGAGTCATTGCATACTTATACTGGCATGTCTACCCATTATATGATAGATTTCCACTTTCACTGCTCCAATCCATAAAGAAAAATCTGTAGGGAAAAAAATGACTGCACCTGAATAGTTTGATGTAGACTGCATATTAGTGTTTGCATTTTTTATGTATAAAACTTTTTCCTTGCATCAGAAACAAAATTCTGTAGTTCTTCATAAATACTGCCATTTTTTAAAAAATTTACATTGGTACAATTTGAGCTTTCAGAACACAGAAGTTGGAACCACTCTCTTCTCTTGGTTAACAAGCATGGTTTGACTTCCTGAATATTTTCTAACAACCAAGATTAGGTGGATAGATGTTTGTCTGAAGTAAACGAAAATTAACCAAAAAAAAAACAATGTTATAAAACCAAAGCAGATAAAATAAAGTATACAATGTTTTTTTTGTTTTTTTTTCATAGAAAGTCAACATTAATCCATTTATAATTGGGAGCTATACAAAACACATCCGAGCAGACTGAGAAAGATAATAGATGCAAATGATGAATGCAAAAGTATATAAAGAAGGGAAGCTGAAAAACGCTAACATTTTGTTTTATTATTATGTATATCAAAATGTGTTTATGTGAAAAATAAGATCACATTTGTAAGTCAAAGCATTCCACTTGATTCCAACATAAAATTTAAACTCTTCTTAAAATAATCAATAAAACACCCTAATCAAAACATTGTGATTTTCAAATGGAAAAAAATACTTTCAATGTAGCAAATATTTGATTCTAGTATTAAATATAAATTTTGATTTTTAATTAAGCCTGATTGATAAAAATTGAGGAGAAAGCTGGTGTCCTTAACCTAGTAAAGGTCATTGGGATTATGAATCAGACAGAATTTTATCAAACATGCCAAAGTTTGTTCAACTTTCCAGTTCTGATAAGAATAAATAATAAATTTGACCTATACTGTGGTTGAAATTTCTCAATGTTGCCAGAGATAAAAGTCAAGATTTTGACTGCTAATTTTTTTAGGAAGCTGAATTTGTCCACTGAATTCCTTGCCTAACTGTGTGCTGTCTGAGCTTAGTAAATTCCAAGAATAAATTTTGTTTTGACATTCCACAAGAATATTACTTTCTCTCTCAGATTTCATCAATATTATAAACCTTCAATTGAATGAATATTCCTATTCTTTTTACTAGTTATGTTTTACTAGTTCTTATTACATTCATTCTGAGAGTCAATTTTAACTTATATCCTTCTTATATTAAACACAAATCTAAGCTAAAATTATATACTATGATTTTGGAAAGAGAAGATTTCACTGAAATATGTTGGGAAATTTTTAAGTTTTCATCTGAAATAAAAAAAAAATATGAACTTTAAGCAAAATCATTACAATATATAAAAATATAAGCATTTTAGTATTTGTCTATATTTCTAAGATGAGGTGGTATTTTGAGTATTTAGATTATTTGGACTATTGTGAATAATGCCAGAGAAAATCATTAGTGCAAAAAATTGCAATACAAGTTTTGGTAAAAAAATACTAGAGAAAATCATTAACATCAAAAATTGCAAAATGAACTCTGGTAAAAAAGGGTTACTGGACATTAGTCCTAAAAATTCAGTTGTTCTTAAGGACACATGGCCCAGTGGATATAGATGTTGGTTAGTTCCCGTGACTTGACCCATAGAGTTGTGAGTTCAATACCAGACTCCAGCAGTGGTGAATAAGTAACTTGCAGGGTTATAGGGAGATAACTCATGACTTCCAATCAAGGCATTACTATGCAAGGCATGAAGATGATATGCCCCAGTGTTCAGTTCAAAATTCCCAGCACCTGAAGAAGGCCAGAGCGACAGCCGAAACGTTGTATGAATGGCAACAAAGATGAGGACAATAGTTCAAATAATGTAAATACTGTAAGTAAGTATTTAGTTTAAACTGACACCAGCAGAATATGAATTAAATAACGATAAGTATTGCAATGTCAGGCCATATCAATTTATTTTCAATAGAATTTATCTGAATATAACAAAAAGCGAAGTGATGCAAATGAAGTTCTCAGTAATAAGAATTAATATATATATATATATATATATATATATATATATATATATAAATATTTATTTAAAAGTTATTTTTCTATATATCTGAGATGTGGTATTGTAATTATTTATGCTATTCAGATTGTTGTTCTCATTATTACTGCCATATTCACAATGTTTCAGCTGTTGTATGCGCCAACCTTCTTCAGGTGATTGGAATTTTAAATTGACTCCTTTATTTGTTCTCATTGCTCAGTTGAAAAAAGTGTTGGTGGGATCTAGTGACTTGACTGAAAGAGTTGTGAGTTCAATACCTGGCTACAGTAGTGGTGAACAAAAAGCTTGAGAGAGTTGAGATAAATAGCACATCCAGAAGAATGAGAACAATCTACTCCAGTGATTGAAATAAAGAGTTGAGTTCAAAATTCCAATCACTTGAAAAAAGGTAATAGTGTACAACAGCTGAAACGTTGTAAATATAGCAACAAAGATGAGGACAACTGGAAACAATAGCAACAAAGATGAGGACAACTGGAAACAATAGCAACAAAGATGAGGACAACTGGAAACAATAGCAACAAAGATGAGGACAACTGGAAACAATAGCAACAAAGATGAGGACAACTGTCCAAATAATTAAAATTAACTTTTTAAAAGAAAGTGGCATATTTTTATTTTTTACTTTTTCACATTTAATAACATTTGAACTTTTGACATGGTGTAAAACAAACTTCAAATGTTCTTACAAATCCAAAATCAACATAAAAAAATATTACGATATTTCAGACCTTTGATCTTTTTTTATAACTTTAAATGTTGTATAGTCCTCTGCACATGAATATCATTACAGTTGAAATTCTGCATCAATGATTCTATAAATTTGAAAAGAATTTTAAAGTTTTGCTTCTTTCTATTTCCTGCTGATAAAATTATTCAAATTTCAATGAAAAAAAAAACTAAAAAATTAAAATTAACATCTTCCTTACCTTTTAAAAAATCATATTACAAATAAAGTGTTCTTGTAAACAAATCAAATGATTCTGTCTTTTGATTCTTGTCTTTTTCAAAGTATTCTGTCTTTTGATATAAAGAGAGGGTTCTCAAATCATGACAGTTCCATTCCTACAATATGATGTAATGTAATAATCTATGTAAGTCAGAATGTACCCATAATTTTACTTTAATGGTGATGGCTTTCCTTTTCTTGAAAGAGTTTATGCTACACTTGGGAGTCATCATTAAGGGCAATAAGTTCCTATAAACACAACTCAAATGATAGAGAGCAAATGCACAACAACCCAAAATGGTATACAACCAGAACACAAGGGAATTGTGTCATAACCATGAACTGTCATAGACTGTTGTAACCCTTGTGACTTACTCTAAAGGGCAATTAAACTTTTTAACCTAATTGTTTTTCTCTTTGGTTTGTTTTGCTGAATGAATTTGGGCATTGACTCATTTCACCCCAAGCAATGCAATAAAGCCACTAAGATGCAAGGTGTTACTGAGTGTGAAAGAATATGAGATGAAGAAAACATTATTAAAGAAAGAGAGCAATAACAGAACATAAATTAGGAAAAATGGAAGATAGCAATTAACATTGCATTTAAAGTTTTGAAGATCAAACTGAAAAGCAAGAAGCTGAAAGTGTTCCACAAGTGAGAAGGACAAGAAGAGAGACTGTTAACATAAAACTTAAGGTTACATCAGCCATTTTAACTGTATTTTTAACTCCTAACTTTTCTCATTTTAATGTGTCTATCTGATTCCTGAAACACTTAAAAATCAGAAAATTTATCAAGTTACATAAAAAATACTTTCTGTGATCATGTTCAAATATGCCTATTGTCCGCTTCACATTTTCCCTGGTCTATTGAACAAGAGTAGTGGTTTATTCTTTGTTCTCTCTTTAGGTTTCTTCTAAAGTCTACTTCAATTCTATATTTCTAAAGTCTCTGTCAGAATTTCACTTCTTGCTCTTTCTAATGATAATTCAACTCCACAGATTAATGCTCTACTATAAGTGGTTCTTTGGCTTTGTATTGGATGAATATAAGTAAAAAAAAATCTAAGTAATTTATTTATTTATTTTTTTTTTTATAAGCATTTCACCCCGAGCAAGGCATGTCACTGCCACTACTGCGCAGGGGGCTACATAGAGTGGAGAAAGGATGATTAAATATAGGAAATGTCAGAGGGTGGGTGATAGGCGGGTAAGGATACCGAGAATGAGGGTTGGGTAGATGAGAGTGTTCTGAGAATAGTTGGGAGTTAGTGTGATAGGAGGTGTCTATTGACCCTACATTTAAACACCTGGAGATTGTAACTGTCGGGAAAGCAGACTTGTGGAAGGGAGTTCCACACACAAAAATTATCAGTCTGAATCTTATTGGTAAAATTCTTATTTATGTCATTTTGAAATGATTTCTGTCCTTTTTCTGAAAAATAAAAGAAAATAGTTGTTTCCACATATTTTATAAATGTACTTTGATACATTTTCTGCATAAAATCCAAATCCAGAAAATTGTGTGCTAAGTGCTGATATGAAACTGATTATTAGAAACTTAGGACAAAATGCAAACAATTTGAAAACTATGAAATTTTCAAGTAAAGAAATTGACAAACTATCCAATGAATAAATAGACAGAATGATTTTTACTTGTAACAATGGACATATTATTGGATTTTTCAGTGCACCCACATCACAACTGAATGTGAAAGATGGTCAAAGTTTAAAGTTGGTTTACAGGCAATACCATGAAAAAATTGCTCAAAACCTCTTAGTACTTCCTTCTGTTGTTGATGCCTTGGACACCAGGTAATGACACCAGTCCCTCCTGAAGGAAAGGTACTGCCAGAAAGAATGGTCCCCTGGGTCTTAAACTAATATTAATCTCAAAGTACCCTAACTGAAGTAGAGAAAGAATTGTGCATATTATGAGACATACCTGTTTGGGTGCTTCTGCTATTCCTCTCAGGATTTTCAACAAAATCCAACAAAAGATCTGTAAGATCCTGACTTGGCATCTCAACTTCAGTCACATTCTCCCTGAGATGACATGGTTTCTCTTTGACTTTTCTACAAATGTTTTTATAGCAACTACTCTGATGAGATTTTTTACCTGATGCCCCATCCACATGAATTTAAGCATGCTACTAGATTGGCATTTAGGTCCCACCATTTTACCATTGAAATAGTTAAATATAAGTGCCACTTCTACTATAACAGCTTTCTTCCTCCCACTTCTGTTGACTTGTTTCCCTGATAAGTACGATCTCCACAAATTTAAATGCAATGTCAATTGTCATCTTCTGTCTTCTTGAATCCTATTCATATTTCATCTTTTCTTCAATACCCACTGTACCCAGTCTTTTCTATCAGTGTAACCTCCTGGGAACTAGTGGTGGTTCTCCCTTGCTTAGGGTGAAATGATTAAAAAATAAGTAAATAAAATGAAAACCAATTTAAAATATATCCATCATGCTTTAATGTGACGACTATCCAGAAGATTAATGTCTGACAAAGACAACGCCTTGGAAGAGATTTGGTGTGTTGATCTCAAAGTAATTAACAGAACATCTGCCAATAATATTTCTGTTTAGACTTGAACAGAAACAAACTGTTCTTTTTGTAATCATTGGCAATAAAAACAAAATACTTTATCATTATACAAGATTTACAGCTGCCACACATTTATAACATTGTTTCTTCTCTACTCACTCAAGTTCAGGAATATTCTGATTTGTTCAATAACAGAATAAGTAACTATTTGAATATATCTTGTATATCACTTTGAGAAAAGTCATTAATATTCAAACATTTATTTGGACAACTGAAATCATTCTTTTTGTCACTGATGTTGGTATTACACTGTTTCAACCTGGCCATCCTATAACCTATGGGATACATATTTTTTTTTCTATTAAAATAAGCAACAGGAAATCACAATAGAACATTCTAGAAAAATTGGATCAAAACGGCAGTAGAATTTAGATTACATTTTTATATTTCTCAACCAATCAGCTAAAAACTTAGAATAAGAACATTCTAGAAAAATAGGATCGGAAGTAAATTAACACAAAAATATTTAGGCCCCAAAACAAAATAGTAAAATAATAAATCTGATTGGTCAATAAATGTTTTCACACCCTAATGTTAGGAAGATTCGTTGATCCCCTATTAATGTATATAATACACACAGTTAGAGAAAAAAAGGTCAGTCACCAAGCTAGCCATTAAGTCCGCATGACACCGATACTTTGTCCGGCCAAGTCATTTCTTCCACGCCAAAGTTCATGACCTAGCTCCGAGGACCTTGAAAAGAAAAAAACGACGAACTTTCTTTCAGCAACGCGACACGCTGTCGCCAACTGAAATGAACTAAATGTAAGTAGGAAAGACTTATTTACGGACTCTGCTAATGTAAACTTATACACATCTTTGAACAAATTTAACTTCTTGCCAAGTTTTATTTCCCAAAAGGCAATTTTCGCATCATGTATTTTGTTTGTTTCCACGTACCATTTTATTTTTCACATAATAAATTGTTTGTTGTTTAATGTCCGTTGTGAATTATTCCTTTCACTTTGCGCGATTGTAAAACAGAGTGTTGTATTTGTGGGGGAAATAATCTAGAGAGCCAGACCCGTAAAATACGGAAGCACATACAACCCAGCAAATACCAAATCCTCCACAAAATTGGTGACCTTCCGATTGGTGAAAGCACGTAACACAAAAAAGCTCTCATATTAGAAAACAACACAAAAATTACCACAACGCGTAAAAGATGGAAAACAACGACATTGAACCCACAACAGCAACAATATCAGCCAGCATTCCCAGCTACAACCCAACTAACATACCAGTATGGTTTTCTCAGCTAAATGCACTTTTTAGCGCTAAAAAAATTACATCGCAAACCTCAAAGTATGCATACGTCGTGGAAAAACTTCCCACCGACGTGGCGGCAGAAGTGGTCGATTTGCTAGACCATATGCCTGAGGACAAACCATATGATACACTAAAGAACGCCATTATAAGACGTATGGGTACATCGGATGGAAAAAAGTTACATGATTTATTTAACAATTTGACCCTTGGACATATGACACCCTCACAACTCTTGAGAAAAATGAAATCTTTTTTGGGAAGCAGCACCATGTCCGAAACGGTGTTAAAAAAACTATGGACAGACAAACTCCACAGTCCACACTCATACAACACAGATACTCGCATCACTCCCTGAGGATTTAGACTTGGATAGATTATCGGAAATAGCTGATAAAATACACGACAATAACCAAAACCAGAACGTTTACGCCACATCTTACAACCCAACAAATGACGCAACACAAAGGAATGCACCAACACCAAGAAACACAACATCACAAACAACCACGCCAGACAGGTATACTGAACTGCTGCAGGGCATGGCAAATCTAACTCTGCAGGTTCAAAGTTTGGTGAAGTTTCAAGCATCCGAACGTTCCCGTCCTTACAGAACCTCCTCACGACGCAGAAGTCGAAGTAGATCGAGCTCATTTTCTAGAGAGCGACGCACCTATGATACCTGTTGGTATCATTTCAAATTTGGATGTGAAGCAAGGAAGTGCATAAAACCATGCAACTTCAGTTTGACCTCACACACTTCAACACAAAACCAGGGAAACGGTTACACCGGCAGCAAGTAAAGACGACATTAGTTGCTGGTATAAAACAAGGAAGTCGTCTATTTTACATCCGAGACAAAAATACCGGATATTTATTTTTAGTCGACACCGGCGCACAAATCAGCGTTATTCCACCGGATCCCAGAAAAAAACACCAACTATCTTCATTCACACTGCAAGCAGCAAATGGATCAAGAATTGACACCTACGGAGAGATAGCACTGACGCTCAATTTGGGTTTACGCCGACCTTTTCCGTGGATCTTCACAATAGCCCAAGTAAAAACACCGATTCTTGGAGCTGATTTTTTGTCCCATTTCAACGTTTCAGTGAACATGGCTAGGCAATCTCTCGTCGATGGCAACACAGACCTAACAGCAAAGGGAATCACCTCAATCTACAAGTCAACAGGAATCTGTGCGGCACTACCAGATGCAAATGGACTACAAGAGTTGATTACAAAATTTCCAACTCTTACTACGCCCTTTAAACATTCTGATGAAGTTCGTCACACAGCCAAACATTATATCACAACCTCTGGACCACCCACACATGCATCACCACGCAGATTGCATCCAGAGAAATATAAAGTAGCAAAAGACGAATTTCAGCACATGTTACAATTAGGCATTATACGTCCTTCTAGTAGTCCATACTCCTCACCGCTACATATGGTCCAGAAGCCAGAAACAGGTGCATGGCGACCTTGTGGGGATTTCAGGAACCTCAGGAACCTCAACGCAAAAACAGTTCCTGATAGGTATCCAATCCCACATCTACGCGATTTCGCCATGGGCTTGCAAGGAACCAGAATCTTCACAAAACTAGATTTGGTTAAAGCTTACTACCAAATTCCAGTAGCCGAAGAAGACATAGAAAAAACAGCAATTACAACTCCTTTTGGACTTTTCGAATTCACCAGAATGCCATTTGGACTACGTAATGCTGCCCAAACTTTCCAGAGACTCATTGACGAGGTATTGAGAGGGTTACCATTTGCTTTTGCTTATATCGACGATGTCCTCATTGCTAGCAATGACATCAAGGAACATAAAGACCATTTATTACAAGTTTTCGAGAGACTAGCACATTTCGGCTTGAAAATCAACATAAGCAAATGTGATTTTGCTGTCTCGAAATTGAACTTTTTAGGCCACATGATAGACGAACAGGGAATCACACCTATCCCAGAAAAAGTCACAGCCATACAAAATTTCCCACAACCAACATCACTGCGACAACTTCGAAGATTTCTCGGTTTGATAAATTACTACCGTAGATTTATTCCACGTTGTTCCAGAATATTAACCCCGCTAACAAACATGTTGCAGCAACAAAAAAATAAAAATGCAAAAATTCAAATTGAAGGAGAAGCTTTAACTGCTTTTCACAATGCTAAAAAAGCATTAGCAGATTTTACCAAGCTCTCCTACATTTCTAATGACAACACTACAACACTTTCACTAACAACAGACGCGTCAGGAGACTCAATTGGAGCAGTCCTACAACAAAAACAAAATGGCTTGGAAAAACCAATATCCTTTTTCTCAGTGAAATTGAACACTGCACAACGAAAATACAGCACCTTCTCAAGGGAGTTACTGGCAATTTACTTGTCCATAAGGCACTTTCGTCACTTACTCGAAGGACGAGATTTCACCGTTTTCACTGACCACAAACCACTTACTTACGCCTTACATGTAAATACCGAGAAATATACGCCCAGAGATACTCGACAACTGGACTATATATCACAATTTACCTCGGATATCCGATACATAAAAGGTTCAGACAATATTGTGGCAGATACACTTTCACGCTCTACAATACAATCTATTGAGTCGGTCGGTCTCACCTTCGAGCTCATTGCAGATGAACAAAAAAAAGATGCCACATTAGACAAACTAAACGACACTTCCCTACAGCTGAAGGAACAGCCTGTTCCATTTGGAACAAAAACAATACTTTGCGATGTCAAAACTGGTCACTCTAGACCGTATATACCACCATCACTAAGAAAAAGGTTATTTACACATTTCCACAACCTTTCACACCCTGGACGCCGAGCAACCGCAAAATTAATCAGCAACCGTTTTGTTTGGCCTAATATGCACACTGACATAAAAAAACTGGACTCAAACATGCTTGAATTGTCAGAAGAGCAAAACAAACAGACACACAAAGTCTCCTCCAGGACAATTCAAAAAACCAGACGGTAGGTTCACAAACCTACACATCGATATTGTCGGACCATTGCCAATAGCAAATGACTGTCAATATATACTTACTATCATTGACAGATTTACAAGATGGCCTGTGGCCGTCCCACTTAGAGATATATCAGCAGAGACTATCTCTAAAACCATATTACGAGAGTGGATCGCAGTCTTTGGTTGTCCTTCAGTAATAACAACAGACAGAGGCTCCCAATTTCAATCAACGCTTTTCGATGAATTTACAAAGTTATTGGGAGTCAAACATATAAAAACAACAGCATATCACCCCTGCGCAAATGGATTAATTGAAAGATTCCATAGACAACTTAAAACAGCTTTAACAGCTAACAACAACTCCAGAACATGATTTGAAAATTTGCCTCTTGTTTTATTGTCAATAAGGAATGTTATCAAAGAAAACTTGGGATGTACAGCTTCCGAAATGGTTTTTGGAACATCTTTAACACTTCCAGGTCAATTTTGTGAAAAAAACACTTCCTTACAACCAACTACAACTTTTGTAAAAGATTTTGAACACAAAATGAACGATTTAGTTTACACACCCACAAGAACACAAACTAAAGAACTTTACACACCAAAAGACCTTCACGACTGCAAATACGTTTTTATTCGAAATGATGCAGTCAAAAAACCTTTGTCTCCTACCTACTCCGGACCTTTCCAGGTAGTTGAAAGACACCACAAATATTTTAAACTCGCCATAAAAGGCAAATTTGATACTGTCTCCATAGACAGACTAAAACCAGCGTACTTAGACTTACCAATAAAGGAAAGTACAACTGAACACTCTACAAGTACACAAAATACCACATTGTCCAAACCAACCTCCACGCCAACAAATACACCGACAAACACCACCACAAAAGCTGGAAGAAAGGTACATTGGCCAAAACATCTTAAAACTTATATTACATATTAATAAATACTTCCATATTTATCAATCTGCGGGGGGGTATATGGGATACATATTTTTTTTTCTATTAAAATAAGCAACAGGAAATCACAATAGAACATTCTAGAAAAATTGGATCAAAACGGCAGTAGAATTTAGATTACATTTTTATATTTCTCAACCAATCAGCTAAAAACTTAGAATAAGAACATTCTAGAAAAATAGGATCGGAAGTAAATTAACACAAAAATATTTAGGCCCCAAAACAAAATAGTAAAATAATAAATCTGATTGGTCAATAAATGTTTTCACACCCTAATGTTAGGAAGATTCGTTGATCCCCTATTAATGTATATAATACACACAGTTAGAGAAAAAAAGGTCAGTCACCAAGCTAGCCATTAAGTCCGCATGACACCGATACTTTGTCCGGCCAAGTCATTTCTTCCACGCCAAAGTTCATGACCTAGCTCCGAGGACCTTGAAAAGAAAAAAACGACGAACTTTCTTTCAGCAACGCGACACGCTGTCGCCAACTGAAATGAACTAAATGTAAGTAGGAAAGACTTATTTACGGACTCTGCTAATGTAAACTTATACACATCTTTGAACAAATTTAACTTCTTGCCAAGTTTTATTTCCCAAAAGGTAATTTTCGCATCATGTATTTTGTTTGTTTCCACGTACCATTTTATTTTTCACATAATAAATTGTTTGTTGTTTAATGTCCGTTGTGAATTATTCCTTTCACTTTGCGCGATTGTAAAACAGAGTGTTGTATTTGTGGGGGAAATAATCTAGAGAGCCAGACCCGTAAAATACGGAAGCACATACAACCCAGCAAATACCAAATCCCCCACAACCTTCTTCAGGAAAGAGAGATTTCTTTTCTTTGCAGGACAAGATGGTAAACAAAATATAATGATTGGTATTTCATGTCAGCAACACAAGACACAAGTGATTTCAATTTATACATGTTTTCCCCAATACTTTCTCTGCTGGACAAAGAAAACCATGCTGAAATTTATGCTGGCCAGTTTTAGATGTCTAGCCAACAGGCCAATATATTCCATTATTTTCAATTTTCTTACTCCCCTGTGATGTTCCTTGTCATTTATTTGGACTTCATCCCAGAAAGATAATGTATGTCCTTCTGACTACAAATATGGTCAGTCATAACACATTTTCCACCCAGTTTGATTATGCTTTTTTTATGTACCTTAAATCTAACTTCAAATGGACAGCTATATTCTTTTCTACAATTCTATGCATTGTTATAAATGCAATCTTTTGTCAAACTCTGCTCTCATAAAAAAATCAACTTTTATAAGGAGGTTGTGAAATGTGATTTTGCTATTGGCATAATATCTACAGATCCATTGAAGCTATTTAATCACAACATTTATACATTGTATTCTTGCTATATATAATTGGGGACATTTAGAGTCAATCTTTTGTTTCCTGTCTCAGAAATTAAAATGCCTTTAATTATTCTACCTCTTAATGGATTCATTTTCTCAATCAATATGCTATTTAAATTTAGAAAATAATCTATTTATTGGTTAATGGAAAAATAGAAAAAATTCTTAAGTAACAAAATAGCCATTTTATGTCTCAATGCTTTCAATGTTTTCCAAATGTTATTAATATTTTCCAAATGTTATTAATATTTGAAAAAATTTTTGTTGATAATTTCAATTCCTACTTTGTTTTTAAATGTACTTCATCTGAACATGCATTGGATTATCAAAATATGTATTTCAAAAGCTAACTAAAATTCTACGGAACAGGAAAATTTCATCAGAAATAAAAAAAAAAATGAGTACTGAATTGTTATGTGAGATCAATCCTCTTCAATGGCAGTGAATGCCACAGATGAAGAGAAAAATGGAGACAACATAGATGTGTTTCTACAGAAGGCTGCTGAGAATTATATGGCCATAGCAAATAAGCAATGAGAAAGTCTTAAAGAAAATGGTAGCAAAAAGAATGCTTATACTTAGAATAAAAAAAGAAGCAGCTGAATTTTTTGGGCATATAATGAAGAATGAGAGATTGGAAAACTTAACACTTACAGAGCAACTTGAGAGCAGGAGAGACAGGGAAAGGTAGCAATCCAGCTACTCGAAGAGATTGTGTGAATGTATTGTGGAATGAGGGCAGGAGGTTTGTATTTTAGAACACTACTAAGAACCATAACTGATAGGAAGTTGTGCAGGGCCATGTTCGCCAAACATAGTACATGAAAGAAGTGTTTCAAATTCATAAAATATGTATTATCTATGTTGCATCAGTAATAGAAAAAATATTTTTTGATTATATTTGCTTCTTATCATTAATTATTCAGAAGTCATTTACATATGTTAAGATTTACAAATGTTAAGTCATTGTATCTGAAATAAAATCATACAAATTTGGCTTTTTGTTGCTTTATTGAAATTGAGCTATCCAAAATTTTGTTATCTCAGAAGATGCAGAGGAAGAAGTTTAACTGCCTTCACAATAAAACTTAAGCATATTTGCCTTTTCAAATACAGTTAGATAAGAGCTAAGTCCAATGATATTTTTCAAATCAAATTTCCCCAAGCAAGCAGTCATCATGATAATGATGATCATCATTGTTTAACATCCATTTCCATGCTATGGGTTGGATGGGATTTTGTTGATGGCTCTTTTCCTGGCTGCCTGATTTTGTGTAAGGCCCAGCTGTAATCTCAAATTCTTTAAATTGTCTGGGTCCATGCTGTACATGGTCCACTTATCATATGTAATTGAACCATCATAAAATATTAGAGTGAGTTTTACAGTTGTATGCTCTTACTAACACCAACCAGAGACTGGAAACTCAGTTTTTTATCAAGACACCATCTCTAGGAAGATTACTTATCAATGTTAGAGAGTTTAGTCTACCCTTTTCTATAAATATTAGGTGTAGAGGTTTTTATTTCAGAGATTTCCTTAGACAAGTTCCTATCCAAAGCTAAAAACTCTTACCCAGCCTAAAGTCACTAAAACACAAGAAGTTGCTGGTTGTAGAAAAATTAGAAGCAGAAATATTACTAATGAGCTTGAAGAGGAAAGAGTAATCAGGAGAACAGTAAATAATGATTGACATTGTATTTAAATTTTTGAAGATCAAAGTTGGCTGGAAAGTATAGACCTGGATGAGAGTTTTACATTTAAGTGCAAGAAAAGAAACTGTTAGCATAGAACTTATGGTTACATCTAGCTTGTCTAAATTGATGAAAACCTTGTTGCCAGTCTAGTACTTAAATTCATAAAGTCTAGGTACCATAGTGAGGAATTTGAAGAATTACCTTGAAAATATTTATGAAAAAGGATTAGGACAGCAATTTTACAGCCATGGGACAATATCTGAAGAGTTTTCCTATGCAGTTGCTAATTAACTAGGGTATTTTTTATTTTGGTGGTGGGTGATCCAAAATTTTCTTTTCTTTGTCTGTCCATTATTATTACCTGTCAAATATAGTCATGAAAATAAATGGATAAATAAAATGGATTTGAATTGATATTCTTTTTCTTTCTGCCCTGTCTCTTCAGGACATGAGCAATTATGGATCTACAAAACTTCCTATCTCTTGTAGGCCTTAGCAGTTTTCTAAGTTTGCACATTCACATTCACACAAGATTCTTTTTCTCTGTATCATATTCCTTTGGAACATAGACAATCATGGCCCTCCACAACTTCCTGTTTTTATAGCTCTTAATTTAGTGTATCTGTTAACTCTCCTAAATCTTGCTCCAATATCCATTTACTGAAGCTCACTAGGGAGGTCATACATTACTTTCCTCTATCCCTCATGTCTTCAACATGTTCTGCAAGTATCAAACTCTCCAAGCCCTTTTTCCTCATCATGTAGCCTAAAAAATTTAAATGCTTCTTTCTGATTCTAAGTATAGGTATCTTTTTTGTTTCCATTTTCTCTTAGATTGGTTATTGCATGTTTGGTTGATGGTATTCTCAGCATCCTTCTGTATAACACATTTCTAATATTTCAAGTCTCTTCTTCATCTATGAGGAGATTGTCTTTCATTAACTACCTTCTAGAAAGCTTGATATTATATAACAATTCAGTACTCTTTTCTTTGTTTCTTATGAAATTTTTCTGTTACTTAATAATTTGCTTTTGCAAGTCTTATTTGGTTATTCCAACAAACCTTCAAATTTTAATGTTGTACTTTCTGTCCTCTTTTAAAACACTTCCTAAATAGTTAAATTGTTCTACTTGTTTGATTGTGGTGTCTCAAATCTGTAATTTGCATGTTGAGTTGTTCATTTTTCTAAAAACCATGCATTCTATCTATTTTTTTAAAAATATTTCACCCCAAGCAAGGCAGGACTGTCACTACTGAACAAGGAATTACAGTGAGAGAAAAAATTTGGGTACATGGGGTATTGAAGAAAGGATAAAAGATGAATGGAATTCAAGAAGATAGATGGCAATTGACTTTCCATTAAAATTTTGGGAGATTGTAGCTATCAGAGAAGCAAGTAAATAGGAGTTCCACAAGCAGGAAGTGCAAGAAAAGAAACTGTTGGAGTAGAAGTGGCAGTTGCATTTAACTATTTAAACAGTAAAAGGGTGGGACCTAGATACCAATCTAGTAGCACACGTAAATTCATGTGGACAAGGCACCAGGGGAAAAAAAGTTCATCAGAGTAGTTGACATGAACAAATCTGTAGAAAAAACAGGTGATGTTTAGTCCTTTCTTCTTGTTCTCCTTCACTACCTTGTGTATGAATTCTTATAGTTTTCTTTCTATATCTGCTGTCAACACTGCTAAAATATGTATATCTTATGTCAAGATTGTAGCCACCAGTAATGAATACTGGTAGGACTTTGAATTCTCTCAGAATCACCTTACTGTATTGGTTGAATAAGACCAATGAGATGGCATATCCTTGTTTTACATTCCTTTCTATTTCTGTATATTTTCTGAATTCATTTTCTGTCCATATGTAGGTGGTTTACTACATTAAAAGTCACAAAGAAAATGAAAATGTGAAAAGCCATGATTGTTAAATGTCTTGAAGAAATGCAGTAGAAAATGATTGCAAACTTTTATCCTGGTTTATCATGTAATTTCAAAAAAGACTATTTTTTCTACTCCATCAAATGAATTTCTTTAATGAGATTAGGGGAAGAAAAATATTTCCTAACAATGAAAATTAATGTAAACAAAGATTAACTTTTCATGATGTCTGCAGGAAACACGAAAAATTAACACAAATCTAAGTCATGAATAATCATTCTTCACTCATAAGAAAACAATATGTACAAAACAAATTGCCAAAATCATTTAACTGTTGTTATTCATTTTCAAATTAAATCTTTTTCTGATTCACTCTACAAGTGAGCCAATTGTGAACACTATGAAACCAAAATAAAATAAATAAAATGCTATTCACTATTCAGAGGCTATGAGCATCACATCCAGCTCACAAAACAAATCCTCTTAAAAAAATATTTGCATACAATATAAAAGTCACCAGCCATGAACATTACCACTAAAGCAAAAACATGGCAAAAACAATGAGTCATGATCCAACTGATTTGCTTTTAAGAACGCCGCTCACCATAGGCAGTCAAGGCAAATGGGCTAGCTATAAACACCTGGGACCTTGGTCAACAGAACTATCACACTTCTCAACTCCAGTCCCTACCAACTCTCCACGTCCTTCAACTTGCTTCCCTTGCCCACAAAGAGACATTCACTCACATCCTCTATATCAGCAATACAAAGAACTTTATCTTAACCATTCTTGTCTTCTTTTCTTTGTACCTCACTCATGATTATTGCTATTTTTGTTTGTTCTGTTATCCAAATAAAATCAAAACATAATACTATTAAAAGAAATGTAATTTTCAATAGTGAGAAACAACTTTTAATAAAAGTGTTGTGGATTCTTGTTAGAAACCACACAATATAATAATAACACAAAACCAATATGACTTTACGCACACTGTTTTACACACTGCCATTCTCTGTAGGCAGGATCATTTTGTACACCTTAGACTAGTCCATTTACATATGTAAAATGGAATGACTCCCCAACTCCTCCTCTCCCTAGCTTCTTTTTGGGAGGTGCTAGCATTTTTTTTGGTTTCCAAAATATTTCTTTTTTTCATCGCACCAATCTTTTTTGAAAATGACGAACTTAGCTCTTCATTCCGTTGGTTTATGTGTGTCACTTGTTTGTCTGGCTTGCAAGTTTTTCTTGTAACTATCAATGTAATAAATACAGGTTTCTTTTGCGCGATTTCTGTTGTGACATTTTTATTGCTTAAAAATACCTCTTTTTTTATGCTTTTTATTTTTCTTTGCAACAAGCATTAATGGGTAAATCCCATATATTAAATTTCTGCATCCAGTGCATTTCTACCAGGTAGTGTGTGTTTTTCATTATGTAGATTTTTAGTTTGTTGATTTTTCCTTTAAATTTTACATTTACAATAATTTCGCCTTTGAAATTTATCCTTTTTCCTATTATTAATTTTGCAGTTTTTTGAGTGTGTAACATAGTCAGCTTATTCAACTTTCACCATGTTTTTAAATTTATTATTGTAATGTCTGATCCCGAATCCAGTTGCAATTTGATTTTCTTATTCAGAATTTTCATTTCAACATATTTTCTGGTGTTTTTATTATTATTTTCCACTCAAGCAGATCTTACTCTCCTAGGTTTGTTTTTGTTTCTACATACCAATGCTGACAGTCAATATTAAAAATATTCTCATATCGCCTGTAATAATCTCCAAAAGTTTTATCATCCTCAACTGAGTATTTAAAAATTTCTATAGCATTCAACACCACATCTTGTGAAAATGTTCTTACCACACTCTCAGTAACTTTTATACTTGAAAAAACAATTTTTACGCCAATGCCATCCACCACATCTGTAACATGCAGAGGGGAGGGGGCTAGTTTTTTATTGGATTCTTGTCAACTGTAGTTCTGTATTTCTTTTCTTTGGCATTATAATTTTGTTTTGCTTGTGGGGAGGGTACAAAACTAACTTTCTTTTTACCTTTCAAATTTGTGCAACTCCTGACTCTTCAATGTCCTTGCTAACTTTCTTTATGCTGAGGCATTTCTGGCAATCCTTTGACAATTTTTGTAATGTTAGACCTGGCTCGTTTTGAAGTTTGGTCAGCATGTGTTTTCTCATTTCACTGTCTTTAGCAGTGACTAGTTCTTGGACAAATATGAGACAATTGAAATTGTCTGGGGTAAACTCCGACAATTTAAAATCATCACAGTGTTTGTTGACGATAGCTGCGAATGTAGAATAGTCCTCATTTTCATCTTTTCTTAGATTAAGGCATTTTCAGTTTTATGGAACAACAAAATATTTGAGCTAAATAGCTCTGTGAGGCCTGTCACTGCCTCATTGAATGTTAAATCGTTCATCTTTTTAGGGAGAATATAGTCTATGAACTTAGTATATTCATCTGTGCCTAATTTTCTGAGTAAAAGTCTTAATTTTTTCTTTTTGCTCCAATGCTGACAGTCAATATTAAAAATATTCTCATATCGCCTGTAATAATCTCCAAAAGTTTTATCATCCTCAAATGAGTATTTAAAAATTTCTATAGCATTCCACACCGCATCTTGTGAAAATGTCTCCCCCTTTTCCATGTTCCTTTCTAGAGTTGTACTTGTTAATTTCAATAACAGCTCTTGCAATTGTGTTTGTCTTTTCTCATTTGCCTTTTGTATTTTTATTTGTTTTTCTTCATTTTCCTTTTGCATTTCAATTTGTCTTTCTTCAATTTGCTTTTGCATTTCCATTTGTCTTAATTCTAATTTATATTGTCTTTCTTCAATTCTCTTAATGATTTCCAGTATTCTCTTCTGAAAATCCATGCTTTTGCTGTTTTGATTTTGTGGGGGTTTTGATTTTTAGCAACTGCTTTCTAGCAATTAATTCTGACAGTTTTTATCTCTCGGTGATAGTGTCAACAACTTGTTTTTGGTCGACTTGTTCAAATCAATTTGTAGCACACTTTTTTAAAGTGATTAAGGAAAAAATTTGTCACAATTTCATTGTGTGACTTGTTCATGAATTTGCTTCACCAATTTGATGCTGTCGACTTCTCTTATGCGATTTTTGAGGTCCTCAATGCTAATTTGTTGTTTCTTGGTTTATGTGTGAGATTCACGTAATTTTGTCACCAATTTGTTTTTATGACTGATGTGACATCTTTTTTTCCTGCGTGAACTTGTTCAAAATCCTTTGTCACCAATTGCTTGTTGGTGACTGACGTGGAAAAATGTATTTTTTCTCTGCATGAACTTGTCCGAATCCTTCATTGCCAAATTGTTGTTTGGTGACTGACTTGAGAACGTATTTTCCTCTCTGCATGAACTTGTCCGAATCCTTCATTGCCAAATTGTTGTTTGGTGACTGACTTGAAACCGTATTTTCCTCTCTATGTGACTTGTTTGAATTCTCATTGGCAAATTGTTGTGGATTCTTGTTAGAAACCACACAATATAATAATAACACAAAACAGATATGAGAGAAAAAATGTAGGTATATTGAACAAGATATATACGACCTCTACATGGTTAGTAGAATTCAGGAATACTAGGAATACTTGTTAGTAGGAGTCAAATATATACAATCTTATAGATAAGAAGTAAGTCCGGCTAATAAGTCTATATTCTTGCTGACCAACTAGTGGTGGTTCAACTGCTGTGACAAGCACTGCTTTACACGCAATATTTTACACACTGCCATTCTCTGTAGGCAGGATCATTTTGTACACCTTAGACGAGTCCATTTATATAGGTAAAAAATGGGTGACTCCCAACAAAAAGAATGTATATAATCAATAGAAATTTATATACAAACATATTTCTGTTTCTTTATTTGTTTGGTGTTGAAAATATCTTACGATTTTGATGACTTTTTGAGTATCTGAAATCACTACTTGTTACAATTAACAAGTGCTTGATAGGAGGTTTTAACAATGATGTCATGCCTATGATTTTGTTTTCGAGAAAACTAGAAAAAACCCAAAAAGATGCATAAAGCAAATGTTTAGCTAAATATTTTCTGTGGGTATTGAAACTAAAGTTACTTAATTTTTTAACAGGTTAATGGTTATATTTTTATAATTATTTTTAATTGAATCTAATTAACTTAAATTTGACAAACGTCTTATATTTATATAGCGATTTATATTTATATAGTGATTTACTAAGAATAGATTAGATATAGCACAAGGATCAAACTCACTACTCAGTTGTAATTGATCCAGCATGACAAGCTTGTTAACCATTACATATGCCATGTCAAAGTGCTCTACTTTATATTTATATAAAATCAAAATATTTTAGAATTCATCTGTTAGAAATTAATGAAGTTTTACATTTCAGTGACTTTTTTATCCTTATTTTCATTGCTAATATTGTTTTATAATTTATTAAGTTGTTCGATATAAAATTGTAATTTTTGTTTAAATATTAATGTCTTTTATGCTTAAATGATACATTTGTCATTTATTTAATGAAAATTTAATTTCATTAATTTTTTTACTAGATTTTTTTCTTTTGTAAATATGAAAAATCATTGAAATTGTGATTTTTTTTATACCTATATGGATTCAAACTCGATCATAACGAAATGAAACATACATCCTGCATGGAAAATAGATTCTGTATTTGGGTACAATACTGTTTGTGAAAAAGATTTGAAGACTGAGGTAGAAAATGATCCAGAAACCAGAGTCAGTGAACTTGGAATAAATTTCAATGCATCAGTTGAAACTATTGCAAAAAGGAAAAAAGAAATTCAATAAATCTGTCCCATTTGAACCAAATGAAGTAACAAAATACAAAATATACAGAGGTTTACATTAATCAAATTCAACAGAACACAATTGATTCATTTTTTACATCTTCATGGGAAGAAAAATGGATTTTGTACAATAACTGGAAAAGACATGCATAATGGCTGAATGAAAATGAGGAAATGAAGCAAAACTATATTATCTTTCCTGGAAGATAATATAGTTTTTATATAACATAACAGAAGGAGTTTTTATGTATAATAGCTTCCTTCAAAATTGCTAAACAACACAAGCATTCATCTTATTATATGTCCTACTTTGATTTGACATGAACTGTTGCAGTTTGAAAAGTCTGTATTGGGATATAAGTTATCAATATTTGTTTTTTGGCATCAATCCTGAAGCTTAAGGTCCATGAAAACACTTTATACAAGAAAATAACGGTTTAACATAATAACATAATAATTAGAAACACTTTATACAAGAAAATAAAGTCTATAATAAAAACTGAAGGCATGGAAATTCATGGTAAGCCTAAAGATATGTCAACTGGTTTTAAGTAATGCATTTAAAACTCAACCAGTGCCCATTTAGTTGAAGAAAAAGAGTTTTAGTTTTGCTGCATGTTAACATTGATTCATTTTGCAAAAATAATAATAGTCAAATAAGTTGAAGATGGAAAAATTATTACACTTTGCTTATTAACCCAACCTCTCTTCTATTGTACATTAATTTTTTTAACCATCTTGATCACTTCTTTGCCTGCAAGAGTTTTCTAAATAGAAGACACTTTCAATGAAATTATTTGTTCTTTGAATTAAGAATTCTTCAGAAAAAGAATTGACAACTCTCAGCCAAGATGGAATAAACTGAGAAACTATTTTGATTGTAAGAGTAAACTCATATTGCAACATAGTATTGAAATAATTAGTGATAATTATGACATGATGAAGCATATGTGAGTTGAATATATGGATGGAAAACCAACAAGATGATAGAATAAAATAAAGAAAAAAGTAGGAAAAGTATCTCAATATTTGTGTTTCACTTTTATTAAAGCTTCTTCAGAGATCATGGTAAAAATAAAAAAAATTACAAAGAGGCATAGATAATTATTTTTAAATGTATGTGTGTATAGAAATGCTTGTTTGTTGTACAAAATATTCTACCCACATACATTTAAAAATCTATTTAAATTAATCTATTACTTTAATATATGTAACACATATATGACTAATAAGAATCAACTCCAAATCCCAGTATAGTCTGTTTATTAAAATTTTTCAGTTTAAACTCAGTCTCTAAAGAAACTTCAATAAAAGTGAAACATGTTAGATTGAAATTTGCTTCCTACTTTGTTCTTTATTTTATTTTATCATCTTGTTGGCTTTCCATCCATATATTCAACTCACATATACATATGCTTCATCATGTCATAATTGTCACAAATTATTTCAATACTACACTACCTGCCATAATTATTAGGCAAGCCCAGATGTTTTAAAGAAACAATGTATTTCATACTATTTTTAGTATTTATTGATAAATGAAAATTTTACAAGGCATGGAATCAAAGATGAACTTGTCCAAATCACCCTAAATTTTCTTCATTCTTTCATTGTTGAAACTGCAATCTGGGTAATTATTAAATATTTATAAATTCATTTGATGCACATGTTATTATGCAATATTAACAAAAGAACCATTCTGTTTCCATTTACAATTATTCACTTGGCAATAAAAACTAAAAAATTATATGAAATACATCATTTTTTTAAAACACTGGGGTGGCCTAATAATTATGGCCAGTAGTGCTATGTTGCAGTGTGAGTTTCGTCTTGCAATCAAAATACTTTCTCAATCATGAGCTGTTATTCCATCTTGACTGAGCGTTGAAAATTCTCTTTCTGAAGAATTCCTAATTCAAAGAACAAATAATTTCATTGAAAATGTTTTCTATTTGATCCTGACTGGAAAAACTCTTGCAGGCAAAGAAGTGATCAAGATGGTTAAAAAAATTAATGTACAATGGAAGAGAGATTGAATAAATAGGCAAAGTGCAATAACTTTTCCATCTTCAACAGATTCAACTTTATTATTAGTTTTGCAAAATGAATCAATGTTAACATGCAGCAAAACTAAAACTCTTTCTCTTCAACTAAATGGGCACTGGATGAGTTCTGAATGCATTACTTAAAACCAGTTGACATATCTCAAGGTTTACCATAATTTCCCATTCCTTCAATTTTTATTATAGGTTTTATTTTCTTGTATAACATGTTTCCATGGCCCTTAAGCTTTATTTTATCTTATCATCATATGTATATGCATAAATAGATATACCCATGGAGTAATAGGTACAGCATGCTGAGTTCAAATTTCGGCTGAGTTTTTTCATTCACTTTTACACGGACACTCTTGGGAAGATATAAATCTATCTCTTCTTCCCACCAACTATGCATTGAACAGCTGAGCAGACTGGGATCTCTAGCATTGGTCTTGGAAAAGGAAAATTCTGAACTCAAAACTGGTAGGTGTTGGGTTGGCAATTCTACCTTGTAAAACCTTCTTTCTGCAGAAAACACAGTAGCAATACCTGGTGTGGTGAGGCTGTGACCCTGTTCTTCACAGGGGAGTCTAAAGGCTCTAAGGAGGTTAAGGAATAGGATGAGTACCAGAAGAAGTAAGCAGTATACTTTAAAATGGTAATCATTAAAGTAATAAACTTATATATGTAAATAAATAAAATTCATAAAATGTGTATACAAAGCATATCCATGAGTTATATTTTTTTAGTACAGTTTTAAGTAAATGTTTCTAGTGATACTTAAAGCTAAAAAGATTGTTACCTATTTTTAAACAGTATTTACATTATTAGGACTATTGTCCTCATCTTTGTTGCCAATAATGATTGTAATAAAGCGTTCAGTTCGAAATTCTTAGCACCGGAAAAGCAGGAGCGTACAACGGCCAAAACAACATACAAATGGCAACGAATATGAGAACAATTGCCCAAATAATGTAAATACTGTAAATATTACCTCATCTCAAAAATATAGACAAATACTATTTTTAAACGTTATGTTCCTTTAGGATGTAGGCAATCCTGATTTCCAAAGATTGTTCATTTTCTTTGAATTAATTAGAATGTTTTCATGTCTTTTTTACAGTTTTGAATTCAAAATAGTCTTTCTCTTAGACTGGTTATTATAGTAGTGCCTTAATAAACATATCATTTGCAGCAGCCCAGAGGGTATAAAAACAGCAAATATCTTTTTCTTGTTTTTTCTCCTTTCAAATTGTGTGCCATCAACTTTTCAAACTGGAGTAAAAAATGGTTGTGGATGCTTCACACACAAACAATCCTACACAGGCAAGTCACACCCAAATACATTAACAATTTTCATTGTGTGTTTCATTTATTTCTAAGAAAAGAATGCTTAAACTTTCCTTTTGTTATTTTTGTTAAATGTTATCTTGTATCATTATTTCTGTTATTTTGTTCATATACTATTACCACCATTATTTTATGCAAGGTTTTTTCCTAGACACCTTATATATTAATTATAGAAATAGTCAACATATTAAGTACCTAAGGGTATATAGCTACATCCACCCTGCTATTTATTCATAGCTGAGAGTGGGGAGTAGAGACCAATTCATACCTCTCTCATTAAAATGAGAGGGAATCCAACAGACTCTTGAGGAATTTTATCTTGGATCTCCCCTTTCTGTTATGGCACCTACATATCCCATTACCTATTAATGGTATGGCTTCATTAAATCAAATATAATTTTTGGATCACTTCAAATTGTTATGACAGTATCAATGGTGTACACCAAAAGTGACTATCTTCACCAAAAACATCATTATATAAGCTATCTACCATTAGACATTAGGATATCTAATATGGCTTACCATGTAAAATTACGATTCAGACATGGTTCTACTAAAAAACTACCTAGTAAACATGTAGGTTGTTCTGCTTGAGATACCACATTTTCAAAAAATAAAAGCAAAATACATACAGAATATCTACTGTTGATGTTGATCTACTGCTAGAAAGTTTGGGTTTTTGTGTTGTGCCAAAACGTTTTTCTTGTCAGAATCAATCTTGCACATATATAATTTTACCATTCATCCTTGCATTGAATACTGTTGCCATATCTGTTGAGTGGTCCTGCTATTCATCTTGAGGTTCTTGACAAAATCCAAGGAAAGAATCTGCAATCTAATCAATCATGACTTTGCATCTCGACTTCAATCACATTCTCACTCATACGACATGGCTTTTGATGCTGATAATGTTTTTTTTTCTAATGCCCTGTACACATAAATTCAATCTAAGTCCCACCCTTTGACCACTGAAATAGTTAAATGTAACCACTACTTCTACTTCAGTAGTTTCTTTTGTCACACTTCTCGCCTGTGGAACTCCTTTCCATTTATTTGATTCCCTGATTGCTATAATCTTCAAAAATATAAATGCAATGTCAATTGCCATCTTCTATCTTCTTCAAACCTATTTCATCTTTTATCCTTTCTTCAATACCCCCGTACTCAGTCTTTTCTCTTACTGTAACCTCCTGTTCACTAGTGTTGGTCCTGCCTTACTTGGCTTGACATAATTAAAAAGAAAAAAAATATATTAGGATATCTAATGTTGAATACACAAGGAGGTGGATGGACCGGAAATACTAAAATCCGAAGTGGAAGCTGCAATGGCCAAAATGAACAGAAACAAAGCAGCTGGTCCAAACTGCATAGTGATAGAGATGCTGATAGCCTTAGAAGAATACAGCATAGAAAAAATTACTGACATAATAAACAAAATTTATAGCAGTGGAATAATACCAGACGATCTATGCAAGTCAATATTTATAGCACTGCCGAAGAAACCAGGTGCAAACGAGTGTGAACTACACAGAACTATCAGCTTAATGAGCCACATTACAAAACTGATTGTCAGAATCCTGATGAATAGAGCAAGAAGCAGAATCAGGCCAGAGATAGGACAGGAACAGTGTGGGTTCGTCAAAGACACTGGAACAAGGAACACTATATTCGTGATTAGGATGCTCTCCGAAAGGCCAATACAAATGAAGAAAGACTTGTACCTATGTTTCATTGACTATGTGAAGGCATTCAACAACATACGACACAAAGAATTGATGGAGACGCTTGGCAGCCTCGACATTTTTGGGAAAGATATAAGAGTAATCAAGAATCTCTACTGGCAACAAATGGCATGCATACGGACAGGTAACAATCTCAGTAAATTTACAAAGATTGAAAGAGGCGTAAGACAGGGATGTGTCTTTTCACTGGATTTGTTCAACCTGTACAGCGAGAATATTTTGAGGACCATAGATGACACGCCAGGATTTGTTATTGGAGGCCACAACTTGAACAACATAAGGTATGCAGATGATACAGTGCTGATTGCAGACACGGAAAGGAAACTACAAGACCTCCTACAGAAGGTAGCGGTGGAGAGTGACAAAAAAGGTCTACAAATAAACTTTAAGAAAACTGAATGCATAGTCATCAGCAAAAGGTGCAACCCAAAATGCCAAATACAGGCGGGGGATACCAGAATAAAGCAGGTGCAAAAATTTAAATACCTAGGAAGTGTTCTAACAGGAGATAGAAAGTGCAACACAGAGATCTGAAGACGAATTGGCATGGCAAAGGACGCGTTCCAGAAGCTGAGTGAAGTACTAACACACAGGAAAATTTCACTAGAAACAAAGAAAAGAGTGCTGGATTGCTATGTGATGTCATTTCTTCAATGTGGCAGTGAATACTGAACAATATCATCGAAAATGAGGACAAAACTGGGAGCAGCGGAAATGTGGTTCTACAGAAGGATGCTGCAGATATCGTGGACCAAGCATGCAAGCAACGATGAGGTGTTGGAAAGAATGGCAACGAAAAAGAAATTAATACTGAGCATCAGGAAGAGACAACTGAAGTTCCTTGGACACTCAATGAGGAAGGAAAGCCTGGAGAACCTGATACTGACTGGCCAAATAGATGGCAAGAGAGACAGAGGAAGGCAGTGGATAACATTTTTGCAGGACCTGATCAGGTGGATGACGGAACTGGGATTGCCAGGAGTAACAGGAGCAAGCATACTGGGAGCCACAAGGGATAGGGAGACATTGAGAACCATGATCGCCTACGTCCTGAAAGGACAGGGCACATAGAAGAAGAAGAATGTTGAATAGCTTATGTAAGAGGGAGATTGGATGAAGATATAGAAAGAAAAACATACATCAAATCAGAATAGGAAAGTTGAAATTTCTTGAGCATATAATGTAGCTCTATGTAAGACAAGCCTTATGTAGAGCTACATAAGTCGTGGAGAGCCATGATTGCCAAATTCTGAAGGAAGACAACACATAGAAAAAGAAGAAAAGGAAGAAGAATCATACTCATGTACATCTTTGTTATTGTCATTATAATTTAAAATGTATTATGTATTTGGATTCCTAAAATTAGATTTGAAGTTACTAAATGAAGTTATGCATCATTATCAACACACTGACTGCTTAAGTTTAATTGATGTTAATGATAATATTATGGCAATTCATTCTTTCATTGACTGCAGTTGAGATTATATAGTCAATGTGAACTTTATGATCTTGTCAAACTCAGTATAGTATCTGCTACAACAAGACTACATCTATCTATCTAAACTTATTTATAAATGGAACTTTATCTCTGTGTGTGTGTGTGTGTGTGTGTGTGTGTGTGTGTGTCTGTCTGTGTCTGTGTGTATCCATTACCTATAGACTCTGAAACGGCTGAACCGATTTTCTTGAAAATTTACACATTTGTATTATAAGCGTCTGTGAGTGTTCTTAACTAGGTTTTGTGTCGAGGTACCCCCAATAAATATCAAAAATCGATAATCGAAAAAATCAGGTTATAGAAGGAGTGGTCCAATTTTAATCAAATTTGATACACTCAAAGGCAAAGGCATAAGAAACGATATTCAGAAGTTTCAAGGTTGCAGTTCTTACAATAGTGCAGAAAATCGATAATATATATGCACAAAAGGTAAGATGTTTGTGTGTGTGTCTATTTATATGTCTGTATGTCCTTTATACAAATCCACAATTTTTATCCAATTCTCACCAAACTTCGCACAAATATTCTTTAGTCTGAGCTCCAGGACCATGGATTAGTTTTAAAGCTTTCATTGCACCTGAACAACGCCAGGCTATCCTGCTAGTATGTTTATAAATTCAGAATTGTCTTTCTACTATACTAGTTGCCAACCATAGCTGTTTCATTAAAAATGTACAATGGGTAAATTGTTACCATTTTCTATTTTTAATTTCACACATATGCAGTGTTTCATTTTGATTTTGTCAACTGCACAGTATAGTATGGTCAGTTGGGTATCATTTGTGATACAATTCACTCCACCAAAAATCAAAACTTTAGGCCATGCTGACTGACATTTGCAGTTGAACCTCCAATACGAACATTTCAAAATGCCTGGATATCAGTTGGTTCAGTGGATATTGGCTTGGAAAGAGAAATCGGGGAGCCGAGTTTGAATTCCAGTTGAATTCATTGCATTCACTTACATGTAAATACCCTTGGGAAGGGTATTAATCTGTTTTTTCCCTCCAGTTATGGGTTAAATAACAGGACAGATTGGGTTCTATAGCCTTGCCTGGCAACCAGTCTACCGCAGAAAGTAATGGCAACCTAGTGTGGTATAACCTTCTACCTACTTCTTACTTTCTGCGGTAGACTGGTTGCCAGCCAAGGCTATAGAACCCAATCTGTCCTCTTATTGAACCTATAACTGGAGGAAAGAGATGGATTAATACTTTTCCTTTTTGTATTTGCATGCAAGTGTAATGAAAAGAATTCAACTGGAATTCAAACTCCGCTCTCCAATTTCTCATTCTGAGCTGATATCCACCACAACGCACATCCGTTAGACTCATTACAGTGAGTAATTAATGCATTTTCCACTTTGTCATTCCTAACATTGTTCTGGTGTATATAAAACTAATATATCATTTTCTCCTGTAAAAGTAAAAGCAACAAATGAATGGAAATTGAACTTGTATTGTTGAGTTCTCATTCTAAACAGCTAACTATTATATCACTTTCCCATCTTGCTACTGTTATAACTTACAAAATTTTTATACTTTTAAATAGCTTTTATGGATAGAGAAATTATATTACTTGACAAGGAATGGTAGAATCCATACTGTTTTAATTGATTACTTACAAGTTTATTAATTTTATCTAAGAAGAATGATTTGCAAATAGCAAAGTCTCTTGATATTTGATCAATGTTCTGGTCTGCAATTGGAAAGTTTTTCCTTAACTTGATGTCTGCATAGAAAGATCATTGCCCTGCATTAACATATAGGAAATCTCCTTTTAGCTTGCAGATCAAGGTTTGTCATGATTATTGGAAGAAGAATTGAATGATGACTTACAAAGAATACAGTGGGCAGATCAAGTTGTCTATAACTGCCAGCATTTGTGGGTGTCTCAGCAACCATCTCTTATTGCCTGCAGTTGTTGATCACAATGTCAGTAGTTCATAATCGCTTACAAAAGAAAAACTTAGCCTGTCAGAAACATTAATCCTCCTTTGATAGCTGAAAGTGTCTGCATTTTTTAGACATGATATCTTTAGGATTGGAAATATTTCTCCAGAAATAGCAACTCAGTTTTTTGTGTTGTTGTAAATCAACAATTTCATTGGTAATCTCATTTTCATCAAGTGTAATTACTTTTTAATTTCACTAGAGATTAGAAAATATGGCTTATCAAGTAAAATTACTATTCAGGCATTGTTCTACTGAAAAACTGCCTAGTGAGTATTTGGGTTGTTCTGAATTAAATATCACATCTTTAAAAATAAGATGAAAATACATAAGAACTTAATTAATTTTTATAAATCACTAACATAATTACTGACTTAGGCAATTATGGTGACCTAATATAAAAGCAATTCTTTAAATTTTAATGAAGAGAAAGCTAGAAAGACAAAATTAGCATCTTTATTTTTTACTGTTCTTATATTCAAATCCAATGATAATCTAGAGGTACACTGTCTTTTGATATACAGGGGTTCCTTGACTTATGACTCCTTCCTGTGATACATTGTAGTGCCATTTTATATTTATATATTTTATATACTCCAAAACAATGTTAGGAATATTAATGACAAAGTGGAAAAGGTATTAATTATACATTGTAATAAGTGTAACCATCATTTTGATTAAAAAATAATGCTACTTGTAAGTCAAAATGTACCTGTAATTTCACTTCAATGCTGATGGTTTTCTTTTTCTTGAAAGTATTGCCACCAGAAGAGGCTATGCTACAGTTAGGAGCCATAATTAAAGGCAATAAGTTTCTACAAACACAACACAAATGAAAGAGTGAATGCACAATAATCCAATATGGTGTACAACCAGGAAACAATATTAATGTGTGATAACCATGAATTGTCATAGATCAGAACTCTGATAACCTTGGTGACTAAGACAATTATATTTTTTAATCTAATTGATTTTCTCTGTGGTTTGTTTTGCTGAAAGAATTTGTGCATCTATGTCTTTTCTTCTTTTATTGTTTACTCATTTCACCACAAGTAAGGCAATAAAGCCACTAAGACACAAGGGGGTTACTGTTTATGAGATAATATGAAAAAAAGTGAACATTATTAAGAAAAGAGAACAATAAATGAACAGAAATTAAGAAGATAGAAGATAACAATTGACATTGCATTTAATTTTTTGAAGATCAAAGATCAAAAGAGAATTCTACAAGAGTGTTGTGGAATTATTTTTGCAGTGGAGGCTAGTATTTGTGCTAAAGTCAGTTCTAATAGGTTTGATGTACAAAACATTAGGAACTTGATATAATATGTATTATGCAGTGTAATCTTGCCAAGTCACTGACTACTTTCGTATTTGACTAACTGCCGATTACTATCATCCAACATCGACTGACCACTCGTTCCTCTTACTACTTCTAATTAAATTAGGTGGGAGAGTCTATTCACTATAGAATAGGTGTGTTTCACCATAACAAAGAGAGAAGTGTAAGAGAAGAAACCCTTAGCATAGAACTTATGATTGCATCTTGCCATTTCAACTGAAAAGTGATGAGAACTTGCTGCCAATCTAGTACTGCAATTAAATTCATAAAGTCTAGGTATCATAGATAAAAAGTTCATTAGAACAATAACCATGAAAAAGAACAAGGAAGAGAGTTCAACAAGTACGAAGTGCAAGAGAAGAAACTGTTACATTCACAAAAGCTGGGCATTTCTTGTTTAATATACTGGTAATACACTTGAATTGTTCAAGAGAAAGGTTTGCAATGATGATTTTTTTTTCAGGCTCCAGTAACTTAAAGTAGGTGCCAGCTGAAAAAATAGTCAACTCATTCTACAGGAAATATCTGATTCCTTGATTTTATCTACTATACTTTATCATTGCAAGAGTTAGATCAAACTAAAAATAGATACTGCTACCATATCTAAACTGGAACTGCTCAAGCCTCACTTTTCAGTCTATATAAAAGTTCAAAATGGTCTATGTATTCCTGTTGGTGGAGTGTGGGGGAGGACTTAATCTACCAAACTCAATCTACCTTGAGTAGCTCCTTCACCTTGCATGTAGTAGACTTTAGTAGGAAAATAAAAGCAACAGGTGCATAGAAAACCTTTCGTAGAGGAAATCTTGATTTTGGTATTGGGATCAGTTTATGAAAAAATAAACATTGCTTTTTGCATTCATTTGTATATAGTATCCATTTATCATTACTTATTTTACTAATAAAGAAAGTTTTTATTTCTAATCAGAAGACTGTTTTAAATAGTTGAATATCATGAGAAAAAGTCCCATCATTAGCTTTGTTTCCAATATTTTGCCATTTTCTATAAATGAACATGATGCATTGTGCCTTTTTCTTAAATCTATAGAATTTTGACAAGAATTTGTTTTGTATAGCTTGAAAGTTAACCTGACTTGGTGGTCTTCAAGAATAAACAAAAAGTTTCATTTATTCTTTTTAAATTTGCTAAATTATTACTAGCATTTATAAAGTGTCTTTGAACTTGACTACACAACACAAATATTTTTCATTGTGTTGTATTACTAACTTTATAATATGTAATAAGAAACATTCATATGACACACAATAATGAACATGATACTCATTAAAATGTTTAGCTCCCACTGGATTAAGCATTATAATAAATATCAAACAATGTACATATTTTTTCTAGTCTGCTAGAACAAACATTCAAAAACATCTCGGTTTCCTTGTCTATTATTTAATCTTAATTTTGTTATGGTTGATTTGTTCCAAATTTGCACATTCAAAATGTGATATTGCTTTCAAACAACCTATTCATCTGAAATGGGTTTTGTTTCAATTACATGAGTGGGTGCTAAAAATTCTTGTCCTGCTCCACTTCCCAGAATCTGGCCAGATGACCAAACATTTATTTTGAAATCACCTCTTGGTCTTTTCAGTTTTCTGTCTTTCTTGTTATCCATAATTCAAAAAGAGATGGAGCCACAGATGTGTGTGTGTGCTGAATCAAGATTAAGAGGAGAGAATGGATGCTGATTAACTATCACTTTCCTCACAAATAACGTGAGAATTTACAGAGAAAAGGCACTTGAACAAAAGAGAGCAGACAGTGCCAAAACAAGATTAAAATAGTTCATGATTCATGTAACCATAAATAGAATTGTTTTTTAATGTCTAAAATATGTCTCGTGATAATTAACCAGTGCTGTTTACAAGTCTCTTGATCTGTCCAGGTGATACACAACATACTTGATCTCTTTTTCTACAAGGGAACTGCTGCAAACAGACAGAAAGCGACAGATGAATTTTGGTGACATGTAATGCAGAAAGGAGGCTTAAAGAACTTAAGATTCATAGAGAAGCAAAAGGAAACATCAATTAACTTAACAAATTTGAATTAATGGATTTTCAGACAAAAACAAGAAAGGGTAGTAAAAGAACAACAATTTTAGAGCAAAACAAAATACAGGAAGATGTGGAGAGTCATGTTTATCCATATCCTTAAATGATATGAAATATAAAAGTGGAAGAAAAAATCTCTTTTGACTTTAGTATTGAACCATTATAGGAATATCGAAATATATCCTTGGTGACATGTTTGTTTACCAAAAAAGATCACAATAACAATGTTAAAATAAAGAACAAATAAGAAATGTTTACAAATCTAAACATGTTTACAAATCTAAATGTTTACAAATCCAACATGTTTAACAAAAGCTTCATCAGAGAATGAGATATTGGAAAAACATTTTCTGGTATTTTTATTTTTATTTTTGTGTTGCTTAATTTTCATTATTTAAGCAGACTTTATGTATTTGACTTGTCAAGCAGCATCCATGTGTATAATTTATGTGTGTAAGTGTATAATAATTCTAGTTTGCTTATGCAGGATTCAAATGACTATGTATATATAGATATTATTGTGTGTGTGTGTGTGTGTGTGTGTGTGTGTGTGTGTGTGTGTGTGTGTGTATCTAGTAGGCATTATTTATGTTTAGAGGTTGTTCACATGTTGATTTGGTGATATTTTTACATCAACACCAGTCATGGAAGTTAGACATATGTTAGATTCTTTAAAATTGGATTTAATAAAACTTGGGGATATAATATAGTGTTTTGGGTATGTCTTTATAGTTGGTGAAATTTTTATCAGGACTCCCTCTAAATATTTTCAAAGTAAATTATGTTCTTTTTTCAATAGGGTGGCATTTGTAAAATCAAAGTGATGCCCAGTCTTGTGCCTGTGTATTGCACGTGAGTTTAATATTTTTGTTTGTATATTATAGAATCCATCATATGTTGCCATGATTCACCAATAGTCTATAACCATGAAGATATTCTTATGTCTAAAATCCTTTTTGTTTTCATGCCTTTGCTTCCTGGTGTGGTCTATGATTGATGGATTCTGTCTTCAAATTTATTTCCTTGAATTAGAAAAGAAACTGATGGTAATGATAATATTAACCATTTCCCTACTAGGAAACATTTGATATTCATTGACTGAGCAACCACTACTGCCTTCGGTTAAAATATAAAACAATCTTTCCTTTTAAAAAGTTTTTTCAGGAAAAAACATCCAGTAGCTTTTTATAGCTCTTCAAAGTATTAATGGGAGTTTTCTTCCTAACTTCCTATTTGAAGTAATGTCAGCAGCTTGATTATGTTATTATCTTCTTTTTGAGTTACATGTACTATCAATTTTATTTGTTGCCACTGTTAGTAGTTCTCAAGTGATGTGGTTTCTGTTATTTGGTACAGTTCTTTGTTTGCGAATTCATAATGTTCAAATAAGGATGATCTTTGCCAAGGTTCTCAGGATTCACTCACTCAAGGCTTTTTTTATACATTAATCTTAGAAAGCAGTTGTATAAGATTTTTACACATTCATATAGATTTGTATGCTAAGTAACTAACATTATTAACCATTAAAATCACTTGTGCTTATTGCTACACAGGTGTTTGGTTATGTTGATGATACATGATGACACATGATAAATATTGATTTTCTGTCAAAGATCATTCTATGAATAAGTATTCATAGAATGAATTCAACAGAAAATCAACATTCTTCATCAAGTATTCCAAGAACTAGGACTTATGATAAACAAAAAAACTGGTCTGAAATTGTAATGAATTGTAGTGATGATACATACTCTGAATAAATCATAAAAACTAAGGACACATGGCCCAGTAGATATAGGTATTGGTTAGTTCCAGTGACTTGGCCCAAAGGGTTGTGAGTTCAATACCATGCTATAGCAGTAGTGAACAAGTAACTTAGAGAGTTCAGTTAGAGAGAGATAACTCATGACAACCAAAAGAGGTTTTGCACAAGGACTGAGAATGATATACCCCAGTGATCTTAATAAAGGGTTTGGTTCAAAATTCCTAGCACTTGAAGAAGGCCGGAGTGTACAATGGCCGAAACATAGTACAAATGGCAACCAAGATGAGGACAAATAGTCCGAATAATGTGAATAGTGCACAATTTTACCATTATTATTATTATTATTATTATTATTATTATTATTATTATTATTATTGCATTAACAGATTAGTGTTGTAGTTAGTAATAGAATGAGAGGAAACTGTTCTAAAAAAATATAAAATAACTAATAATGAAATTAAAGTTTGAAAATTTGCAATCTATGTGTGTGTACTGGACAAAATTGGTCCCCAATATATGTTGTGCTATGAAGTGTGATTTTCTTTGTAATTAATCAGTGTAGCAGTAGTCATGTATTTCACATACTGAGAGCTAGTCTACCCTTACTGCTTGGCATTTATATAGTCGATACTTTAACAATGATATTTAAGCTTTCATTTATATATGACTACATGCTGTCTGCAAAAAAGGTCTACAAGTAGATAATAGAGAATCAGTCAGTCAGTTAAGTGTCATACGTGAAACATGCTTGGGCAATCATGTCTCTTTCAAGACATGACTGACTGGGCAGAAGATTATCCCATAGTAGGTTGCCATTGCTTTCTGTGGTAGATTGGTTGCCAGCCAAGGCTACAGAACCCAACCTGTCCTGCTATTTAACCCATAACTGGAGGGAAGAGATGGATTAATACCTTTCCCAAGGGTATTTGTGCATAAGTGAATGCAATGGATTCAACTGGAATTCAAACTCTGCTCCCTGATCTCTCATTCCAAGTCGATATCCACTGCACCACAATGCACATCCTTAATAGAGAATAAACAAGTAAAATGTATAACAGATATTTGTAATTTGATGATATGACAACAATCTAGGTATTCATTTCATTTAAATATCAAGCACTCAAAATTTCATAATATACAAAAAAAAAAGAAGTAAAAAGTATTCTTCAAACACTTTTAATAAAAAATAATGATGTAAATGTTGGTCAAGACATTTTCATATTTAAATATTTCCAGACATTAATATTTTGCTTGAGGTATCTTCAAATTTTTTAACATTGACTTTATTGAATAATTTTTCTTTAGGACCTCAAACATATATAAAAGCAATATTTTATTGAAGATAATATAGATTAGCACAATAACAAGAAAAAAAGAAGAAAAATCTGTTGGAAATAGTTTTCTTTAACTTCCAGATTAAGTCAAATGATTTCTCGTTTTTATTATTACAAAGGTTTTATTATAGACTTGTAACACATAAATTGACATTTGTTTTAATCGTATAATTCAAATGTATCACTAAAAAGTGTTTTCTGCTTTTATCTTTATGTGCATATTTTAACCTTTAGAAAAAATATTATACATGTAAATTTTCTTTGTCATGATCCTGTGGGCTTTTTTTAAAAAATTCAAAAGAAAGTCATAATAGATAATAAGGAACATTTTATAATTCATAAAAAAATAGTAGAATTGTAAAAATTTAAATATTCTGGCCAAATGACTGGAATAATTTCGAAGATATTCAGATAACAGATTTTATTATTAAAGTTAAATATGGTGCTTTTCTTTTTAAAGAAACTATTTTAATAATTTATATAATATTTTATATGGGATTTCAGAATTCATTAACCTGCAGATATTATGAATATATGCTACATTAGTTTTTTATGCCAATTTTTCCACAATTATAGTGGTATTAAACAGTCAATGTTGCTAAGATATAAATATATATTTATATGACTAATATATTTACATGATTTTAGCTTATACTATCTGCCCTTATTTAAAATACCAAGTGCAACCTAAATTTTCATTTATAAAGAAATCCAAAAGATATAAACCATAACAGTATATTTCATTAACATATTATTCATTATACATGAATCATTTATATACTTTGGTTTTTATTAAATTATGGGTCACCTTTTATCAGGCTCGGGGACCACTTGAGGTAGAGGGTTATATTAGGAGGCAATTTGTGTGGATAGGAGAAGATAACTGTTATATCTAACATTGAACAGGTTAATATTGTAGTAATTGGAGAAACAACTTCTTGAGAATTGGCTCCACAGAACAGTGGTTTACATGAAGAAGCTGTTTGTGTGGAACTTGCTTTTCACCAATGAAATACAGAGAGAATGTGGGCAGTTTGCTAATATTTAAGTAACATGTCATGTCCTTACCTTACCATGAAGGCTTCAACTGGCAGAACAATTGAAAGAAGTTTGTCCGAGCATGGAAGTAGGAATAGATCAGCAAAAGGCTTGCAACATCCCACCTGTGGGAGAGAGGTTGAAGGGTAGAGAATAATTTGTCACCCATAAGAACTCAGAGATGCTGTTGGATTTTATCAATGTTAAAGAGTGAGGTTTTAGCAGCTCCTGACCAAATATGACAACAGTACTGCATATTTGGCAATCTCAGATACCTGAATAAATTATTATTTTGCATCTTAACATGGATTTCTTGACATTCTATTATCCACCATTGGTTTTGTTATTTTTTCTACTTTTTTGAGTATTACATTACAGGTTGTATTGCTTCCCAGAGATTTTCTTTTGTGGTGATACTGAGCAAAGCGAGGGAGCGGATGTTTGCACCCTCACAACCAGAAAGCAAATGACCAAAACTCATCTGTGTGCATCTGGCTCAACGCAGATGTTCCGGTTGAAAACTAAAAATTAATTAAATATCAAATTCCAGTTCGCAAGCCTACACGAATTTTATTTATTGGCCAATGGGAAGCCCAGAATCAAATACGGATGTGAATTCCCAAATGATCTGCTGCGATCCAAAAGACAAAATAAAAAGCCTACACAGAAAGCATTGCCAGACAGACAGACCCAGACAGACACACACAGACAGACTTGAGAGAGACGAGTGTAATTAGTATCTCCCTTGACCAACATCAAGCGATTTCCTATGCTCGCCTCCCTTCCCTCTTATCTTATCCTTCACTGTCTCTAAACTACTTACTGACCTAAGGAGCGGATACATCAAAGACATTCCTAATTTACAATGCTCCCACCTTCCTACATACAAATTCTCTTTTCAGCATTTATTGCCATGAACATTGTAACGTCTGTTGGACCCATACTTAAAAGATCACTTTAATTGTAAAAACCTTAATTGATATGTGTATATAAAAATGTTGTTTCCAAATTCAAACTGCTTTTCTTGATTTATAATCTTTTTATGACTTATAGTGGGCTATCTACAACAAGGCCAAATTCCGTTAATCTGCAACAACATATAACTACTCTCCACTAGAATGCCTCCTTACTATACTTTACAAGAATATTGTTTTTCATTCTCATATAAATCTCTTTTAACAATCAACTACTATAAGATTAATATCTGGAAAAGCTGGTAGTCATTCTATTAATTTGGTGTCTTTTAACTTTTTTGCAAGATGGACAATTATTAGTTTTGCCAAATGCAAAGGGACATTGTCTTGAATGAAAACTTGTGTCCACAAAGAAATACATATATAAAAATTATGACACAATGTCATCTTCATAAAAAATAAATAAAAATCATAGTGAAAAAAAATAATTATAATAACTCCAGGTGTTTAAATGTAGGGTCAATAGACACCTCCTATCACACTAACTCCCAACTATTCTCACAACACTCTCATCTACCCAACCCTCATTCTCGGTATCCTCACCCGCCTATCACCCACCCTCTGTTATTTCCTATATTTAATCAGCCTTTCTCCACTCTACGTAGCCCCCTGCACAGTAGTGGCAGTGACATGCCTTGCTCGGGGTGAAACGCTTATAAAAAAATAAAAATAAAAAAAAAAAATAATTATAACAACTATAATTATCATTAATTCAATCATTCTAAACCAACAAGAATTGACCCCACTTTTCCTCTCTACACACACAAACATGTAACTTTCTCCCCATTGAGCAAGCAGTTTGCATGGACAGGTCATTAACAAATATATCAACAAAAATTTCATCTCCTTCTCTTTTTCAGGCCATAATAGTAACATTTATCTTTTAATACCCATCAAAGATTTGAGGTAGGAAAACCCCAGACACTTTTTATATTTTCTAAATTTGCTGGACTCTCATTACACACATCCATAAAAAGTACTTACAAGAAAGATAGGATACACTTTACTTATTCTTTATCTTATTCCTCTGTTGAATTCCAATCCATATTTTATCTACATTTGATCCCAAACTCAATTTTACTCAGTGTTATTGAATCTCATTTCTCTAACACCACATAACAACCAGATAATAAATAATACTCAGTTATTTGTTTCCACATCTTGCCATTTCTCATGTTTATAAGTATTTTTGTACATATATGCCTTAGGCATTTATAATTATTTACAGACAGTTATAACTGACTTAGAATTTTTTTAACTTAAAGCTTCTTAGCTACATTCTATGCTACACATTTCTTATCCAGAAACTTATATTTATCTCAATTTTATCATCAACTTTAAAGAAACCTATAATTTTTCTGCCTACAATACCAGCTGAAATCTTCATTCCACCATTTTGTTGTTTTTTCAGCATTACTGGTTAAATATTTTCATAGAGGACCCAATATGTAATCCGACCATTAGATCCATCCAATGTTGCTCTATATTCATCCTTAAAAATTACTGTTAAGAAATCAGTTACGTACTTCTTTGTTCAACTTACAGATTTTTCATTGTGATGTTATGAATATTTTTTTAAATTGAAAGAATATTTTATGGTTTTCATTCACTTTTGACATTAATCAATGACTGATTATTACTTATTAAAGTAATTTATTTTCACCATAAATTGACTCTACAGTTGTTACAATCTTAAGTCACATTACTAATAATATATTAGGTCATTTTTAAAGCAAGATTACTTTTTCAAGAGAACAATGAACACAAACGTAATTAAATCAATTTTTATAAATCAATTACATAATTGCTACTATTAGTAATTAAGATAGTCTAGCATTAAGACAATATTTCTATTCCTTATCTTCACTAATACCATAATTGCTTTATTTCTTAATATCCTAGCCTTTGAGCATAGCCATTGTTTTTTTTTTACCTGTTCTTAACACGCGGTACCCATGTCTCATCTTTGTAAAAATCAAGAAGAGGAAGAGGTCATTTAGTCGAGAAATGTACAGTAGATTCTTTTCCTTGAACATCTTTTGAACATTTTTTGCAAATTCGAAGGATAACAAGAATTTTAAATAATAATAATCAGAAATAGATTTCATTTCTGTGAAAATCTATAAAAGCAGAAATGGTTAGATATAAACATAAATTCTATGCTAACAGTTTCTTCTATTGCACTTCTTTCTTCCAGCTTCAGTCAACTTTGATCTTCAAAAATTTAAATACAATGACAATCTTCTATCTTTCTAATTCCTGTTCTTTTATTGTTCTCTTGTATCAAATAAGAAATTAATTAAAATCAACCTTCTTCACTTTTACAAAAATTTACAATAATGTGTGAAATCCTGGTTTTCCCAAATAGAAAAAGAATTGACCATCTGCTTAATGAAAAAGTCCGAAACAGATTTCGCAAATTCGAAACATGAGGATCCTGGGAGAAAAATACAGAGATCACCAAATGGAAATTCACCACAATTTTATAGACTTTAAAAAAGTTTTTGATAGAGTGTGGAGAAAACAAAACTTTGGACAAAAACTTGTAAACATCATTGTATCACTTTACAAAAAGGGTAGTAATGCAGTCCTCCTCAACAATAACACTTTTGAATGGTTTGAAATGACAGTTGGTGTTTGACAAGAATGTATTTTGTCTTCATGCCTTTTTGACATTTCTTTGGAGCAAATCATGATGGAGGCCCACAAGGATTTCAATGGTTCTATTGATGTAAATGGACAAAAGATATTGAACATGAAGTTTGAAGATACTTTTGATTTGATTGCGGGATCTAGAAAGGAGCTTATTGAAATTACACACCGCTTGAATAACATTACAAGAAGTCATGGCATGGAAATCAGTAATGTAAGAGCAAAGTGATGGTCACTTCTAAACAGGCTGTGAATGAAACAGGGCAAGTTGTGAAAATAGATAACAAAAGTTTTAAAGAAGTGAGCAGCTTCCAATTCCTTGGATCTGTCAGCTCAGAAGTAATGACATTGTACACTGAAATTAAAAGTTTAGCTATGGCAACTGGACAGCTTGCTAAGCTTAACAAAATATGGAAGACCAAAAAATATATTTCTACAGAGCAAAATCAAGCTACTAAGATCACTGATCATTTCAACTGCCTTATATGAATATGAAACATAGACACTAAATGGTAAAATTTCAAAACATATTCTTGCCTTTGAGATGTGATGCTATGGAGAACTTCTTGGAATAACATGGGAAGACTGCATTAGCAATGAGTAAGCTAGACAGAAAATTTCAAATCTTTGCTGGAACATATGAGCCACTTAACACATCACTGAATACATCCCAGGGCCAAACTAATAAAACAACAACTTTTAGGCAAAATTCAACTTTATTCATCAACATAGTCTCCTTCTACGTTGATACACTGATTCCAATGCTTCTCTAACAATTCAATGCCTTTTTTGTAGAATGATTTGTCTTTGGTCTCAAAATATGCACCAATTTCTGATATCACTTCTTCGTTGGAGTCAAGTGTCTTTCCCTTTCTTTTGAGGTCTGTAAACAGCCAGTATTTGCTGGTGACCGGATCTAGTGAATAGGGCAAATGCAAAAGCAATTCAAAGTACAATTCATGTAGTTTTGCCATCGTTGCAATTGACTTGGAACACAATGTCTTCTCTTGGTGTAAGATCACTTTTTTTTTCTTCATTGGTGCTTGTTTTTTGGCAATATCAGGGTGGTGATTCTTGATAATATTGACCCAAAGAAATAATATTATTTTTAATCATTTTATTCTAAACAAGACAATAAAGCCACTAAGATGCATAGAGGTTACTGAACATGAAAGAACAAGAGATAAAAAAGGAATATTAAGGAGAAAGAACAATAAAAGAATAAAAATTAAAAAGACAAAAGATAATGAGTGACATTGCATTTAAGTTTCTGCAGATCAATGTTGACTTGAAAGTAAGAATTTGGAAGAGAGTTCCACAAACAAGAAGTATGAGAGAAGAAACTGTTATCATAAAACTTACCGTTACATCTAATCATTTTAATCTTAAAATAATGAGACCTTGCCACCAAGCTAGTCTTCCTTTTTATGTGCTGTGTCTGTTCAGGTCATAGGTAATCATGGACTTTCACTTGCCCTTATCCCTTGTTGTTCATAATATTTTTCCTCTTAGTAGCTCTCCCAAACCCTACTCCATCATTCACTTGCTCATGCCCATCAAGTATATCTTGCTCTGATTTCCCTCTATCCATCCTGTGAGTATTAGATTCTCTAAGCCCCCCTTCCTCATTATGTGCCCCAGAAACCTCAGCTGCCTCATCCTGATGCTAAATATAAGTTTCCTCCTCATTTACATCCTCTCAAAAACCTTGTCATTGTTTGCATGTTCAGTCCATGATATTCTCAACATCCTTCTGTAGAATCAATTCTGTTGCTTTGGGTCTCTCTTTCATCTTTGATGAGATTGTCCAGCATTGCCTACCATAGAGGAGGAAAGATATATATATATATATATATATATATATATATAGTAGGACATAACAGTCCAGCTCTATTTTCTTTGTTTCCAATAAAATCTCCCTGTCTCTCAATATTCTGCTTAGCTTTTGAAATGTGTCCTTGGCTATGCCAATGCATCTTCAGATCTCAGTGTTGCACTTTCCATCCTCTGTCAAAACACCTTCCAGGTATTTGAATTTTTGCACATGTTTGATTTTAGTATCCCCAAACTGTAGTTGGCATTTTGGGATCCTCTTTTTGCTGATGATAGTTTTCTTGAAGTTTATGTTTAGCCCTTTCTTCTTGCTTTTCTCTTGCTAAGAGGTCCTGTATTTTCCTTTTCATGTCTGCTATCAGCACTGTGTCATCTGTGTATGTATATTGTTTAGACTGTGGTCACCAATGACAAATCCTGGCAGAACTTTGAGCTTTCTTAGAATTGTTTTACTGTACAGGTTGAATAGATCCAGCAAGAAAACACATACTTGTCTTACACCCTTTTCTATTTTTGCTGAATTAATTTCCTGTATATATGCAAGCAGTTTGCTGCCAGTATATGTTCTTGATTATTCTAATATCTTTTTTGAATATATTGAGGTTGCCAAATATTTCTAACAAGTCTTTGTGGCATACTTTGTCAAATACCTTTGTATAGTCTATAAAATACACATAAACAACTTCCTGTATTTGTAATACTCTTTCTGATGACATTCTCGCCATAAATATCACGTTCCTTGTTCTGGTGTCTTTGATGAACCCACACTATTCTTGCCCTATCTCTGGCCTGATTCTGTTGTGCAATCTGTTCATCAGAATCTGGAAGATGAGTTTTGTTATTAGGTTCATTAAAATGATTGTTTGGTGGAGTTTACATTTCTTTACATCTGGCTTCTTAGGTAGTGCTATGCTTCAATTTGTAAAGCCTATGTACCAAAATGAAAAGCTCCTCAGAACAATTACCATGGAAATATCCAAAGGATATTTTGCAATATAGTTAGAAAATGTTTGAAAACCATATCACAGCTTGATTCAAACCATGTGAGTGAAAATGGACTGACAAAACTTTTGGAATCTATCAGTTGTAGTGCTGTTGAGGTTTTAAGTGTACTGGCTTGTTTAAGATGTTTATCATGATTATGTGCTCTCTCCTAGAAACTGTAGTTAGTCTACTCAGCATAGTTGCAGTATAAACCAGAACTGGATGTAAGAAAAACATGAATGTGGCTGAGCAGGTGTTTGCAACAGGGATTAGTGAGCCATCCTGTTAGATAAGCATACTTGGATATGAGAATGGAAATTTTTGTACCATGTTGTAATCATGTCAAAAGCAAAGAAATTTTTATATTAAGGCTAAAAAAAGTTATTTTATTTTTTTTTACTGTCTTAATTAGAAATATAATATAAAGGCATTTCTTCTTTTTCTATATGCCATGTCTTTTCAGGATAAAGAGGATTATGGCTCTCCATAATTTCTTACCTTTTGTAGCTTTGTCTGTTTACTATATCTCTTAGTCTCTGTTCTGCCAATCATTTGCACAAGTTTGTTAGGTAGGTCATGCATTGTTTTCTCTGTCCCTCTGGCCTTCAATATATCCTGTGCATGTCAAATTTTCTAAACCCACTTTCTTTATTACGTACCCTATAAATTTCAAATCTCTCTTTCGGATGTTAAGTAAAATTGTCATTTTTATTTCTACTTTTTCTAAAACTTTGTCTTTGCTCACATGTTCAGTCCATGGAAAAATTTTCTACTGAACTGGGCTCAACTAATTACATATTCTTTTCTTTTTATTTAGGTATTCTGCTGCCAATATCATGAAAAGAGAAAAGGCAGCTAAAATGACAGTGATGTGCAGAGGTTTTTGATGATGCCTGGAGCAAACTGCTTCATTGTATGCCCCTAAAACTAAAGTAGTGGGAACCTATAGGGCCTGGTACTGAGTGTTGTGAAAAAGAAGATATTTTCAATATGAAGAAGCAGATGAAACATTAAATAAACTTTTTAGTCAAATTAAATATAAATTAATTTTTTATTTCACCATTTGATTGGATGCACATCCTGTAACGAATGCCTGGGGCCATCATATCCTCTTCCACCTCTTCTGCATGCATGCTACTACAATTGTCAAGTCCACACTCTAAATAACAAACATTACTAAGTTCTTTTACAAAACAATCTTTCATTTTGAGGTTCCAAAGTAACTTTATAGCCAAACTTTCCAAGTTATTTCAATTAATTGGAATCGTGGCCACATGGGTGTTTCACCTAGATGTATCCACCATTGACTTGTCTATATTTATTTTTGTTTGCAATCTATTTTTTTTTTCTCACAGACTTACTGAGTTTACAATCAAATCAGGCTGACAACACTGGTTTCTACATAATTACTAGTTAAATAGTGAATAACCTGATCAGATTGGTAAACTGCTTTGGAACACCAAGTATTGTAAGCAATTTCAGACAATACAAAGCAAAACATTCTAAATGACTATAGCTCACTTACATTTTAATATAGCATTTATCATTCCCTTAAATATCAGCCTGACATTCTGTTAAATCTCATTTTCTCCTCAGAAAGAAAATTTTAAAATTGAAACAATTTGTGATTTTTAAATTTACATTTAGGGAATGACTTCGATATAATGTTCAGATTTAATTAGATTTGCAAGAATGTGTCCAGAAATTATGTTTAAAACTTCTGATGACATTTATTCAAAATTTCTATTTCACTTATGATATTCAATATGTTTTTTTAGCCTGTTAATGAGGTTTTAAGTGTCATTGTGGCATAACAATTTTATTCATTCCATTTTTATTTTCCTTCAACCAAATGAGAAGTGATATGATTTTTTCATCATAACTTAATCTATTTTTTGATTGATATATAGTGTTCTCAGTTACAAGAATTTAAGTACAGTCTTAAATAACTTAAGTATTTAAGAGTTGACATTATCTGTTGAGGAGTGTGTGGTGTAATAAGTGCTAGTCTATTTATATTCCATCAAAAGCACTGACTTCTAGTAGCTACAGGAACAGTAGAAAAACAACATATTCAAGCAATTAATATAAATATGTATGTTTTTTTATTATGTATTATATATCTGAAGTGAAGAGAGAAATGAACATCAAATGACAAAAGTGCAACATGATACTTTCACTCTTCCTCACCAAGAAATGTGACACTTACTCTCTTCCTTATCAAGTTATGTGGTACTTACACTCTTCCTCACCAGGGTACTTGATACACTTTCCTCCTTTCTTTCTCCCTTGCCTCTTTTTTTCTCATACATACATATGGAGAAATCACATTTCTTTCATCTTAACAGACAACAACAAACAAGGAAATTTAACACAAGAACTTTAATACTAATATTTTAATGCAAAAAAGAATTTAGTCCTAAAAACACAAAAATAAAAATATTTGATATAATTATATTTAAAAACCTTTCTTGCTTTTTTCTTTGCTGTGGGTGGATTCAAATCCACAATGTATATATTTATATATCTAAATGAATAAGGACCAAAGAAGATATTGGCAACATTCAAAACATTAATTAAAAACAGAGATCAATATAAAAATAGAACAATGAATATTTATTAAATTATACTTTAGAACATGTACAAACTACAAGCTAATACAAAATTCTTTCAATGTCAAAACAAAATGTACAGTTTTGTAGTAGCATGGAGTTTGTACATGTTCTAAAGTATAATATATATATATATATATATATATATATATATATATATATATATATATATAATTATTTAATTACTTAGTTTGTGGTCATGATTAAATTAAACCAGTACACAGTTGTATCAAAAAATGTCCGGTACAATTATATTGTAGAACTTTTGAATATTTTTCATTTGTAAACAAGTTATTACATGACCTAGGTTTCTACCATGTAGTGTCTTCAGGCAATTTGCAGTAACTGATTGTACCAGTTTTTTTGCCATTTTTTTTTTAAGAATGTAAAAAAAAAAAAATGGTAAAATCAGTTATTGCAAATCACCTGAAGACACCACAGGGTAGAAACCTAGGTCATGTAATAACTCATTTACAAATGAAATATATATATATATACATATTTGTTTTTCTTTTGTCTTTTACTTATCTTTGCAGTTATATTTTATTTATATCTGAATCTTTGCATATATATGTATAAACATATTTTGTATATATATGAATAAACCCTGTATAAACATATATAAACAACAGAAAAGTAAAAATGTCAGAATTTCATCCATCTTTTCTCCATATCTCACTCTCAGATGAATCTTTAATAAAAGTAAAACATTTTAGATTGATAAACATTTCCTATTTGTTCTTTATCTGACCAATATTTGATCCTAACTCATATATATATGTTCATATGCATAATTATGTATACATTGTGTGTGTATGTGCTAACTAATAGATGAGTCTGAACACACAAATACACAAGCAGATTTATATATTTTTATATAGGGTGTTCCAATAGCTTAGACCACTTTTAAATATGAATTAAGTTTAAGCGTCTAATGATTTTTTCAATTTCCTTCAGATTTCACAACTTCAGTCTTGGGCAATTTTATCCATGAAAAGATTAACAACCAAACACCATGTTAAAGTTATCAAAGCCTATTACAAAAATGGACGTTCAAACAAGAAAAGTTGCCAGGTCACATCATCTCTCAAAAACAGCAATGTCAACTGGCCACCAAAATTGTGCATCTTAATGCATTTAGATGTCTTTCTTTCAGGTCATCTCAAAATTAAGGTCTATGCCAACAAGCCAGCATCATTTGTCTATATTTTTGAGATGTGGTAGTATTTACATTATTTGGACTATTGTCTACATCTTTGTTGCTATTTGTACAATGTTTTGGCCGTTGTACACTCCAGTCTTCTTCAGGTGCTAGGAATTTCAAACTGAACCCTTTATTACAATCACTGGGGTATATGAACTCCATTCCTTGCGGGAAGTCTTTATTGGAAGTCATGAGTTATCTCCATCTTACCCTGCAAGTTATTTGTTCACCAAATAATAATAATATTTGTTATATAATAATTATTTGTAGCCTGATATTAAACTCACAACTCTAAGAGTCAAGTCAGGAACTAACCAACGTCTATATCCACTGTCCTTAAGACAAGAACAACTGAATTTTTGGGGCTTATAAACCTAATGTCCAGTAACCCTTTTTTTACTTCAAAATATTCATATTGCAATTTTTTGATGTTAATGGTTTTCTCTAGTATTTTTGATGTTAATGATTTTCTCCCTTATTTTTTACCAGAGTTCATATTGCAATTTTTTGACACTAATGATTTTCTCTGGCACTCCGTATTACAGGTTCCCATATTGTGTTCAGCTCTATGCTTGGTTGGCTTAGGAGATTTTTAAAGCCTAGCATATTTGCTGATTCCTTAAGTTTACATAGTTTCTAGTGGCATTCTCTATCTGTTATTTTAACTTCATCCCATAGGGGGTGATGATTCCTTTTTTCCCTCCATATGTGGTCAGCTACACCTGATTTTTCTATCTCCCCTTGTGTTACAGTCTTTCAGTGTTCTTGTAGCCTTACCTTAAGGGGGAAGCCTGTGTCTTCTTTATATTTCTTTCCACAGCTACATGGAGTGGCATGCACACAGTCCTTAGTCATGTTCTCCTCTGCTGGGAGTTTTTCTTGGGAGAGGTACCTGCGAAGTGTAGAACCACTTCTGAAGATTGTCCTGATGATATACACCACAAATCCTTTGTATCTTCTACAATAACCCCTTCACATAGGGTAGACAAACCAAGGCTGTTTTCTGAGAGTTGTTGTCCTCATGCACCCTCCCTTCCATGTATGTTGGAGTTGTTGTCATGTACCCTGGATAATTGCTTTGTTGTAGAGTACTGCTTATACAGACCATTTCCTGTTCTTATGACACTGGATTGCCGCTTATGACTTTTGCTCAATGTTGAAGGCAGCAGATGATCCCTTTCTTTATATACAGGCAGTTGTCTCAATGTTTCAGCAAGCTACCTCACATCTATAATCTACCTAATATTCATAAAGACGGTCTTACACTCAGGCCAATTGTTAGCATCCTAGGCTCGGTGTGCCACCCTCTGAGTTGCTTCTTTGTAGATATAATTAACCCACTGATAGGAAAGTGACCATCATATGTTCAAAGCTCTGCCCACTTTGTGAAACTTATCAAAGATGCTCCAATCCAATGCAATCAGATGGTAAGCCTGGATGTGGTAAGTCTGTTCACCAAGGTACCCATGGTAGAGGCACTATCAGTAGTCAGGGACAGACTGGCCTCTGACTCATCTCTAGGAGAACATACCAGTGTTCCACTAGACAACCTGATAGAGATGCTGGCTTTCTTCACACAAACAACACACTGTGGACTGGGATCAGACATATATTGGCGGGCTGAAGGCTTAGCATTGGGCTCGCCATTATCACCATCACTGGCTAATATATACATGGAATACCTTGAAGAGATGGCATTAGAATCTACAGTTCTAAAGTCAACTCTATGGCTGAGATACGTTGATGACACCTTCATACTCTGGCCGCACCAGGAGGAAGTCCAGACGCTACTCAACCATGTGAACTCAATAAGAACATCCATACAGTTCAACATGGAAAAAGAGTGTGACAACAAACTGGCATTCCTGGATGTGCTAATAACTTGAACAGGGGTGAGGTTTAAGATATCTGTATACCGCAAACCAACATTCACCAGACAATACCTCAACTTCAACTGCAACCACTCATACAATGTAAAGAAAAGTATCGTCTGTTGCCTTTAACATTGAGCAAAAATCATAAGCGGCGATCCAGAGTCATATGAAAAGGAAATGGTTAAAGGATTAGCTCAGGCTGGAAAGTTGTAATTGTTTGGTGGGAAGGCTATCAGCATCTGGCAAGATTGACACAGACTGGAATGTCATCATTGGTCATCCAGAATATCATCTGCATCTGGCATGAATAGCTGAGGCTCAAATGTTGTCAGAAACATTTTTGGCATGTGACATGAATGGCAAAGTCTGGAACATTGTCACCAGTCAGCAGGAACATCATCAGGGTCTGGTATAAAAGGCTGGAAAGTCATCAGCATCTGGCAGGATTGACACAGGCTGGAACATTGTTGACTGGCAGAAATGTTGCATGTGTGGCTCAGGATGTTTGGCAGGAACAGTGCAGGCAGAAAGTCATCAGCATCAGGAATGTTGCAAGCTGGAATGTTGAGGTCTTGTTGTCCAAGAAGAACAGGTTTTGACCTAGCATGTGTACACACCCAGACAGGTGGGAGAGTAGCAGACATACACTGTGGTTGCAGGCTAGCTCATGTTTTGCTTCCTTTGCAGGAATTAACTGCTGTTCAATAGGAATACTGTAAGCTAGCATGTACAAAAACCATGGCAACTCAAACAGTTTTTGTTTCCTTTACTAGATCAACCATGGAAAATGGGATCTCAAGCTAACTAGACCATTCCACCTTCTAAGCAGAGTCAAACCTGAAGTGGGGCCAGCTGCTAACTAAAATGTCATGCACTCCAGGGATCAACCATGGGTAGCGGGATTGCTAACAAAGTGTATGCTTAGCTGGAGGTAGCTGGAGAGCAGAAAGAGTGTACCTAAGACCAGATACTACACCCTTGTCCAAGAAACCTGTTTTTGGCAAAAGTGACACTGATAATAAGAGTTCCGTTATCAGCAACATTTCCTGGCTGGTGACTTTTGCATGCATGGTCAGGGCCACTCTTTTGTTAAAGATTACAACAAGTGCAAGTAGCAGGTTGCAATATATACATATATACATATATGTGTGTGTGCATGTGTGTGTGTGTGTGGTGCAGTGGATATCCACTCAGAATGAGAGGTCAAAGAGCCAAGTTTGAATTCCAGTTGAATTTGTTTCATTCACTCATGCACAAATACCTTGAGAAAGGTATTAATCCATCTCTTTGCGCTCTAGCTATGGATTACATAGCATTACGGATTGGGTTCTATAGCCTTGGTCAGCAACCAGTTTACCTCACCCAGAGGATAAAGAGGTTTGTGTAAGGTCAACATTTCTACCAGTGAAAAAGACAGATTCATCACTGACCCCCTCATAGATAGTGAAGATATTGGCAATGGCTCTACTGGGATTGATGTGTATATATATATATATATATATAAGCATGTATATATATATATATATATATATACATACATATATATATATATATATACACACACACACACACAACCACACATAAGTACAGACATGCATATGTATACAAATGCATGTTAATGAAAAAGCAATATATATAAATGCATTTACCATGTTCACACACACACTCACACTCACACACACACACACACACACACACATATATATATAACATCTACACATACACATACACACATGAACAATGTGAACATAAGAATCCACACTGCATGTTGACTGCCAATTACATGACTCAGACTAAGAAAATGCTCAAGCATTAACAGCATTAATAGTATTGACTTGACAATATAAATCTTGAAAACCAGAAGTCAAAATGGCTACAATTGAAAGAAAAGAAGAAATCCAGAAAAAGAGAAAAGGTTAAGAAATGAGTGTAAAGTGAAAAAATGACAAATAACCACAACATTTTACATGTATATACATACATACTTTCAGATAGGTATAGTGAATATTAAGGAGATGCTCTGAACTTTATACAAGGAAAATGTCAGATTAAAATTCATCCAATAACTATATACTATACTACAGACATTGATCCACCTTTGTATTGTCTCTATTTTCATATTAAATTTTTTTAAATTTTTTCACTTTCTTTTCTCCTCTTTTTCTCTTCTTCATTTTCTCTCTCTCTCTCTCTTTCAGCTCTTCTCTCTCTCTCTCTCTCACTTATGACTCATTTCAATGTTTAAAACAGTATATTTATTTATTTAGATTTACTGGCCTGAATATATAAAATAAAAATATAAAAACAGAGCATTTACTCAAATATAAGTATCCATTAAAATGTAACATCTAAACAAATGTTTGATTTAATAAATTTCCTAAAAAATTGTCCTCGTTTACATTAGGGCACAAAACAAAACAGATATGTATCTTTAGAGAATCAGGAGAAGTGTGTGTTCAAAAGTACTATTCGAACTTTGCTTGATAGGGAGGTCGTATGTGACCAAGCAGTCTAAGGCATGTCAGATGTAATGAGGGTTTTCCCGAGGTGATGCAATTTTGAATCCTGCCAGAGGACACATATTTTTCTTACAAGATTTTTTGAATATTCAGACCAGTAGATGTAAATAAATAAATAATATATATTATATATATTATAATTGTATGATTTTATATAATTATAAAATACATTAGATATGCTATAATTATATAATAATGCATAATTATAAAATAGAATAGCAAATACAGTAATGTAATAATATAGTACCATTTAATTTCATTAAGTTTATACAATAAAGCTTAATAATAAAATAGAATATAGGTGCAATGATTATAAGTAGAATGCATATATAGTGAAGTAATGCAGTTTTCAGTAATACAGTCTTGAACATGTGTAGCCAGAAAATATTTGTAAAAATGCAGGTCCTGCACTTCTCAACTGTGGAATTACCTTCCAATTTCTTGCTTCACAGATAACTACAAAAAAAAAAATTCAAATGCAATGTCAATTGCCATTTTCTGTTTTCTTGAAGCCTGTTCCTTTTTTTACGCTTTCCTCAATCCTCTTCATTTTCAGTCTTCTCTTTCATTCCCTGTAACCCCCTACATTCTTGGGATACTGTCACCTTGTTTAGGGTGAAATGATTAAAAAGAAATAAAAGTAAAAAAAAACTCTTAATATTCATTTTTACATAAAGTTTACATAAAATTTCATCACCTAATATAGGGTAGAAAACTCTAAATCCCTTTTGTCATCATTCTGTTCTTGAGTCTTTATCACTTGCATTAAAAAGTTCTTAATTTCCTTACTTCATGTATTGTGTTTGTAGCATTCACTAAATGCATGTGGTGTTTTTGTGTGTGAGTAATGGTTTCAAAAAAAGCTAGGTGGTAAAAGCACGAGGAGCAATTATGAAAAACTTAAGAAGGCTGCTAATATTCCAACAAAAGTTGCAAACATTGGATCAATTGCAAACTGTGTCAGTAGACAAAATGGCATAGAGATAGCAGAAAATAAATTTTGTATCCATGTGATAAAACAAATAAAAATTAAATTCACAGAAGGGTTAGTGCTTCATCTACAATGTTGAAAATGGTGCTTCAGGTTCATGAGAAACTGAGAAATCATTCAATATGTAATTAGAGAATTGGTGACAGAAACATGTCCCTGCTAATAAAAGCATTTTGCATAAAAAGTTGCTGAGCCTATATAAACATTACAGTGAGAGCAATAAGTTTAAAACTAAGAAAGAATTTGTTTATAGCTTTATAAATTGTTACAAACTCAAGAACTTTAAAATCGCAGAAGAATTAGTTTAATCTGATATGGAATCAATATTGGAGTTCCAAGATCACCTTCAAAAAGTTACTGAGGAAAAAGGGCACTGTCAAGAGCAGGCCTTTATTTATAATGAGACAGTTTTTTTTTATGAAAGAAAATGACAAATCAATTTCAGGATTTAAGGTTTGGAAAGATTGTTTTAATCAGCCACTTTTTTAAAATCCAGTTTACCCCAATCAAGGCAGTAAAGCCACTAAGACACAAAGAGTTACTGAGTGTGACAGAATTTGAAAACAGAAACATTATGAAGAAGCAAGAACAATAGAAAAGTGATCAGGAAGTTGATCATATGACCAAATCATACCTAATGTTCTGAGAGAATAATCTCTGTGTTCTTAAGAGTAATAATAAAAATATGTTGCCTGTATTCTGGCAACACAATAAGAAGAATTGTCTCATGATAATTTTATTCTTTGATTGGTTCCACCATTGCTTTATACCTGAAGTGAAGAAGCACCTTGAGAATAAGAGCTGTTATGCAAGACTTGTCACATTATTGGCAATACTCCCAATCATCATGAGTCCCTGATGTATACGCACAAACAAGCTGAAGTGCTTTTCATACTTCAAAACTCATTACTTCTGCGATCAATCTTTTTTAATCATTTCACCTCATCCAAGGCAATAAAGCTACTAAGGCACAAGAGGTTACTGAGTGTTAGAGAAGATGAGAAAAAAACATAAAGGAAAGCAAACAATAAAAGAACAATAATTAAGAAGAAAGAAGATAACATATGACATTACAATTACATTTTTTAATATCAGAGTTGACATGAAAGCAAAAATCTTGGAAGAGTATTCTAGAAACAAGAGGTATGAGAGAAGAAACTGTTAGCATAGAACTGACATTTATCCATTCCAACTGCAAAAAGATATCACCTTGCTATCAATCTACCCTTAAAATCAAGGTACTATAGAGGAAAATTCATCAGAACAATTACCAGGAAAATATTTATAGAAAAGGCACAGGGAAGCTACATTACAGTAATAGAAAAGCAACTAAAGTCAAGATACCAAGTCAGGACCAATAACATTCTTCTTTGGATTTTATTTAGAATCTCTAAATAGCAAAATCATCAGGCCAGATGTGACAGCAATATTCAAAGCATGAATAAATGGTAGATTCTAGCAAGAAAATTGTTTTTCAGAGCACAGTGACTCTAATTTCATTGGAACAGAAAATATGTAAAGGCAATATACACCAACCTTAATTTTGAAAGCATTTTTGTTACACTGATAATAATTCAAATTGCAGCATCATGGATTTGGATACAAGTTCACAATTACAGAAGCAACTGAGCTTATTTCTGAGTCAATTGATTCCCTAAAGACTGGGGGAATCAATGCCTGCTGGAAAGCATTATGGAGCAAGACAACCAATGAGAAATTTCCTATAATTGATTAAAAAGTGAAGGAGATTTTACAGGCTGCCAGGAGAGTTGATCAGGATCACTTCTCTAACATCAAACAATGCGTCTTAGAGCCCCAAAAATCCCTATTTACAAAGACTTTGAAGAACTGCTGAAATTGTGAAGAGACAAGGAAGAAGAAGCTTAAGAAGCAGAAGCTAATCCATCATTGCAAACACTGAAGAAGTTTGTAACAGTTTTCTTAACAGACACATATTTTAAAGAGTATTATCAAGTCATACAACTAGTCCTGGGTAAACTACATATAGCAGCAAGGCTTTTGATCAGGAAATTAAAGGTTTTGAAGAATATTTTTAATTGCTGTTGTTCCTAGGTTCACCTTGATTGAGGATGGCAGCTCCTGTTAGGATCCCAGCTATGGATAAATAGAGCCCCTCACTAAACAAAAATACAGCACTATGAAAGTATAAGAATACATTCTTACAGTAAAAATACCACCAATAGATTTCTGCATAAAAAATTACCAACAATATATATTTGTAGTAAAATTACCAACAATACAATTTAATAAAAAACAACAATATATTTAATCAGTAGCTGAGGTATACAATTATATTTACCTGAAAGTATAAAAATATGTTTACAGTAAAAGTATAAAACTATGAACAAAACAACAGTAGTTGAAGACATACAATTGTGTTCAAAATATATTTAGTTGAAGGCATATAATTATTTTCAAAACTATGTAGTTAATGCCATAAAATTGTGTTCAAAATATTTCAATTTCAGCATTAAACGACCCATAGAGGTGTTGATATGCCCCTAAACAAAATCAGCTTACCAATCAGCCAATCAATCAAGTTATACAACTCTTCAATAAAAGAAAGTCTATATATCAAATGTATAGTGACAACTGACCTAGAACAACAATGAAAGTTTGACAAAGCCAAAAGAAAGAAGTAATTTTCTATAAGTATATATTTACCAAGAAATCTGCACTTGTAAAAACTCATTCTACTCTTGAAAACCCTAGCCATCAACTTACAGAGATCTTGATGTTATACCTCCTCCATAACATCAATGTATATAGGTACTATTCTCAAATGGTCTTAAATATATACTTCTTTTAAATAACACAGAGATTTAGGAGCCCAACTGACTGTGTATATAGGCTTATTATATTACCTAAATGTATAATTTTAAACTTGTGAACAATTATACTGGAATTTTATTATTAGTTAGAGTGTTATCAGTTATTAGTTTCTGACTCATATTTCTTTCATCTTAATTTCATATTCTTTTTATCTCAACTATCTAGAATAACTTTCTAAAAATTGCACATTGGTAATAAAGAATAAAGATTTGAATTCATTTTTCCCCAGGAAGCCTGTTTTAGCATAACAGCTGCCTTACTACTTGATCAACAAAAATCAATGGTGGAAGGCACTCAAATTTAACCACAGAGCTTTAGTCTTCATTTTCCACAAAACCCATCTTTGATGTTGTTTATTTAAACTGATATTATTATTAGTAATATTACCTTGAATTATGTTATTAGATAAAATATTTACAATTATTATCAATTTTTGATCAGCAATTCCTTTATCATGTCATTCCATGGATACTTCTTCTAATTAAAGTTCTTTTCAAATAAAAAAAAAATCGTTCTTTACATTTTAAATTTTTAATTAAATGTTATCAACTATTTTGAAATAAAATGTAACTAAACAGCATTTCTAACTGCCCACAAGATTAAATTCTTGGTTGAATTACTTTACTTTAAATTATGCTGTCAGTAATGACATGTACATTGATTTATCAACCAATCAAAAACCTTGTAACAACTGAGAATGTGAATTAACCCAAAGAAGAGAATACTATAAAATGAAACAGATTAAATCATTTTACAATTCTAATTAGTCATTACTGATTCATTTCATGCTAAAAGGAAAGCTATGAACCCTGCTTCACCTTGTTATATTTTCATTAACACAGCTCAATAGAGCATTGAAAAGCTTGCAGTTCTCTTTCTATATAACCCCAATGTAAATACAGTTTAATTCCCAAGAATCAAAAATAAATGACAGCTATAATCAGATGTCTCAATGAAACTAAGTTACCAACTTAACTTTAAATGAAGTAATATTATAACTCAGTTATAACTAATCAAAAATGATATGGTTCAAACCTCTTGGTAGGTCTTCTGTAATCAAATTGTTCCATGGGTGAAGTAATTGGCCTCATTCCCAAACTCTGTACTCTCAGGAAGTGTTGGTTTTCTTTTCTTTTTTTTTTTTATTAATCATATCACCCCGAGCAAGGCGGTAACATCACTGATGTGCAGGGGGCTACATAACAGTGAAAAGATTGGAAAAGAGAAAGCCGGAAACCACATCCTAAACAGGGAACAAGAGATGAGCCTCTACACCTGTACAATAGACGTGGGTGGAGTGTGAACAGGGCGATAGTTTAGTCTATCTACTCCAATTGAGAAAAAAAAAATGAAAAAGAAAAAAAAAAGGAAAAGATAAGTGAAAAGATTGGAAAAGAGAAAGCCGGAAACCACATCCTAAACAGGAAACAAGGGATGAGCCTCTACACCTGTTCAATAGACGTGGGTGGAGTGTGAACCGGGCGATAGTTCAGTCTATCTACTCCAATTGAGAAAAAAAATAAACAAAAAGGAAAAGTGAAAAGATTGGAAAAGAGAAAGCCGGAAACCACATCCTAAACAGGGAACAAGGGACGAGCCTCCACACCTGTTTAATAGACGTGGGTGGAGTGTGAAGTGGGCGATAGTTCAGTCTATCTACTCCAATTGAAAAAGAAAATAAACAAAAAGGAAAAGTGAAAAGATTAGAAAAGAGAAAGCCGGAAACCACATCCTAAACAGGGAACAAGGGATGAGCCTCTTCACCTGTTCAATAGACGTGGGTGGAGTGTGAAGTGGGAGATAGTTTAGTCTATCTACTCCAATTGTTGGGGTTTTCATTCCCTTAGATAACCACATGTTCCCATGCTAATGTGTTCCATCTACCTGGGATTGGTTATTTCCAGAAGTTTCCAAAATTAAAAAAATAATTTTTGTATAATATTGTCTCCAGAGAATCTCACTTTTTAGTCTTATAAAAAATATTAACTTTAACTTTTAATTTATTCTTTAAATTTTAGTTTTAACTGCTTGCAATCTTATCTAGTGGAATTTTACATATTTTGTTGAAAAACAGTGTGGTAAATGTGTTCACATAAAAATGTTGCCCATGTGGATAGGTGGTAAGATAATTATTTTATTGAAAGCTTTGAGAATAAAAAATGAATTGATTCAAGATTTAAATAAATATTTTTATTTATTTTCTTTAGAGAGAAGAACAAGTTGTTTGATATTTAGCATAGAAAAAAGCTTGCTAACAAGTTGTTTGGTCATTTTGAAGTGGTCATTTTGAAGTATGGTATGATAGGGGTAATAATGATGTGAAAAATTGGGTCAGTGTCAATCTACTGTGTTTTTTGGTCCTCAACAGGACAAAAATGTCAGTATCCAATGACAACAGTTGCTCCAAATTTCATGCATGGTTGCATTCTTTTTATCTGTCTTCTGTCATAACTTTGGTCCCCTCAAGTACTAGCCCAGACGTATCAGTTTATATCCTTTTGAATAGGCTCAGAGTTTGTGATAAGAACTTTGGCTTTGACTAACATTAAAATGTGTCTTTGTGCCATTTTTTTTGATTGGACAAATTGTATTATTTTCCAGCATTCCTGTCTTTCTCATTTTTTTACAACAGAATTTATGCATACAGTCTTCCTTAATTTTTGGTATTTTTCAGTCACAAATAAGTAAGCTCTTCTCCTGCAAACATCTGGGTATTTTTATTTGTTTTTTTTTTTTGGCCAGATTCAGTCTTTTCTTCTTCTTTCTTCTTTTATTTGAATGTTGCCTTCTTGTAAGTTGAGAGAGAAGTATAGAAAGAGAAGTTTAGAGAAAGAGGGAAAGAAAAAGATAAGGGTTTAAAAGGAAAGCATAAATACCTTATTTTAATTTTAATTCATTTTATTTTTGTTTATATAATTATTTTTATTGGGACTCACTACAGCAGAGCATATTGAAAATAAGTAACATGTGAGTAACCACCTACCTAATTATCTTGTATAAATGGGTGGCAGAGTATGGACTTGGAGAGATAGCAAGGCAACTAGCATTGTTTAGAGTTACAAATGAGAGTAAGTTGTGGAGAGCTATGATCACCCATATCTTGGAGAAACATGGCACATAGAAAGAAAAACATATATAGATTTGGAGTGAAAAATGGAATTGTTGAATCAAGTTCAAATCCCAGATTAGTCTATTACATGCACTTTCATAAAAATGCTTATGGGAAAGACAGGAATCATTTTATTCTTGCCCCAGCTATGAGTTAAGGTAGGGTAGACTGGCCTATTTAGCCATGGGTGGTATTAAGTCTAACACATCACTCAATAGGTCCTGGGCCTGACATATAGATGGCATCACTAATATAAATTTGTACGATTTTTATGAAATACTAACCTTCAAATGACACATGACAAAATTTGACCCAATCAGATTATTAGTTTACAAATTACAGTTATTTAAGTAAAGCTACTGTTGCAAATTTTCTAAATAATGGAAAAAACAGAATTTTGTGTGTTGATAAAGCATTACTTTCTGATGGAAAAATACTGTTCAAGCAAAGTAATTTCTGGGTAAGTGTTATTCGAATTCTGCTCTGTTGAAAAAAAGGTTAAGAGGTGGTATGCTTACTTTAAACATGGTCATATAGACACAAATGATGCTGAAGGCTTAGGTTGCCCAAAATTGGCAGTTGTTCCAGAAAACACTAAAAAAATCCACAAACTCGTTTTGAACAATTGTAAAGTGAAATTGTGTAAGATAGCAGAGAAATTGAACACATTAAAAGGCAGTTTATTTACAATTTTGCATAAATATTTGTCAATGAGAAAGCTGTGTTCAAAGTGGGTGCTATGTTTTCTCACAGTCAATCAAAAACAACAATGTGTCAACCATTCAGAGTGTTGTTTGCAACTGTTTCGATGCAACAAGAAGAGGTTTTTGCATAAATATGCAACAATGGATGAAGCAAATTGGTAGTCAGCTGGGTGGACAGCAGCAGGTGAAATTCATCCAAAGTGACCAAAGACGCAAACATTAGCAGTCAAGGTTTTGGCCTTCATATTTTGGGATGTGCAAGGTATTTTTTCATCAATTACCTTGAGAAAGAAATAATCATCAGTTGTAAATATTATATAGCATTATTGGTAAGTTTGAAGAAAGAAATTACCAAAACATGGCCACAAATGAAGAAGCAAAAAGTGATCTTTCACCAAGACAATGCACCGTGTCACAAATTGATCACAACGATGGCAAAACTACATGAATCGCACTTCATATTGCTTCTGTATCCACCCTATTCTCCAGATTTGACCCCCAGCAACTACTAGCTGTTTACAGACCTCAAAAGAATGCTTCAGGGAAAGATATTTGGCTCCAATGAAAAAGTTATATCAGAAATCATATTTTGTGGTCAAAGACAAATCATTCTACAAAAAGGTATTGAATTATTAGAGAAGCATTGGAATCAGTATTTCACCTTAGAAGGAGACTTGAGTTTGAGTTTGAGTTTTGTTTAATGGCATATCAACCACTGTGGGTTATTTAATGCCAAAAAAGGTAGAGTTTTAAGGGGTCTTTTTAATGTTCGGTTATAGTGATTTAGTCAGATTTTAACAAATTTTTTTGTTTTTGTTTTATTTATTTTAGGAAACTGAAAATCTCTTTTAGTTTTGTATTCAAAAATGTTTTGCTGTGAACAATTTTTCCTTCAAAAATGTATTGTTGGTAATATTTTTCCTTCAAAAATGCATATTTTTCTATAAAAGTCTATTTTTATGTATATATTTCTATAAAAGTTTATTTTTATACTTTCGTAGTGTTTTGATCCCAGTTTGGGAATTAACTATTTGCTGGGACCCTAACAGGTGCTACAACTCCGGGTCAGGGTGGAACTTGGAACAACAGCAATTAAGAGATGGTTTCATGCTTCTCACAACCTCCCAATCAGATGCCTTGCTGCTGAATACAGTTTACCATCATGCCCAGGACCTAGAGGGAGACTATGTTGACGAATAAAGTTGTATTTTTCCTAAAAGTTGCTGTTTTATTAGTTAGGCCTGGGATTTATTGAGTGATGTGTTAGGACTACTCTGAATTTCAAACCATGGTGCTTAGTTTCACAAGTTTTGACCTTCATGGCTAATTATAACAAACCACCCTTATTTCCTTCATATTTAATTTGTGAGATGTAAGTTCCAATCCTTTACACAAATTGCTGATTTGTGAAACCAACTTCCAAGAGAATGCTTCCCTGTTCACTACAATTTTAACCTGTTCATTTCTAAAGTTATCCATTATCTTTCTTACATATCTTCATAAACTGTGCTTCCTACTTTGTAACCCACTACTTAGAGTGGCTCTTAGGCTTTGTACAAAGTTAACATTAATGGAAAAAAAAGAAAATGTAATAGGAAATCACTTCCCTATCTTTCCCAAGAAATCATGAAAATAATAAAGAGATGGATTTTGGGGAGAGTTTGTGATTTCCTGTAACCTGAAAGGTTATGACATTAAAAGAAAACATTTGGGAAATAAATAACAAGGGAAATAATTATGATAGTTGGCTAAGATTGAAAAATAAAAAACAGAGCATGCACTGCTGAGAGATTTAATGTATGGAAAAATGAAGCATAGAATAGGTCACTAGATCTATTCTACCTGTACATCTAGGCCATTCTGAGAGAATTAGAAGTTCTGGAATGTTCATTATTGGAAGCCACAATCTGAACAACATAAGATATATAAATGACACAATGTTAATAACAGGCATAGAAATGAAGCTACAAGAATTCTTCCAGAAGATAATGAAGGAAAGTAAGAAGAAAGGACTAAACATCAAATACAAGAAGACTGAATGCATAGTTGTTAGCAAAAGGAACAGCTGAAAATGCAAATTACAGACACAACAATTTAAATATCTGGGAAGCATATTAATAGAGAACAGAAAGTGTGATACTGAAATCCACTGATACATTGGGATAGAAAAGATGCCTTCCAAAAGCTGAGCAAAGTATGAAAAAACAGAAAAATATTGTTAGCAACAAAGAAAAGAGTTGTGAATTGTTATATAATATCAATCCTCCTTTATGGCAGTGAATGCTGGACAATTTCATCACAGATGAAAAAGAAACTTGAAGCAACAGAAATGTGGTTCTACAGAAGGATACTGAGAATACCATAGACCAAACATGTGGGCAACAACAAATTTCTAGAGATACTAGCAACAGAAAGGACACTTATAGAGACAGTTAAAATTTTTAAAGCAAATAATGAGAGAAGAGGGTTTGAAAAAGCACAGGATAGATGCACAGGATAGATTAAAGGTAAGAGGGACAGAGGAATACAACACATAACCTACCTGGTATATTTAGGTGAATGAATTGCAAGACAGGGTTTGGGAGACAATGCAAAAATACAAATGTTATTATAAGCTACAAAGTACAGGAAATTGTGGGAAGCCATGAATGCTAACGTCCTAAAGGGACACAACACATAGAAGATAGCTAACCCTTGTTTTATCAATTAAATATAGTGCCATATTATTTTAGATGTGGAATAATTGTGGTGGCAGATTCAGCAAACGAATCACATTGTCTAATATTTTTATATAATTTCTTTTTTGTATTTCAATCAGAATAAAATTTTTGAAATTTTATTTCTCAAAAAACTGGTCTGCTACTGATCAATGTTTTTTTATTTTATTTATTTTCATCATTGGTTTTCTTTTTAATGTGTTTTCTTGTCAATAATGTCTTTTCATAATCTTATCACTTTGTTTCTATGTGTTTTGTTTTTTTTTGTGAGGAGGGGTGGGTTAGATAAGATTTCTCTTTCTTATATTCCAAAGAATTATATTCACATTGATTTGCAGTCAATATTCAGAATAACAAGTTAGCATTATGTAAATTTGTAATTTCCAAAACTTGGTATAAATCTTTCTTCAGTAATATCCTATTGATATCCTTTGAGAATTTGCCTGTTATATTGACAGTAATTGCGTTGCTATTATAGTCACAACAAAGAAAACAATTTATCAAATTTATACATGTCTTTGTTATTTATTAGCTTTTTTCCCTAATGCAAAGTTCTTTAGTTTGTAAAAAAGAATTGATATATATGTTTATAACTAATGATGGCAATCAAAAAATGTGAAATTCTTGTTCCTACAAGAATTTTTTACAATCATAACCATGATGTTTGTAGAGCTGTTCAAAGATATGAAAACAAGAAAATTACAATATCTTGGTATTCTTTCGAACTGCTGTTCTCATCTTGGTTGATATAGATGTTATTACAGACACATTGTTTTGATCAAGTACCCTCTAGTCATCATCAGATGCCCATCAATAACATCTATATCAACCAAGATAAAAACAATAGTTTGAAATAATACCAAGATATTGAAAATTACTCATCTCAGAAATAAATATTAATAAAAAGAGAATTAGTCTTCAAAATCCATATTTTTTAAAACAAAGGCTATCTATATACTTAACAATTATTTGTGTATATGGACTCTTTTTGTTATATGATATGATGGGTAGGATATATTAAATATATCAAAACTACCATACACTCAAACAGAGTAACAGCACATACTAAGAGCATACAGTCCCCTCTAAAAGTATTAGATTGGCAAGGCTAATTCCTTTGTTTTTACTCTTCACAGAACATTGGAGTTTCAAATCAAAAGATGAATATGAGACAAGCATTTAGAATTTCAGCTTTTATTTTTATTTATATAAAATGAATTAAAGGAATTAACATTGTCATTTCAATACTTTCTGAGAGGACTGTATATTGAAAATTAACATATGCCAATAGTTCTGTAGTGCAATGTGTAATCAGAAATAATGAATATGAATTCAGAATTTGATCATTTAATATTTATCTATGTTCATAATTTTTAAAGGACATACATGTATGCAAAGTATTAACTTCAAAGCCCAGAGAATAAAAAGTTCATTTTGCTCCCCAGTATCTGAATTTTTATATTTTTATGCTTAGGACACACTGTGCCATTGCCATAGAGTTGAATCACTCTTATTTCCCCCCATCTTCCAAAGGTTAAGAGAAGGTTCTACTTAACATTTTTCTCAAGAACTGCCACTTTGTGGAAAATATTCCTTTATGGATGTTCGGAACAATACAATCTTGACCTCTTCATGTCAACAGTCAAAGGTCATTATCTATCCTCCTTCTCCCCAAAATCTTCTTCCTATTACCTCCTCTTTCCTGTATGTTCTTAGATTCATGTGGTGGCATCAAGAAATAGGGCTAATTAGAACAACTGCTATGAAAATATCAAGAAGGAGAACTCATTAGAACAACTGCCATGAAAATATCAAGAAGGAGAACTCATTAGAACAACTGCTATGAAAATATCAAGGAGGAGAACTCATTAGAACAACTGCCATGAAAATATCAAGGAGGAGAACTCATTCGAACAACTGCCATGAAAATATCAAGAAAGAGAGCTCATTAGAACAACTGCCATGAACATATCAAGGAGGAGAGCTCATTAGAACAACTGCCATGAAAATATCAAGAAGGAGAACTCATTAGGACAACTGCCATGAAAATATCAAGGAGGAGAGCTCATTAGAACAACTGCCATGAAAATATCAAGGCGGAGAGCTCATTAGAACAACTGCCATGATAATATCATGGAGGAGGGCTCATTAGAACAACTGCCATGAAAATATCAAGAAAGAGAGCTCATTAGAACAACTGCCATGAACATATCAAGGAGGAGTGCTCATTAGAACAACTGCCATGAAAATATCAAGAAGAAGAACTCATTAGAACAACTGCCATGAAAATATCAAGGAGGAGAGCTCATTAGAACAACTGCCATGAAAATATCAAGAAGGAGAGCTCATTAGAACAACTGCCATGAACATATCAAGGAGGAGAGCTCATGAGAACAACTGCCATGAAAATATCAAGAAGGAGAGCTCATTAGAACAACTGCCATGAACATATCAAGGAGGAGGGCTCATTAGAACAACTGCCATGAAAATATCAAGAAGGAGAACTCATTAGAACAACTGCCATGAAAATATCAAGGAGGAGGGCTCATTAAAACAACTACCATGAACATATCAAGGAGGGGAGCTCATTAGAACAACTGCCATGAAAATATCAAGGAGGAGGGCTCATTAGAACAACTGCCATGAAAATGTCAAGGAGGAGAACTCATTAGAACAACTGCCATGAAAATATCAAGAAGGAGAACTCATTAGAACAGCTGCCATGAAAATATCAAGAAGGAAAGCTCATTAGAACAACTGCCATGAAAATATCAAGGAGGAGAGCTCATTAGAACAACTGCCATGAAAATATCAAGGAGGAGGGCTCATTAAAACAACTACCATGAACATATCAAGGAGGGGAGCTCATTAGAACAACTGCCATGAAAATATCAAGGAGGAGAGCTCATTAGAACAACGGCCATGAACATATCAAGGAGGAGAGCTCATTAGAACAACTGCCATGAAAATATCAAGATGGAGAACTCATTAGAACAACTGCCATGAAAATGTCAGAAGGAAAGCTCATTAGAACAACTGCCATGAAAATATCAAGAAGAGAGCTCAACAGAACAACTGCCAAGGAAATATCATGAAGGAAAGCTCATTAGAACAACTGCCATGAAAATACTGAAGGAGAGGGCTCATTAGAACAACTGCCATGAAAATATCAAGGAGGAGAACTCATTAGAACAACTGCCATGAAAATATCAAGAAGGAGAGTCTATTAGAACAACTGCCATGAAAATATCAAGGAGGAGGGTCATTAGAACATCTGCCATGAAAATATCAAAGGAAGGAGAGCTCATTAGAACAACTGCCATGAAAATGTCAAGGAGGAGAACTCATTAGAACAACTGCCATGAAAATATCAAAGGAGGGCTCATTGTGAACAACTGCCATGAAAATATCAAGGAGGAGGGCTCATTAGAACAACTGCCATGAAAATATCAAGGAGGAGGGCTCATTAGAACAACTGCCATGAAAATATCAAGAAGGAGAGCTCATTAGAACAACTGACATGAAAATATCAAGAAGGAGAGCTCATTAGAACAACTGCCATGAAATATCAAGGAGGAGAGCTCATTAGAACAACTGCCATGAAAATATCAAGAAGGAGAACTCATTAGAACAATCATGAAAATATCAAGGAGAGCTCATTAAACAACTGCCAGATACTCATGGAGGAGGCTCATTAGAACAACTGCCATGAAAATATCAACAGCAGAGCTCATTAGAACAACTGCCATGAACATATCACAGAGTGCTCATTAGAACAACTGCCATGAAAATATCAAGAAGAACTCATTAGAACAACTGCTGAAAATATCAAGGGATAGAGAGCTCATTAGAACAACTGCCATGAAAATATCAAGAAGGAGAGCTCATTAGAACAACTGCCATGAACATATCAAGGAGGAGAGCTCATGAGAACAACTGCCATGAAAATATCAAGAAGGGAGAGCTCATTAGAACAACTGCTATGAACATATCAAGGAGGAGGCTCATTAGGAACAACTGCCATGAAAATATCAAGAAGGAGAACTGATGAAACAACTGCCATGAAAAAATATCAAGAAAGAGGCTCAGCTAAACAACTACCATGAACAATGAGGAGCTCATTAGAACACCTGCCAATATCAGCGAGGAGAGCTCATTAGAACAACTGCCAGAAATACTCAAGAAGGAGAACTCATTAGAACAGCTATGAAAATATCAGAAGGAAAGCTCATTAGAACAACTGCCATGAAAATATCAAGAAGGAGAGTCATTAGAACAACGGCCATGAACATATCAAGGAGGAGAGCTCATTGTGAACAACTGGCTACAGGCCATCAAGGAGGCACTATTAGAACAACTGCGTGAAAATATCAAGGAGGAGGGTCACCAGAAGATCCTCGCCAGCAAAAACAAGAAGGAGTAGCTCATTAGAACAAAATCAACAAAAATGTCAAGGAGGAGAACTCATTAGAACAACTGCCATGAAAATATCAAGAAGGAGGGCTCATTAGAACAACTGCCATGAAAATATCAAGGAGGAGGGCTCATTAGAACAACTGCTAAAGAAAATATCAAGGAGGAGGCTCATTAGAACAACTGCCATGAAAATATCAAGAAGGAGAGCTCATTAGAACAACTGACACAGGTAATATCAAGAAGGAGAGCTCATTAGAACAACTGCTGAAAAGGTCAAGGAGGAGAGCTCATTAGAACAACTGCCATGAAAATATCAAGAAGGAGAACTCATTAGAACAACTGCCACAGAGAAAATATCAAGGCGGAGAGCTCATTAGGAACAACCAAGCAGGATAATATCATGGAGGAGGGTCATTGAAACAACTGCCATGAAAATATCAAGAAAGAGGAGCTCAATAGAACAACTGCTATGAACATATCAAGGAGGAGTGCTCATTAGAACAAACTGCCATGAAAATATCAAGAAGGAGAACTCATTAGAACAACTGCTGCTGAAAATATCACAGTGAGAGCTCATTAACCTTGAAAATATCAAGAAGGAGAGCTTCATTAGAACAACTGCCATGAACATATCAAGGAGGAGAGCTCAAGAGAACAACTGCCATGAAAATATCAAGAAGGAGAGCCTTATTAAGGAACAACTACATGAACATATCAAGGAGAGACTCATTAGAGAATCATGAAAATATCAAGAAGGATCTGTTAGAACAACTGCCATGAAAATATCAAGGAGGAGGGCTCATTAAAACAACTACCATGAACATATCAAGAGGGAAGTCATTAGAACAACTGCCATGAAAAGAACAAGGACAGAGAGCTCATTAGAACAACGGCCATGAACATATCAAGGAGGGAGAGCTCATTAGAACAATCCAGCATGAAAATAACAAGATGAGAACTCATTAGAACAACTGCCATGAAAATATCAAGAAGGAAAGTCATTAGAACAATCATGAAAATATCAAGAAGGAGAGCTCAATAGAAATTCAACTGCCATGAAAATATCAAGAAGGAAGGCTCAATAACAATCAAGCATGAAAATATCAAGGAGGAGGGCTCATTAGAACAACTGCCAAAGGACATCAAGGAGAAGAATCATTACAACTGCCAATGAAAATATCAAGAAGGAGAGCTCGTTTGAACAACTGCCATGAAAATATCAAGGAGGAGAACTCATTAGAACAACTGCCATGAAAATATCAAGGAGGAGGTCAGATAGAACAACTGCCAGAAATATCAAGGAGAACTCATTAGAACAACTGCCATGAAAATATCAAGGAGGAGGGCTCATTAGAACAACTGCCATGAAACACTAGGGGAGGAAGGCTCATTAGAACAACTATGAAAATATCAAGGAGGAGGGCTCATTAGAACAACTGCCATGAAAATATCAAGAAGGAGAGCTCTATTAGAAACAACTATGAAAATACAAGAAGAACTCATTAGAACAATCAAGCATGAAAATATCAAGAAGGAGGCCTGAGCCAGAACAACTGCCATGAAAATATCAAGGAGGAGGGAATAGGAATAACTGCCATGAAAATATCAAGGAGGAGGGCTCATTAGAACAACTGCCATGAAAATATCAAGAAGGAGAGCCCACAGAAGAACTGACATGAAAATATTTCAAGAAGGAGAGCCATTAGAACAACTGCCATGAAAATATCAAGGAGGAGAGCTCATTAGAACAACTGCCATGAAAATATCAAGAAGGAGAATCATTAGAACAACTTTGCCACAGTGCCTATCAAGGCGGAGAGCTCATTAGAATCGCTGATAATATCATGGAGGAGGGCTCATTAGAACAACTGCCATGAAAATATCAGCAAAGAGAGCTCATTAGAAATTAACTGCCATGAACATATCAAGGAGGATTGCTCATTAGAACAACTGCCATGAAAATATCAAGAAGGAGAACTCATTAGAACAACTGCCATGAAAATATCAAGGAGGAGAGCTCATCAGAACAACTGCCATGAAAATATCAAGAAGGAGAGCTCATTAGAACAACTGCCATGAACATATCAAGGAGGAGAGCTCATGAGAACAACTGCCATGAAAATATCAAGAAGGAGAGCTCATTAGAACAACTGCCATGAACATATCAAGGAGGAGGGCTCATTAGAACAACTGCCATGAAAATATCAAGAAGGAGAACTCATTAGAACAACTGCCATGAAAATATCAAGGAGGAGGGCTCATTAAAACAACTACCATGAACATATCAAGGAGGGGAGCTCATTAGAACAACTGCCATGAAAATATCAAGGAGGAGAGCTCATTAGAACAACTGCCATGAAAATGTCAAGGAGGAGAACTCATTAGAACAACTGCCATGAAAATATCAAGAAGGAGAACTCATTAGAACAGCTGCCATGAAAATATCAAGAAGGAAAGCTCATTAGAACAACTGCCATGAAAATATCAAGAAGGAGAGCTCATTAGAACAACGGCCATGAACATATCAAGGAGGAGAGCTCATTAGAACAACTGCCATGAAAATATCAAGATGGAGAACTCATTAGAACAACTGCCATGAAAATATCAAGAAGGAAAGCTCATTAGAACAACTGCCATGAAAATATCAAGAAGGAGAGCTCAATAGAACAACTGCCATGAAAATATCAAGAAGGAAAGCTCATTAGAACAACTGCCATGAAAATATCAAGGAGGAGGGCTCATTAGAACAACTGCCATGAAAATATCAAGGAGGAGAACTCATTAGAACAACTGCCATGAAAATATCAAGGAGGAGAACTCATTAGAACAACTGCCATGAAAATATCAAGGAGGAGGGCTCATTAAAACAACTGCCATGAAAATATTAAGGAGGAGAACTCATTAGAACAACTGGCATGAAAATATCAAGGAGGAGGGCTCATTAGAACAACTGCCATGAAAATATCAAGGAGGAGAACTCATTAGAACAACTGCCATGAAAATATCAAGGAGGAGGGCTCATTAGAACAACTGCCATGAAAATATCAAGGAGGAGAACTCATTAGAACAACTGCCATGAAAATATCAAGGAGGAGGGCTCATTAGAACAACTGCCATGAACATATCAAGGAGGAGAGATCATTAGAACAACTGCCATGAAAATATCAGGATGAGGGCCCATTAGAACAACTGCCATGAAAATATCAAGAAAGAGAGCTCATTAGAACAACTGCCATGAAAATATCAAGGAGGAGGGCTCATTAGAACAACTGCCATGAAAATATCAAGGAGGAGAGATCATTAGAACAACTGCCATGAAAATATCAAGGAGGAGAGCTCATTAGAACAACTGCCATGAAAATATCAAGAAGGAGGGCTCATTAGAACAACTCCCATGAAAATATCAAGGAGGAGGGCTCATTAGAACAACTGCCATGAAAATATCAAGGAGGAGGGCTCATTAGAACAACTGCCATGAAAATATCAAGGAGGAGGGCTCATTAGAACAACTGCCATGAAAATATCAAGGAGGAGAGCTCATTAGAACAACTGCCATGAAAATATCAAGAAGGAGGGCTCATTAGAACAACTGCCATGAAAATATCAAGAAGGAGAACTCATTAGAACAACTGCCATGAAAATATCAAGGAGGAGGGCTCATTAGAACAACTGCCATGAAAATATCAAGGAGGAGGGCTCATTAGAACAACTGCCATGAAAATATCAAGAAGGAGAGCTCATTAGAACAACTGCCATGAAAATATCAAGGAGGAGGGCTCATTAGAACAACTGCCATGAAAATATCAAGGAGGAGAGCTCATTAGAACAACTGCCATGAAAATATCAAGAAGGAGAACTCATTAGAACAGCTGCCATGAAAATATCAAGAAGGAGAGCTCATTAGAACAACGGCCATGAACATATCAAGGAGGAGAGCTCATTAGAACAACTGCCATGAACATATCAAGGAGGAGGGCTCATTAGAACAACTGCCATGAAAATATCAAGGAGGAGGGCTCATTAGAACACCTGCCATGAAAATATCAAGGAGGAGGGCTCATTAGAACAACTGCCATGAGAATATCAAGGAGGAGGGCTCATTAGAACAACTGCCATGAAAATATCAAGGAGGAGAGCTCATTAGAACAACGGCCATGAAAATATCAAGAAGGAGAACTCATTAGAACAGCTGCCATGAAAATATCAAGAAGGAGAGCTCATTAGAACAACGGCCATGAACATATCAAGGAGGAGAGCTCATTAGAACAACTGCCATGAACATATCAAGGAGGAGGGCTCATTAGAACAACTGCCATGAAAATATCAAGAAGGAGAACTCATTAGAACAACTGCCATGAAAATATCAAGGAGGAGGGCTCATTAGAACAACTGCCATGAACATATCAAGGAGGAGAGCTCAATAGGACAACTGCCATGAAAATATCAAGGAGGAGGGCTCATTAGAACAACTGCCATGAAAATATCAAGGAGGAGAGCTCATTAGAACAACTGCCATGAAAATATCAAGGAGGAGGGCTCATTAGAACAACTGCCATGAAAATATTTATAAAAAAGACAGCAGGATGCCACATCATAATCTTTCCTATTTATATATTCATCTTTGCTGTATGTGTCAAAATGCTTCACAAGATATTTTTTTTATCACTTCATCCCAAGCAAGGAGATAATGCCACTAAGATACTGGGGGTTACTGGAAGTGAAAGAGAGCGTGAAGACATTAGTGAAGAGAAAGGACAACAAACAACAAAAGAACAGAATTCAAGTCTTATGTTATGTTTCATTTAAATTATTGAAGATTGTAGACAGCAGTGAAGCAAGAAACCAAAAGAGAGTTCCACAGGTAAGAATTTTGAGAAACAAAAAACTATTAGAATAGAATTTACAGATACATCTAGCTAATTCAATGGTAAAATGATGAGTTTGAGTATCTAATCATGTAGTAATGTTCATGCTGTTGAGGCACAAAGGAGGGAAACAATTGCAATGAAAATATTTATAGAAAAGACAGAGGGAAGCCACATCATATTCTTTCCTATTTATATATTCATCTTTGCTGTATGTATGAAAATGATTCTTTTTAATCATTTTACCCTAGGCAGTGAGATAATGCCACTAAGGCTCAACTGGTTACTGTGAATGAAAGAGAATGAGAAGACTTTAGTGAGGAGGAAGGACAATAAAAGAACAGGGTTCAGAAAGACAGAAGATGTAGGTCAATATTACATTTACATTTTTGAAGATTGTAGGTGACAGGAAATCTGAAGAGTGTCCAAAAGGTGAGAAGTGTGAGAAAAGTTTTAGAATAGAACTTGTGGTAACATCAAGCTATTTCAACAGAAAAACAATGAGAACTAGTTGCGTTAGTATTATGCTTAAATTCATGCAGTTGAGATATCAAGGAAGAGAGATTATTATAACAACAGCTATGAAAATATTTATAGAAAAGGCAGAGAGGGGAGCCATGTCATAATGAGGTGCCAGATGAGGACTAGTAGCATTACAATGACTTCTTTGGGCTTTGTCACAAAGATATATAACTGGAGATATATATGGCAACAGTACTCAATGAATGGGTAAATGTTACATTTATAAATGTGCAAAATGAATCTGACAAGAAAAATTGTCTGGCATGACAGTGAACCTTCCTAGTGGTAGATGTAACAATTGATTCAGTATAATCATTCCCCTCCATTTCTGTGGAAAATTTGAAACCATGAAGATGCAATGAGTTGCTCTTCTTGAGGTCAGCATCAGCAATGCTGATGGAAGGAAAAATAGTTCTTTATGGTGATTAAAAATAATTTTGTTTTAAAGACATTAAAATTTACAAGCCATTTCTTGCACCAGTTGACAACTGATTAAATACATGTATGGTTAACTATTATCATTTTAATAGTAACAGTAACCTTCTACACTTAGTGACTCTCAAGTCTTGTATTATTCACAGAGCAATACATTTTTGAAAATCATCTTTTCTGCCTTTCCTCAGCATGGCTGATGCTAACCTCTAGATGAATGACTCATTGCATTTTCTTGAGCTAACATTCTCAGTTGATATGAAGTGGAAAGCCTATATTGAATCTATTCCTTGGTGAGCTGCTAAGCTGGTTCACTGTGTCAGGTGAGACAATTTTTCTCTCTAAAATCTATCTTATATATCTATATCTACCATTTACCTCTGCTTAGAATATTGCTGCCACATATAGTTCTGTGCTCCTGCTATATATTTAGAGATTCTTGATAAAATCCAAAGAAGAATTAACAATATTATTGGTCCTGATCTGGTCTCTTGGCTTCAGTCACTTTTCCACTGTCTTAAAGTTGCCTCCTTTTACCTTTTCTATAAATACTTCCATGGTAATTGTTCAGATGAGCTCTTTGCTCTGGTACCGAGACTTTATAGATTTAAGTGCAGTACTAGACTGGCAACAAGGTTTCATCAATTTACAGTTGAGTTGGCTAAATGTAACTGTAAGTTCTCTGCCAAGAGTTTCTTTCCTCACACTTCTCACTTGTGGGTCTCTCTTTTGGCTCTATGCTTTCCAGTCAACTTTAAACTTTAAAATTTTAAATGCAATGTCAGTTGCATTCTACTGTCCTCCTGATTACTCTTCTTTTGTTCTTTTTTCTTAATAATGTTTGTTTTCTAATTCTTCCACACCCAGTAACCCCTTGGGTCTTAGTGGTTTTACTCTCTTGCTTAGGATAAATTAATTAAATGAATAAATATCTGTGAACCAATTAGTAAGATGTGTACATAGAAAAATGTTAAAATAAAATAGAAACATTTGTTGCATATTCTCTAATGGAATCAATAGCATGTGCCATGCAAATGTTTGAATTTTATATTAATTATTAATAATTTTTCATCTTAGTAAAATATGATTTGTACAATATTTTTTTTACTTTCACAGTTATTTTTTTATTAATATTAAGATTAAATTAAATTCTCATTAAATTTAAATTTAACATGTTGCTGATCTAATAAAAATTGGAAACAATATATGGATTTTAAACAAACAGTTAACACATGTATTACCAAAAAGAAATTAAATTAATATGTGCAGCATTAAAAGGAAAGGAAAAACATTACAAAGTTAATTATTAAGAATGTGCTTGTTTGAGTGCAAGATGCACATGCGAGCATGTGTGCATGTGTAAGAGTACAGTCTTCATTTGACCAGGAAAATGAACACGCCTTAACAGAGATGCTCGCACCTACAAGATGCTATATATTGAAGCAAGAGAAAAAAAGAGAAAGAGGATGGAAATGTTTATCTTTTTATAGAACTCAAACAGCACCACCTAATGGACATTTGACAAAGCCAAGTGGAATAACCCATAAATGTTATATGGTGTAAAGTTTAGTAATGTTTACTTGAATATACACCTTAACAGATATAAAAATGTCAACTGACACAAAGAATTTTCAAACAATAATTATTATTCAATAATACAAACAATTCAATAATCTCCAATAATAAAAGTTAAAATTTACTATTAACAGATTTTAAAATTTTTACTTTTTTTCAGCTTTTTGGCAACCAGGTCTCATTATTTTACAGTAGAAATAGCTAGATGTAACCATAAGTTTTTGCTAAGATTTTTTTCTTTTATATTTTTCATTTGTGGAACTCACTTCCAGCAACTTTGATCTTTAAAAAATTAAATGTGATGTCAACCGTTATCTTTTGTCTTCTTAATTCTTGTTTTATTGTTCACTCTCCTTAGTTATGCTTTTTTCTCTCTATTTCTTTCACACTCAGTAAACAAAGCATTAAAACTGAAAATTTCACTTTATACTACAAATAACATAATTATACAATTTGCTCATAAAGGAAAGACAAGCCAAATCATGTTCAACCTGAGTAATCAGGAATGTTTATTCATGGATGAGACAGAAAAGAGTGAAGTAAATATAATACTTAATAAAGATAGACTCATTGAAAATTATTTAACATACAATTAGAAAGATATCTTAAGAAAATGGAAACAGAATAGACACTGACACTTAGAATCAGAAAAAAGACACTTGAAAATTTTAGGACACGTTGTATGGAAATAGGGTTTGGAGAATTTAACACTCAAATGCTATATTGATAAAACAGAGGAAAGCAACAAAAAACACACCTAACAAGTTTGTGCAGATGGATGGCAGGACAGGAACTGGAAAGTATAGTCAAGAAACAAACATTGCTTAGAGTAACCTCTAAAAATCTTAGTGGCTTTATTGCTTTGCTTGGGGTGAATTTTTTCAAAGCTTAAAATTTATCAACTTTTCCTTTAACATTTTTTATGGAATATCTGACAATGTCCATATGCACCAGAAACTTTAAGCTGCCATTGTTCCAAATTGCTTCTTCAACTATAGTTGAAAAATCTGCAATGTTTAATAGTCTATTTCAGTTGGTTCAAACAAAATTCTTGGTTAGCTAATCTTCAGAAGAACACTTCTCTGCTGATTGGAAACAGAGTAAATAAAACTCATCTGAAAAGAAGACTGCCTACCTATTTCAATATAGAAAGAATGGTTGAAGAAGTAATTTTCTGCTGGCTTCTCTAACATAATAACTTATTTGATGAAGATATTCTTTTATCTCTCTTTTATCCAATCTGTTGCACCCTTGAATTTTTTCTCTCTTTTCTGTCTCATCCATGAATAAACATTTCTGATCGCTCAAGTTGAACATGATTTGGCTTGTTTTCCTTCATGAGCAAATTGTATAATTATACCATTCACAGTATAAAGTAAAATTTCCAGTTTTGATGCTATATGATATTGGTTCATTCCACTATCAGGCAGACTCTTGAAATCTGATAATTCCTGTTATTCTGAAAAAACAAAGCAATGTGCAGTTCTTCTTTCATGTTCTATGTTCCTTTAGGATGTTTATGAATATGGCTGTCCATAAATTCCTATTCTTTGTTACTCTAAGCAATGTTTGTTTGCTGACTATCCCTCCCAGTTCCTGTCCTGCCATCTATTTGCACAAACATGTTAGTTATGTTATTTGTTGTTTCCTTCTGTCTTTCAATATAGTCTTTGAGTATTAAATTCTCCAAACCCTTTTTTTTATAATGTGTCCTAAAATTTTCAAGTGCCTCCTTTTGATTCTAAGTATAGGTCTCCATTTCCTTCCCCTTTTCTTAAAATATTATTTTTATTGTATGGTGAATAACTTTTAATTAGTCTATCTTAATTGAATATTAAATTTGGTTAAGATTATGATGGCTACATTTTTATGTTTCTATATTGATAATTTATAATAAATAAAACTATAATTATACATTATGACTGCTGCTTAAATATTATGATGTTATGACGGTTTTATAGGTTTTCTTTCACCCACAAGCAAGGCAATAATACCACTAAGACACAAGAGGTTACTGTGGAACTCCCTTCCATTTCCTTGCTTCGTTGATAACTCCAATATTCCAAAAATTTAGATGCAATGTAAATCACCATTTTCTGTCTTCTTGAAGTCTGTTCAGCTTTTGTCCTTTCTTTGATTCCCCCATATTCTCAGTTTTTTCTTTTACATTCACTCCTTGTAACCCCCTGCATGCTAATGACATTACTGCCTCTGCTTGGGTAAATGATAAAAAGAAAAAGAAAACAACCACATTTTTGTTGCTTCAAATCTCTTTATTTGCAAGGAAATTATCCAACATTCACTGCTGTATAGGAGGCCTGACATTACATAATACTTCAGTACTCTTATTTTCATTTGAACTGAATGAATGAAAACAAGAGTCATTCTACTATTTAGCTACATTTGTCAGTTCAATTAGACAGTCACTATCAATGAATAATCATGGTTTATGATAATCTCTGAAGACACTGGCAACAAGATATGTCAGAGATATTAAATGTTGATTTATAAATTCTGTTAGTATGAAGTCAGTAAAATAAACTGTAGAAAATAATTTGCTCTTTGAGACTGGTTTTCAACTCCATTAGTTTTGCTGTAGTATTTATATCTTTTTCCATTTTAAGAGCAATAAATTTCTGCTTCTCTAATAAAATCTGTTAACCTTGGCCCAAAAAACTAAAACACAATTTTTTTCAAAATATCTTTCCATTCTTTGGAAGTTGTTTTGATTTGATGGGTAAAAAAAAACTTCAGTTGCTGGCTTCAATAATCAAAATGTTAATTTCTTTATTTTACTGTCATCATTATCAGTGATATTATTTTTACCAATAGTATTATTATTATTAGTACTAGTAATCATCATTGTCATTGAGAATTATTCAGGTTAAAATTTTCTTCTCTTCTTCAAGACAGGGATGATCATGAATCTCCACAACTTCCTATTTTTAGTAATGCTCCTTTTGTTACTAACACTTCTATTCATTGTCAATTTACACAAACTTTTTAGTGTTATATTAAGTGTTTGGTTGCAAGAGGAAAGGAATTATAAGGATTAGTCTTATAGAACAATATACTTTTATTTACATAGAGATGCAGATATTTTACTCTTAAAATGTGGATTTCTGCTGCTGTTCATTAGGATGGCAATGGGTTGCAAGTGTATCACTGGGAGTAGATTGATTTTTTGTGTTGAGTTGACCAAGGTCACAGGATATGGTCGTTCACACATGTTGATCAATTGAGGTCATAGTGGTGGGTCAATTCATGGCAGGTTACATTGGTTGTTAAGCCAAAGTATGCAGCCACCACTATGAGAAATGATTCTATACTACTGACGTGTGTGTAGTCCGTATGTACTTTAAGCCATGTTTCTGCCTCTTTAGGCCTTGAATGAAGCTCTTTTTGCCTGAATCTTTAAATTTCATTGCATTTTGGACATTTATTGATAAATTTTCCAATATCCTTTTTCATAACCTGGCCACCATGTTTGTAGTTTTAATCTTCTGCATGTCACCATGACGCTGCAATATATATTATCATGTACTCCTCTCAAAATATCAATCTTTAACATCCATGGAGCTACTAACCCCTCTCCATTGCAAATGGTTCTATTTTCAATAGTTAATCTATGCCATATCTCCTTAAATGGCCACTCCACAATTGAACATTTGTTCCACTTATTATTCCTTATTCTTTTGCTTATTTTGCTCAATATTGGATCTTGTTCGGTCTCATTTTTTTAACCTATTGACTCAAAGTACATCTGTCTCTACCCAATGAATTATTTTGTCTTCCTCAGTTCCATGTTCTTCATCTGTTCCTTTTATAAATTGTAGTCTTGACACAGCATCTACATATTAACATATACAATGCTAAAATCAAATGCCATGATTTTAATGGCACAGTGTAAAATATTCAATGACATAATCTTCAGTAACTCCTTCCTTGGGTTAAAAATAAACTCCAATGACTTGTGATCCGACTTAGTAGAAATTTCTTGCCTAGTCAAAATTTTTGTGCCCTCTCCATATGCCAAACAATTGCTAGGGCCTCTTCTTCAATGTATGAGAAATTTATCTGTGCTGTTGTTAATCTCCTAGATAAGTACATTATTGGATGATCTTTGTGTGATAGGACAGCAGCAACTGCTTTCTCACTTGTGCCCATGATTAATGTTATCTCTTTCTGAGGATCAAACACCTTTGTTATAGGTTTCTTTTTCATAATTGCTTTCAATATCATAAAAGCGTTATTTCATCTTTGAGTTAATTCAAATTATTTTTTTTTACACAACTCTGACAATGGTTCATTAAGCTCACTACATTTCGGGATGTATCTGCTGTGAAAATTTATCAACCCTAAAAAGGATTCCAATTATTTTTTATTGGTTGGAGTCACTACTTACTTAAATCTTTGTTAGCCTTTTGTTTGGTACTATACCAGTCTTTGATATTTGGTAGTACAAATATACCAGGTTCTTGCAGTCAAAGATTGCAAGAACCTGGCATATTTGGACTACCAAAGATTATCTCTATTAAAGGTTAATCAAGTCTGTTTCAATCGCCATAATATTTTATTCACTTTTTGTTTTAACTCTTGTTTTATCTTCACCTCTACCTCTATATCATCTTGGTAAATAATCATGTTAGTTACCTTGGGCAACAATATTCCTTCAATTGTATTTTGAAATATATGACTAGAAGTTTTAATTCTGAATAGTTAGCTAGTCCACCTTAACAGGCCTATAGCAGTGTTGATCATGATGACTTCTTTAAATTTTTCGTCAATTTTTTCAAGTCAATTTTTGCAAAATATTCCATGTTTGCAGTTCATGGCTAGCAGTTTTGATGCTTGGTAATGGGAATGAGTTTGAGCATATCTTGTGATTTATTCTAACTTTATAGTCACCACATAATCCACAAGATCTCCATCAGCCTTTTTTATTGCTATGATAGGTGAGACTTAGTTACTTCCACCATGTGTAACTTTTTGGGGAATGCCTGGCTTGATTATACGGTTTAATTTGGCTACCATTAAAGGCAGAATATGTAATGGTACTTTTCTGGCTTCAATGTATTTGGGGTGGTAATATTCTTTTAATCAAGTACTCGCTTTTTATCCTTTTAGACATTTTAGCTCCCTCTCTTGTGCTTCCATAGAGTTTATTAATTTGGCTGAATCTACTTTTACTATGTCAATGCCTAACAAGCCACGGTTCTTTTTGCATGCTGCTACAATGATTTGAATAATCTCAAACTGAGTATCTGTTTCAAACGTGCCACAGAAGGTACCAAACATCTTTATTGTTGTTCTGTTAAATTGTTATAAATTTAAACCACTTTTTTTAATTTAGATCAGCCTAGCCTTGATCAAAGATTTCTTGGAATTATGGATATCTTGCAACTCAAGTCAACTTACATGCTAAATGTACAGCCATTTATTTTCACATTCTCTCTACCATTCTCTTGTATATTTACCACAAATACACTGGCTTTCTACTGTCCTTTGAAGAAGGGGGGTGACTCTCATTGTTTTTACATATTTTTCACTTTTGCAAACAGTCTTAAAAAGATTAATTTTTCTACATTTAAGACATCAGTTCTCCAGTGTTGTCCTGCAATAATTGCACTTCACTTTGGCTTTGGTTCCGTTCAACCTGTATGACTCTAACACTTCATTTGAAATCTCTGATTTTCTTCAACTGCTGTAAATAGTCCACCTTTAATTCTATGTTCATATGGCCACCTTGCATGCATTCCAGTACTTCTTGTTTATGCTAAGGGTTATTAAGTCCTTCAATTGTTTGTAATATAAACAGCTCATCTTAACTTGGCATGCTTTGAGTCCCTAGTTTCTCAAATTCGCAGTGCTTTCCCTGTTCCTTGAGTCTGTGTACATACTGCATAATAGATTCCTTTGGCTGTTGCCTGGCTTCTAGAAATTTTGTCCTTTCAGTGATGACCAGTCTTCTTTTTGGCCTGATATTTCTTTTTAAAATACTGACAAATTTTTCAAGACATCTCTTCTAATTCTTGTGAGTAGACCATTGTGGAGACTTTCTTTAACAACTCACACCCAACAGGAGCCATAAACAAGTCCTTTATTTGGTTCTGTCCACCTTCCATTCTTGAGTCTTTGAGATTATCTACTTCTACTGTAACTGCAAAGGCTTTTATCCAAATGTCAATGTATTCAGAATCGTCCATGGGACCAATGCATTCTATCAGCGATGCCATTTGATACGTCTAGTATATCTTACAGTTCCATTACTCAATACATGATACACTGTTATGTGGGACATAATGAAAGTTCAAACAGTTAGCAGCTTAGCACTTAAATATGATTCAGTTTATTTGCATAGGATATTACATGAAGGAACTGAAAACACAGTCCTAAACAGGAAACACTGGATAAACCTCTACATCTGTCAAAAAGTTTGTGAAGGGGTATGAACAGGGTGATAGGCAACCCTATCTACACCTATTGAGTTTAGTCAGCACTCATAAAGTACCCAATGAGGATTGAACAATGATACTAATTATTTGGTTGAGGAGATAAGTTGGCTAACCATTACTCTAAAAGAAGCATTCAATTTATCCTACTTTTTTTGTAATGTTGATTATGGATTTTACAAGTGTATATTGTTAATTTTCTTTCCTCACAACAGGATTTTTGTAATGAAAATTCTTAATCCAGCTGAAAGTATAGAACCCTATGAGAGTGGCAGTTTTAAGCATTACTACAAACATTTACATATAAATGCTTGTAAAAGCAATAGTAATAGGGTTAGATTTATACATGGAAAATTTCTGAGTCTTGCTTGGGTTATTAAAGTGTATGCCAGTATTTTATACAAATAAGAAAATACTTATTAGTTAATTGCTAGAGTGTGGCAACATTTTGGTCAAACATGAATTTTTTTGTGTTCATTGAATATCTACAAATCTTAGTATCAAAATAGAATAGTGTTTATGCTTGAATGTTTTTAAGCCCTTTTACTTTTATTTTTAAATCATGAAGTCACTTCAAAAGATCAATGTAAAAGTCTGTAAAGATAAAAAATAAAAGTCAGTCAGTAATGATAGAATTTACAACACAAAGAGGAGGGGTTTAGATCACAATAGTTGCCAAAGTAATCAGTCTGAATATTACTCGAATGACACTCAAATATTACACAGAAAATGCTACTATTCTTTACTTAAATAGGCCGTTTCAGACCATGGGCAGTTTCATAATTGAGAGTCTGCAGGGGTGTCCTCCACTCTACAACACTTAGAAATAGTGGAAAAGTTTTTGTTTTTTAAGAAAAGATTTTTCTATAATTAAAAAGTTGAAATCACTGATGACAGAGTGGTTAACACATGTTGCTTTATGTGATTTATTTCTAATTTATTCATTTGAAAATAAACCTTATAATTCTTCTTTAGAAAATTTTAAAAATTGTGATGAATGTTTCCTGTTTTTAGAATAAAATATGCTTATATAAATGATCTTCCATAATAAAAATTGCCATTGGTTTCAAATGAAAAAGAAGCTATTTCACCAAAAGTCTAAAAAACATTGTACTTAATTATTGTTTATGTATTTGATTATACATAAGAGAGTGTGAGTGAACAAGAAAAATCAAGAGAAAATTTTCAGAAACATTATTATGCAATTAAGCATGCCATTCAGAAAGACCAAATGAGCTGCAGTTTGCCTATGACTGGTTTAGATCAAGGGGACATAACAGCCACACAGTGAGCCTACTATTTTAAAACTTTCATTTATCTCAGTTTTCATTAGTTGCATTAACTGTGAGAGCTGAAACCTTGTCATGCTTGTTAAAGGTTAAAAAGATATCCTTCATCATTTTTTGTAAATAAAACAACAAAGGTTAAAAAAAGGCTTAAAAGAACTTTTGGATTAAGCAAAATTAAAAAACTTTTGGATTGGACAAGATTAAAAGAACTTTTGGATGAGACAAGATTAAAAGAACTTTTGAATAGAACAAGATTAAAACAATTTCTGGATTGGAAAAGATTAAAAGAACATTTGGATTGAACAATATTAAAAGAATTAGTTTCTTCATCCTTTAGCTTAAATAGATTGAGAGTTCTCTTTCTATTCTATGTTTACTAATTTGCCCTACAGAATACCATAAAAAAGATTAATGATGATCTCATAATAACAAAAATCTTCTCTAAATGTAAACAAATCTATCAAGATAGAATTTCATTCCTTTTGAGAGTTATCCAATAGTTGTATAATCCACAACATAGTTGGTCCATAGTCATACCACATTAAAACATTGGTTCCCATATGATGACTGAAGTTAAATAACATGAAGCTTAGATGGGTCACCACTTAGAAATGCCAGGTACTATAAGCTTGGTGATGTTATGGATAATGGCTCAGAATTGTTAATTGGGTTCATTATATTTGCTGTATACTGTGCCTGGGAACCAAAGTTGACAATTGGCTTGACATCAATGATTAACAACAAACACATATATACATAAAAATATAATCTTATAATTCTATTCTCTTTGGTGACGGTTGTGTGTAGAGTGGTAGTCAGAGAGAATCACACACATACACACATATGAGAGAGCTGACTAGCTAGAGTTGTCTTCCTTTGCATTCTCTCTGATTCCTCAGGCTTTTGTGATCTTTTCTCAAAAAAATCTTACTCTTACATAAGTTGAGATGCCCTAATCTCGCTCAATTATGTCATCTTTGTCAAGGCACATTTGTTCATCATTTTTGCATTATTATTGCCTTTGACATCACCACATTCCTGTTTGACCAAAATAATATTCTGTGGGTCACAGATGCATCATTTTTGTCCAGGCACATTTATTTATTATTTTTGCATTATTATTGTCTTTGGGCCAGCTGCCTTTGACATCATCATATTCCTGTCTTTCTATGGTTTATATTTTTTAACTTTGAACAAGGTTGCCCTAATGCAGACTCACTTTTTATTTGTTCTAGATCTCTGCATTCCTCTGCTATTGTTTTATATTTCCTTAATGGGAGCACACTTTCAGTTTGTCACTGGCCACATTCTTCTGCCATTGTTTTATAGTTCCTGACTTTGAAAGTGCTGCCTTTGACTGAAATAATATTTCTTTGATGTAAACACACTTTTTGTTTGCCAGTCTGCATTCCTGCCTTTGAGTGAAATTATAATATGTGGGTGACAGAATATATCACATATTTATTTATGCACAAATACTCATGAGAAAAGTATGAATCCAACTCTTCTCCTCCAAGCAATGGGTTAAGTAGTAAGTCTTGTATCACCAAAGTAATAACATCTTAAAAACATTCTTAAAATCTAAAAAACATTTCTGGCTTTAAATAAGCCACAAAGAGTCAAAAAACCATAATAAATATATCAGTCAATAACAAAATAGTTGAAGGTATTTTAATTTGATTGAATTTTTATAGATTCTATGACAATGAGATATTCATTATAGTACAAGTTTTATTCTTTCATACCAAATACAAGTCCCATCTAAAATATTTATGCTGTTGGGAAATATAAAAGACAAAAAATCAGGTCATTTCAAATAAATGTATTTTAATCGTTTAATTCCCAAGCAAGGCAATAAAGTCTCTAAGATGCAAGTTGTTATGAAGTATTAGAAAATGTGATGAAAAAAACACTATTAAGGAGAAAGAACAGAAATTGATTGAACACTGATCAACCAACACATGCACTAACTGTGTAATACTCTTCTGTTGTATTTACTGTTAAATATACAATATTTCTATAACGCATGTTTTGTTATTTCTTGAACAAAAAAAGAACAAGAAATAAGAAGATAGCAGATAACTATTGACATTTCATTTAAAGATCAAAGATGACTGAGGAGCAAGAAGCTGGAAGAGAGTTCCACATGCAAGAAATGTGATAGAATAAACTATTAGCATAAAACTTACAGTTATGTATAGCCATTTCAAATGTAAAAAGGATGAGACTTTACCACCAATATAGTACTGCACTTAAATTAATAAGTCTAGATACTATGGAGGAAAGTTCATCAGAACAGATACCATGAAAGTATTTATAGGAAAGGCACATTGAAGCTACATTGTGGCTGCAGTAAAGTGAGTGAAGCCAAGATGTCAGATCAGGAGCAATAACATTGCAGATTATTCTTTGGATTTTATCAAGAATTTCTAAATATATAGCTGAAGCACCAGACCAGATGTGGCAGCAATATTCAAAGCATGGATGAATAGTAGACTAAAAAATATGTAGGATTATTTCACAAGGAATTTGTATAAATTTTAATGAAGATGACAGTTCAGAAAAAAGTGCTGGGAAATGTTTTGACAAATAAGTGTGCCATAACAAATAAGCACTATGCCAGGAAAATAGGAAAGTAAAGTCAAACAATTTAATCAATGCTGGTAATTGAGAATGTGCCAGGCAATGACATTAACTTTTAATAGTAATAAGGATTTACAGAGGGTTGCATTTTCTTTGCTAAAAAAGGATGTCTCCATAATTGAACTCTAACCTAAAATAAGTGTAGAGCTGGCGTCATTAATTGTGACCTGATAGTCGGGCAGAAAAGAGGAGTAGAGATCATGAGAAAGTTTGGAAAGAAAAACTCAGTTAAAAATTTGCTGACTAAAGAAAATATGAGAAAAGCTTAAAATCATCTGGAAAATATAACCATGCATTTCACTTATACAACTGCCTGGAATTAATATATTTATATGCATACGAGTTCAGGCCTATGTGAATTTTTATGCATCTATATATAGTAGCAGTATAGCCCACCATTGGAGCTCAGACTCTTTGAACGTTGGCACAAAAGACTAAAAGTCAATAGTTGTTTCCAGTTAAAGCGAAACCGTAGACTGAAAGAAAAATGAATGGATGTAAGTCAAATTTTGATTTCTTGGTATCGATATCAAATAAATTTTTATCGTCGTAAACTGAATTTTGAAGGATAAATAAGTCCTCTGAAATGATATCATGGTTGAGACTAAGAACTACAATTATACCTACTTAGAGCCAAACCCAAAGCAAAAACTAAAATAAAAGGGCTGAAAAAAATACAGACATACAGACAGATAAACAGACACATACACACACATCTTGCCTTTTATATATATATATATATATATATATATATATATATATATATATTATCGATTTTCTGCACTATTGTAAGAACTGCAACCTTGAAACTTCTGAATATCATTTCTTATGTCTTTGTCTATGAGTGTATCAAATTTGATTAAAATCAGACCACTCCTTCTATAACCTGATTTTTTCGATTACCAATTTTTGATATTTATCGGGGGTACCTCAACACAAAACCTAGCTAAGAACACTCGTAGACACTTATAGTACAACTGTGTAAATTTTCAAGAAAATCGCTTCAGCCATTTTGGAGTCTATAGGTAATGGACATACACACAGTCAGACACACACACACACAGACAGACACACACACACAAAGTTCCATTTATAAATAAGTTTATATATATATATATATATATATATATATATATTAATAAATATACATATTATCCTATGTCTATGAAATGACCCAGAGTTTCATGCATTATGCAATCATCAGGTGCATATTTCAAACTGGCAGTTTAATAGATTTCACTCAATGTTCATAGAAATTAAATCTTATAAAGTTAAGTTACTGCTTTTTTAATAGCAAGATTAAAAATTTTAACATTCTATGGTTACATGTGGGTAAAAATTTTAAATTAAAATTTAAAAAATGAAAATAATAAAATCCGGGGAGAAGAAATCAAAGGGGGATAAATCATGAGTCTTAACAATTTAAATATTCAAACATTACATGTACATAAAAATGTAAGGAAAGTTAAAATTTTAAAATTTTAAATAAAAATAAAAATAAGATAAAATAAAAGAAAAATTAAAAGAAAAATTAAAAGGTAAAATTTAGAATTAGAATTAAACAGCTGAAGGGTGGGTTAAACAAAATAATGTTACATTTACATGATTTCTGCTTATTTCTGCCTATCTAGTTTTTGACAGAGTTTATGGTACAAGATAATCTTAAAACTTGACCCTCACAAAGCGAGCGGTGGTGACGGAATCCCAACCATAGTCTTAAAGAAATGTGCCCCTGAACTCTCTTCTATCCTTTCTAAGCTCTACAACCTCTGCCTATCTGCTTCCTGTTTTCCTGCCTGTTGGAAATCTTCCTCTATAGTTCCTATATTTAAAAACACTGGAGAACCCTCTGACCCTGCAAATTACCGCCCTATCAGCCTTCTTCCGATCTTTGGCAAAGTGTTCAAAGCCATTATCAACGCCGAGGTGGTTCAGCATCTCACAGCACACAGGCTCCTCTCGGACAAGCAATATGGTTTCCGCTTCACCAGGTCTACTGCTGATATGCTAACGACCATCACCGAGTACATATACCAGGCACTCAACAGGAATGGCGAAGCTCGAACCGTTGCATTGGATATATCTAAGGCGTTCGACAGAGTTTGGCATGCTGGCCTTCTATGTAAACTGCGGAGCTATGGTATAACTGGACATTTGTTTGAACTAATCCAGTCATTCCTCTCTAACCGCACAATGAAAGTGGTATTAAACGGACATGCCTCTCAGAACTACCATACAAACGCAGGTGTCCCCCAAGGCTCCATCTTAGGTCCTACACTCTTCCTGATATATATTAATGATCTCCCTGATTCCATAAGAACCCAAATAGGTTTGTACGCCGATGACACCACAGTTTACTCTCGCCTCCAACAAAAATCTGGTGTAGGCGTCAAAGCTAAACTCGCAGCTGAGATTGAAAAAGACCTCCAATCCATATTGGACTGGGGTAAGAAATGGCTAGTAAATTTTAATGCTTCTAAAACGAAGCTACTGTCAATTAACCATCATCGACAATCTCACCTACCTCCCATTAGCATGGACCAGGCTTGCCTCCCAGAGAGTAAAACACTACGCCTCCTTGGTCTCACACTTTCAGCGGACCTCAAATGGAATGACTATATCAAATCCATTGCTAAATCCGCTGCTATGAAAGTCAGTTCTCTGTGTAGGGCCCGGAAGTTTTTTCCGTCTAAATCTATCCTGCACATTTACAAATCTACCATCCGCCCGTGCATTGAATACTGCTGCCATATCTGGTCGGGTGCCCCTGCTGTTCTCCTCGGGCTTCTCGATAAGGTTCAGAGGAGGGTCTGTAATGTGATAGATACCGACTTGGCAGACCGCCTGCAGTCTCTCTCCCACCGGCGAGACGTGGCTTCCCTGTGTCTCTTCTATAAATATTTTCACGGCTTCTGCTCCGATGAACTTAGATCACTGGTGCCCCCTAAATACGAATTTGCACGAGATACTAGATTAGCAACTAGATCCCACCCTTTTACAGTGAAACTGATAAAATGCAGCCGTAACTTCTACTCCAACAGTTTCTTTCCTCGCACTTCCCGACTGTGGAATTCTCTTCCAAACGATTGCTTCCTCGACGGCTACAATCTCCAGGAGTTTAAATGTAAGGTCAATAGACACCTCCTAACACACTAACCTGCTCCCATTCTATCAAGCACTCTTCCCATCTGCCCGACCCTCATCCTCGCTATCCTTACTCATCTGTCACCTTTCTCCTGACATTCCCTATGTCTATCCACTCCTTCTCTTTACCTTCCCCTATGTAGCCCCATGCGCAATAGTGGCAGTGGAATGCCTTGCTTGGGGTGAGATGATTAAAAAAAAAAAAAAAAAGTGGATATTGGCTCAGAATGAGAAATCGAGGAGCCGAGTTCAAATTCCAGTTGAATTCCTTGCTTTCACTTACACACAAATACCCTTAGGAAAGCTAGTAATCCATCTCTTCCCTCCAGTTATGGGTTAAATAACAGGACAGATTAGGTTCTATAGCCTTGGCTGGCAACCAGTCTACTGCAGAAAGTAATGGCAAACTACGAGGAAATCTTTTTCCCAGTCAGTCATGTCTCTTTTGAAACATGATCACCCAAACGTGTATCACATATGGCACTTAACTGACTGGCTTATTCTAAACTAGTGTTGAGTTTACTTTTTTCTAAAGCATTAATGTATTTCATTTTAGAATTGTCAAAAATTTCCTTTTTGCTAGAGTTGGTAAATAACTGAAATTTCAGTTAAGTATGCATAAGGGAATCTGTGTTAATCTGGGTTTATGTATTTGGGTAAGTATTTTTTTTTCTATGGAAACATGTGGTTATCAATTCACATTTTTTGTTAAATAAACTAAGGTTATTTATTTGATTTTAGATGACAAGTTTTTCTAAAAGACAGAAGTTACATCCATCTCCTTTTCTATTATAAGATTTGGTTTTATCAACAATATTCCAGGTAATAATTGGGTTGTTGTTGTTTTTAATTGCCAATAATATATAGATAAAGTGGTACCTTTACTGTATTTGTGATTGTTTAGAGACAATATATGATTATTGAAATGATATTTCCACTTATTTACTGTGGCTCCAAAATAAAATTTAATATTGTCATCCAAATGGATGTGAGCTCAATAAATAATGCTGTCAGATATGCACTGGCCATTTAATGGAGAGGTTTTATTTTTTTGGCAGTTGCAATTATTTTTAGAAAGGTCACTATTATTAGTAGTAGGTTAGCTGTTATTATGCAGGTATTATTATTATGTTGTGAACTATATTTATCTATGTTCTTAATGCAACTATAACTAGCTTTAACACTGTTTTTGTTGAAAAACTCACCCAATCTTCTCTGAATCTGTGTGATGATCACCTATGTTCTGAGAGAACCTAGGATATAAAGAAAATTTTTGCTGTCTAGAATGGCAGTCTGGAGATTTGTAATAAAAGAAACCTGTGGTGTTATTGTGGCCCTGTGCTTCATGGGGAGTCTAAAAATTCAAGAAAAAGTAGACGACTAACAATAGAAACTATAATATTTTACAAGGATACAATTTATTATATTAAATAAGTAAATATATATTTATTAAATTATCACTTTTTTACTTGACTCAAAGTTCTTTTCTTGACTCCAAGTTCTATATTTTGAAATTTCAACATTATCAATCTTTTCAAGATCAGAACAAACAGATATTAAAAAGCACTAAAGATGAAACTTAATGAAAAGTAACATACAAAAGACATAAAAACTTAAGTACATTTCAAAGATTATTCATTGATTTTTTTATTTTCCTGAATTCTTACTTCTAAGAAATTTCCTCATGATTAAATGAAGTATTTATGAAGCTACACTTATTATTCTGCTTCACTGAATTTTGATTAATGTTATCACGTGGCATCTTAAAAACTTCATACATACTACTTTTAGAAATGAATGATGAAATTTCCCTTTTATATGTTTCTGTTGTTGTGAATGATGTGCATTTTGGTGCAGTGGATATTGGCTCAAAACAAGAAATCAGGGAGCCAAATTCCAGTTGAATTTCTTGCATTCACTTATGTGCAAATATCCTTGGGAAAAGTATTAATCCGTCTCTTCCCTCCAGTTGTGGGCCACATAACAGGATGGATTTTTATAGCCTTGGCTGGCAACCAGTCTACCACAGAAAGTAATGGCAACCTACTGCAAGATAATCTTCTGTTCAGTGAAAGTATTGTTGATAAAAGTATTTAGAAATGTCTATAAAGTCAATTAAAAGAAAGGCTCAAGAATATGGATACAGAGAGCTTAACAATTCTCCTGTTTGCTTTTATTGTTTTACTGTATTTTAATTCTTTTCTTTAACTTTTATCACAATGTATGCCACTTCATTTGCTGTACCAAAAGTTTATTCTGCCACTGGTAAACTACTCCCTGAACAATAGCATATTTGAATTGTAGTTGTGTTGTTATATCCTTCTATGGCAACAGAAAACAATTTTGAGCGAAATTAACAATAAGGATACTGCAATTGAAAGGCCTTGAAAAAGAATGCATTTGAAAGGGAAGTAATATTAATAATGCAGCAAGCTAAAAGTTAACCTCTGATTGATTTGTTGTGCTATGCTGTACATTTAATAGAAACATTTTTTATATATCCTACTCACTATCATAAAGTATTATATTGCATTGCATACTGACTCTGATTCAATGCATTTTAGTAAGACAACAGAATTTGTTAATTAACTTAATAATTTTGCTTGATTAATTTTTCTTTATGTAAATTGCCTTTCATTCTGAACTATCATCAGTCATCATGAACAGATGTCCTCTTGAGGAAGCTCTGTGTCTTTAGAGAATTGTAAGCTTCAAACTCACAACTGACCTCAAGTCAAACATTTTTTTTTTTTAATCATCTCACCCCAAGCAAGGCATTCCCCTGCATGGGGCTACATAGGGGAAGGTAAAGAGAAGGAGTGGTTAGACATAGGGAATGTCAAGAGGAAGGTGACAGATGAGTAAGGATAGCGAGGATGAGGGTTGGGCAGATGGGAAGAGTGTTTGATAGAATGGAAGCAGGTTAGTGTGTTAGGAGGTGTCTATTGACCTTACATTTAAACTCCTGGAGATTGTAGCCGTCGGGGAAGCAATCATTTGGAAGAGAATTCCACAGTCGGGAAGTGCGAGGAAAGAAACTGTTGGAGTAGAAGTTACGGCTGCATTTTATCGGTTTCACTGTAAAAGGGTGAGATCTAGTTGCTAATCTAGTATCTCATTCAAATTCGTATTTAGGGGGCACTAGGAATCTAAGTTCATCTTACTCATCACTAAAGATGCAGGTAAAATGATCAGCTCCCTGAGTACCTGACTCCTCATGCTATCCTCTAACTTTATAAGAGCTAGATGAAGCCAAAAATGGAGTACTGTTGCCATATTTGGGTGGGAGCTGCTCAGTCCTCACTTTCTAGTCTTGATAGAAGGCAAAAGCATCCTTGAGTCAATGTTGGAGAATAATTATTTCCCCCACCTCTAACATCACTCTCACAGGCTTAGTATAGCAAGTGTCCAACTGCTTAATCACTACTACTCAGACAAACTATATTCCTTGGTTCCACCAGGTTTAACCTTCATAGCTAGGAACCACCATGCCACTTACATAGTAGCAAATCACTCACATTCTCTCCACCGTTCTACCAGCAAGAAATAAGTTCCATTCAAAGAGCTTCTTCCTGTGAACCTCTACTCTTTGGAACAGAATCCCAATTGGATGTTTGGCCAGTTACTACAATCTTCATCTATTCAAATCTAGAGTTTATAATTGTCTTCATCTTCTATCCTTATAAACCACAACTTGATGTAATTAACATTTTTTTAAGTTTTAAAAAATATACTTTTTTTTCTCATGTCCAACTTTATAAATTTATTCTAGGGTAGAGGTTGTCCAGACTCAGTGTGCTGAGAGCATATTATTCTAATGTCTTACTTTCAACCTTGTTAAACTGTATATGTATGTGCTTGTGCTTGTGTATACATTACATAGCACACAAATACATATACACATGCAAAGCTACACACAGAAAGTGTGTGATGGACAGAGAATCAGATTCTTCTTTAATAATATAGATTTGAAGCTTGAATCAATTAACTTTGTGTCTATTTCAGTTTATTTCTGTCAATTTATATTCTGAGTCTTGTGACATTTTTATGTTCATCAATGTAACTTTTTCTCATTTATCCTAATTTTTCAATTAACAAATTTAAAGAAAGCCTGACTGAAACATTGTGAGAGAAAGAAACAAGAGCAAACAAACAGCAAAAAGAAAGAATTAGTCTCAAGTAAATCACATATACCTTGAGTGGACCTCAATCATTGTACAAGTTGAACCTAAATGTAAAAAAAAATTTCTGAAAATAAACACACACACACACACACACGTTTATGTGTTAATGCTTATATTAATGTTTAATGATATATTTGATGCATGGCTATAAATATGAGATGACGAACACTGTCTGGCAATATCTGTCAGCACTAGCAATATAATATAATATTATATGTAGAAATAAATATGTATGCAATGCAGAATTGTACAGTAATATATAAGCAACATGACTTTTTATATGTGCTTTTCTTGAGACTAATTCCTTCTTTTTGTTGCTTGTTTATTTTTGTTTCTTTCTCTCACAAAGTCAAGCTTTAAATTTGTTAATTGACAAATTAGAATAGATGAGAAAAAGTTACATTGATGAATATAAAAAGATTCACAAAACTCAGATTATAAATTGGCAGAAACGAACTGAAATACACAAAAGGTTAATTAATTCAAACTTCAAATCTTTATTATTAAAGAAGAATCTGATTCTCTGTCCATCACACATGTGATGTGGCTGTAACCACTCTCTCACCGGTGTGACGTGGCTTCCCTGTGCCTCTTCTATAAATACTTTCAAGGCTTCTGCTCCGATGAACTTAGATCATTAGTGCCGCATAGGTATGAATTTACATGAGATACTAGATTAGCAACTAGGTACCACCCTTTTACAGTGAAACAGATAAGATGTAACCATAATTTCTACTCCAACAGCTTCTTTTCTCACGCTTCCCACTTGTGGAATTCCCTTCCACATGCCTGCTTTCCCGACAGCTACAATCTCCAGGAGTTTAAATGTAATGTCAATAGACACCTCCTATCACACTAACTTGCATCTATTCTCTCAACACTCTCACCTCATTCTCAGTATCCTTACCCATCTATCATCCTCCTTCTGACATTTCCTATATCTAATCATCCTTTTTCGTCACTTTCCCCCCTATGTAACCCCCTTGCTCAGGGTGAAACTATAATAAAAATATATCTATGTATTTGCGTGCTTCTGTGTTGTATGAGAATGACTTGTAAGTATGCGTGCTATGTAATAAATATACAAGCGCATGCACATACATGTACAGTTTAGCTAGGTTAGAAGTAAAGCATTGGAATAATATGTTCCCCGCCCAGTCAGTCTGGACAACCTCTACAATATAATAAAGTCATAAATTTGGACACAAGAAAAAAAAGTATATGTTTTAAAACTCAAAAAATTGATAAATCCAAAATTATATTGAACATTTCATAATTTATAATGTTAATATATAATTATTTTTTAAAAGCTTTTTTTAAAAAAGTTTTAAACTTTCTAAAAAAGTCTAATTTCCATTTTTTTTCTGGCAAAAGCCACTGGGTAACAGAAAATATTTGAGTTGACCTTTTGAAGTCATTTTTATGATAGCTTCTGCAATCTAAATATATTTTCTAATAAATGTGGTATTTTAAATGGAAAAACAATATAAATTTGAAATTTGATCATCCTGTCATCAGAAAAATGATACTTTTAGATAAATAAACTTTTAGATAGATAACAATTGATTGACACAGTCTGTTAAAGAAAACAAGAAAGTGATAGAGATTTAGAATAAGTAAACATATAGTTTTCTTTTCAAAGGTTACTTCTGAATCAAATACATCTTCATGTCAAGTTCAAACAATGAGTTAATATGAAAAAGAGCAGACAGTATAAGCTGACATCACTATCGCAAATTTCAATATGGCTACTAAGACAATACCAATTTCATGATAATGTTTAGTAAGATAGTCATGTAATGGATCCAGTAAAAATGTTGAGAAGCTGGTCATAATATCCAAGAAAATACCTTACATTTAATGAGAAGATAATTTTCCAGCTATAAATACATTTTATGTATTATAAAATATGGTGTACAGCTAAAATGTTTTTGTTCAGAATTAGAAAAGAGGGAATATGAATACAACTTCCATTTATCTAGATATAACCAAAGTTCTTTATATCTAGATAAATGGCCAGTCAATTAATTCTGCAACTTTGTAGCTGAAAATAGCTGGCAAATATTGCTAAACATCTTGAAGACTCTATAACTCATATTTTCTTTATTCACCAATATATATATATATATATATATATATATATATATATAAGCGTATAATTGTGCTATTCAGTCATTCCTCAAGCAAGTTGTCTTCTTTTCTTTATTTTTCTCTTTTCAACTCTAATAGATACCTAAAGCTTTCATATTCAGTTGCGTAAATGTAACCAGCTGCTCCTATCCAGTTAAATGATCAGCCACTTATTCCGGCAAAATGCCTATTCAGCTGAAAATTACTTACATCATCCTGCTGATTATTCAATAAGAGTGACTTATTCTGAAAAGATGTAACCATTCAGGTATTAGGAGTGATAATGGCCACAACAATATTATATTTATTTATGAGTGAAATTATCTAGTAGTAAGTATGTTCTTCAAACAGATTAAGTTTTTACTTGCTGTATCTAACATTTTCAAATGCTCTCCAATTATTGCTAACTATACAGACGACAGCAATCACTGTCAAGAAGTGATCCAAACTGTATATTTAAGCAGCTGTTTTATGTCAAACTCTCAATGAATACCTCGGCAAAAGCAGGAATTAGTTTTTCTTTACTTCTTTCTATATTGTGCAATAAAAATATTTGGATACCTGCATTATTCATGTATTTCACAAGATATTTCTTTCCAGGTCATAAACATTTCCAAATATGAAATTTAACTTAAAAATAACAAGCGTGTAATGGTAATGGTGAAATTAACTGTTTACCTACAGGAAACATTTGACATTCATTGATCTAGCAGTTAGAGTTACTGTCAGTCAAAATTTATAAAATCTTTTTCCTTAAAACTGCTTTTCAGGAAATGAAGTTTCTCTATGTGCGTTATCATGCAGTGGATATCAGCTTAGAACAAGAAATTGGAGAACTGAGTATGAAGTCTAGTTGAATTTGTTGTATTCACTTATGTGAAAATACCCTTGGGAAAGGTATTAATTCATAACTTCTTCCTCTAGCTATAGCAGAACAGATTGGATTCTATAGCCTTTGTTGGCAACCATTCTACCACAGAAAGTAATGGTGATCTACTGCAGGAAAATTTACTGCCTAGTTAGTCATGTCTCTTTCAATACATGATCACCCAAGTGCATATCGCATATTGCACTTAACTGACTGAATCTTCTCTAGCCCACTAACTGGTATTGCTCTTTCTAGTACTGATGTGAGTTATCTTAAAGGTTTTCTTCTTTTTAGGTAGTGTGGAAAATCAAAATTTTCATTATAGATGCACCCCCCAAATCTCTAGACCCAACCCTGGCAGTTGATATTACTTCCAAACTAGATATAGCAGCTTAATGAGGGAATAACTGACTTTTCACATTGAACACCTCAAAAACTAAACTGGTAATGTTCTGTCATCACCAAGCAAATTCGGAATTTTCACCTATCATGAGAAATGGTTGTATTTACTTCTCAGATCTCAAGTGGAAAATCATACATATGATTTTCTTTTCCATTTATTTTTTTTTATAATCATTTTGCCTCAAGTAAGGCAGAACTGTCACTAGAGTGCTGGAAGTTACCATGAGAGAAAAAGAAAAGGCACAGGGGGATGTCAAAGAAAGGATAAAAGATGGATAGGAATCAAAGAGACAGAAGATGGCAATAGATGTTGCTTTTAAACTTTTGGAGATTGTAGCTATCAGGGATACAAACAAACAAAATAGAGTTGTTAAAAATGCTAGAAAAAAAGGGTCAGTTCATTATACTACTCCAGTAAGCAACTGAGTCCTCCTGCTATGATCTATCTTTAAAAGAGCTAAATCAAACTAAAAATGAACCTACTATATCTGAGCTGGTGCTGCCCAGTCTTCACAACTACACTCTGCTACCAACTGTTAATTTATCTAGCAACACCTTTCTCTCTCCATCTATATTTCCAGATTTGTGGTACTTTATTAATGGTATCTTTATATCCCAGTGAGTATCTCTACTCACCTTATAAATTGGGACTCAGGCTCTTCCCAGGCCTCAAGGGAAACTCATATATATGATCTATTGCTAAAGATGCTGTAAAAATTGTTAGTTCCTTGCACCACTTTAGTAAACATCTGCTGTACAAGATCCAGATCAAATCACAAAAGAAGTACTGCTACTACACTTCCCAAATCCCAGAGATCTTGGAGTTCAAAGTGTCCATGCAATCTTGTGAGTGAACTATTTTCTACCCTATAATTCTTTTCCCACAGATGAAACATCGCAGGCCTCTTGCTATCTAGTTAACATTTCCATGAAAAATTTTCTGATGAGCTTCATTCTTTATTTCCACCAGCTCTAACCTTCACAGATAAGACCTGCCATGCCACATACACGGAAATGAATCATCCTCATTCTCTTCATATTTCATTAGCAAGAGTGCAGGTGGTACAATGGATAGTACTTTTGTTATATTCACTTACACGCAAATACACTTTGGAGAGATATGAATCCATCTGAGATAAATAGCTAGATTTGTATGTAGAACAATTATTGCTATCTCCAAAAATAATTTGTAATGTAGTATTCAATCAATAAATCAACCAACCATTAGTAAGAAGGATGTTACACTTGAACATATTCTTGAACAGATTCTTAAAGAAGTTACACTTTGTTGGACTATTCTCCAGAACAGCAACTTTGCAGAACAGGCTCCCAAGGAAATGCTTCCTCAATCACAACCTCTTCAAATTTGATGTTAACTTTTATCTTTTCTACATATCTTCATGCAAAGCAATTTTTACCTCTTCATCTCTAGCTTATACAACCTCATTCAGTAAATATTGAAAAAATCTTGAGCCTTGTATTTTGTGAACCTTAAAAAAAAGTCATTATTTTCACCAATAGTATTTTGATTGTTCCTGGATATCATCAAGTTATGTAGTTTCTGTTATTTTGTAAAGCTTTTTGTTTGACCATTGATTTCAGTCTGGGAAGCTCTCTGCTCAGTGATTCAATGTCATCATGACAATGGCTGTATACATACCTATGGAACCAAGTTTATTCCCATTGGGCTGTTGACCCTATAAGAAAATTTATCTGCCTTTTGATAGGTTTTGTTTTTATTTGAATCTGGGAAGCTATCTGCTCAGCAATGCTGTGTCATCATGCCAATGGCTTTATACATATTTATGGACCTAGTTTGTCTCCATATTAACAAAGATAAATAGTGCCCCACACAAATTGGCAAATGTGATCACAAAACAAACACAAAATAACAGTTCTAATATATATACTTCCTAGAAATTCACACAAAAGGCAACCAGGGGATAGTAGCAAAAAATATGAGGAAAACATTCCTATTTGTCTATATTCCTGAGATGAGGTAGTATTTACATTATTTGGAATATTGTCCTCATCTATGTTGCCATTTGTACAACATTTTGGCTGGTGTATGAATTTCTGAACTGAGGAGTATAATAGGAATATTTTCAGTATTTACATTGCAATATGATATATATATATGGTAAAAAAGGGTTACTGGAGATTAGGTTTATAAGTCCTAAAAATTCAGTTGTTCTTGTCTTTAAGGACACATGGTTATGGACGCTGGTTAGTTCCTGTGACTTGACCCAAAGAGTTGTGAGCTCAATACCAGGCTACAGCAGTGGTGAACAAGTAACTTACAGGGTTAGAGGGAGATCACTCATGACTAGGAATGGAGTTCATATACCCCAGTGATTGTAATAAAGGGTTCAGTTTGAAATTCCTAGCACCTGAAGAAGGCCGGAGCATACAACAGCAGAAATGTCATACATATGGCAACAAAGATGAGGACAGTAGTCCGAATAATGTAAATACTGAAAATATTCCTATTATACTCCTCAGTTCAAAAATTCAGACAGATGGAAATCAGATAATAGTAACAACAAAGATGGGGACAATAGTTCTAATCTAAATAATTTTAATTCCACATCCAAAAAATTCAAACAGAAATTATAAAATTCATACTTTTTACTATAATTAGGCTTCAAACTTATTGATGTACCTACATATATAACAAAATAACGAGCTCTTTCATTTATGAAATGCATTATTTGAAAATACAGTGACTTTTTAAAAAAAAAATTTGACAAGTTTAATACAGGAACCTTTCTTATGATCTATATTCATAATCTTCACGAAAAGAAAACTCTGCTATAAACTAAAGTCAATTGCTAAGCAGTCAGTTCTTAATCAACTCACAAGAACATCTTTTCCTTCAACATTTTCTAATGCACTTTCTTTTCTTAGCATAGCAAAGAGGCAGCCAATAAAATAGCAACCATAATACACTTTCCACATTGTTTATTGCTCAATTTGAATTTGTGTGCACACAAAAGGATGATTACATGATGTATAGATTAAGTAGAGATGCCTGCATTGTCATTGCATTGAATATATCTGGCAGAGCTCAGCTTCTATTGTCCTTCTATTGGATTCTTTCTTCTTGTTCTCTTTTAGGTGTTTGGGAGACAATTTATTTGAGCCAGCTTAAAAGCAAAAAAAAAACCAAAAAAACACATTTATTATTTCATAATCGTGGAAATTTAAGAATTTTCTTTTCGTTGAATAAATCAGAGAAGAAGAGTGTTGGTCATAACACAGTTTCAGATTTCCTAATTTTCTTTTGGAAAAGGCCAAATTGAAATTTTGGGGATACATATTGAGGAAAAAGGACTTGAGGAATTTGACAATCACTGGACATACTGAAGACGAAAGAGAGAAAGAGAGAAACAGGAAGTAACTTATTTAAGAAGTTAGTATAAATGGATGACAAAACAGTAACTAGTAGGGAGCATATATTGCTCAAGATGGTAAGTTGTGGAGAGCCATAATCATCATGTCTTTGAAAGAGAGAGCATACAGAAAATGAAAAAGCTTAGTGTAATGCCTCTAAGATTTAACAGGACATCTGATAATGCCTGATTAGTTAATAAAATGATCTAAGAAGAAGGATGCATTTTGTTCTTTGACATAAAATTCTAACATTTGACAAAATGCAAGGGAATATTATAGTTACATAACTCAATTTGAAAAGTGCTGGATTAACCTAATTTTTTTTTAATCAGTATCAACTCATTCAAGGCAGTAAAGTCACTAAGACACAAAGGGTTACAGAATGTGGAAGAATTAGAAACAGAAACATTAATAATGAGTGGGAAGAGGAAAGAGTAATCAGGAGGGTAGTAGGTAGCAATTGACATTGTGTGATATATTTCTGTATCTGACAGAAATATAACTGACATCAAAGTTAGCAGCCAATCAACATCAAAGGCAGAAAACACAAACTGTGACCGACAAAAGTGTGACTGATATCAAAGGCAGCTGGCTTGAAAGGCAATAGCTGGTGAAGATGATTGACAGATATGCAGGACCATAGGTGACACAATTAAGCAAAAACCCTAGAAGGTAAAAATGTGCAGAAATTTCAGGTTATATAATTTTGGAGTTTTCTGGTTGAAATAAGAACACTGAGAGAATGCAAAGAGAGAAAAAGAGAAGACAACTCCTGTTAGTCATCATTGACCCACAGGATTCTTCTATTCTTTTTTTCCTGACAACTCCCTCATATGTGCGTGATCCTCTCTGGCTACATTCTCCTCTACACAACTGTCAGTCATTTGCCAAGATGCTTGTTGTTTTCCAGTAGCAGTATATAACAATTGCAGTATAACAGTATGAAAAATTTGACTGAAAATTTTCTTGCCAGAAATCATTTTTGCCATAGTTTTCTTTTTATTTTTTCATATCCACAGAAAATCTTGACTTAAACAATTATCTTGTTAACATTGGTATTATTAGAAATGCCCAATAGAAAACAATATATATTAACCTTTTTGATAGCATTGTTATGGTTTTAAAAACATAACTTGGTTTCAGGGCCATTGTGTACTAACCTCTGATTTGGGGCTCCAGTCAGCTTTTTGTGATCCTTGCTATCTTATCAACATTTGTTTTTTTTACCTTCATCTATATTTGTTAAAAATTAAACAAAGCACAATTCACTATTAAAGATTAAAAGGTTTTTTTTAGATTTTGTCATCATCTTTTTTTTAAAGTTTTAGAATTTGCTAAAAATAAATTGCTAAGAACATATTCCAGTATCCAGTTACTGACACTCTTTTAAAAATACCATGGATCAGTGATTAGGTATACAAATACATATATGTTTTGTCATAACAGATGTTAAGGTATAAGTAGATCACAGGTGTTTTGTTATCATTATGTAACCTAACTCCCATGACTACTGTAACTTATTCAATGTTCATCTGACTAAATGGCTAATCTAACCCAAATCTAGATAATGGAAGTCAAATTACAAGCTTAGGCTACAAGTTTTCTTTAACACATAATGTTGTTCAAGAGAATTGAGAAAAAAAACTTCAACTTATTGCCACTGTAACTTATATTGCCACTGGATTAGAGTTCTAAAATAAACATATTCAGCGAAAGAAAATTATAAAATTTGAAAATATTCATTTGTAGGATAGGGTAGGGTTAACATTTATTTGATTTGGCCTTGTGTCAGACATAACCAAACACCCTACAGCGTACAAGTTTTATGCAGAATTATCATCATTAGAATTATCAGAAGGTTGGTTGTCGGCAGGATGGAATGTGTGGAATAGTGTAAGAATAAAATATACATTTTTCATGTTAAAATAGAAATTTATTAAAACGAGGAATAACAAGAATTCATAGAAATTAATGGTCAATGAGAAAGTTAAGGGTATCAAGAATTCATACAAAATATTTGTAGTAGTAATTGTTGAAAGAGATAAGCAGAAAGTGAAAAAGGACAATGTCCGAGTTACTTGAAGTTGAAGTTACATTTTAGAGGTTCCCTCATGGCTCCCACCTGATTCTCTGACTGACTGACGTTGATGAAGTCCTTTTATTGTAATCAAGATTTTTCACACTTACTCGTGAAGTCCTTTTTGACTTGCAAGTCAATCTCATTCATTACCTACTTGCGAAATCTGGTTTCAACTTTTTCTTTAAGCAGATGGTTAATCTGTTTTCTGTTTAGGAAAAACCATAATTTCACACATTGTTGTGAATTTTTGTAAAAGTGAAGATGAGAGTTGATTTTAATTCTTTTCTTATCCCTACACATTTAGTGAGTGATAAGATGTTTCAGGTTCAGCCCCTATTTTTCCCCTGATATGCGCAACCTGTTGACAAGTTGGGGAACTGCTTAACAGAAAATTATTTGCTCCTCTCCCTCTTGTGAAAATGATTCCAACTAATTTTAGCATGCAAATTCTTCCTGACTTAACTGGCAAACTGGTGACAAGGTTATCAATATAAAAATTTTATTTTAGATAAATTAATAGGTACTTAAATATTTTTGTAATTTCAGCAAAGAAAAAAATTGAAAAATGATTTTAAACTGGACAATGCAGGATAGTAAAAAAAGTAAATAACATCATGAATATATACATCCAAGAAGACATAAGTATAATTAAACACTGCTGAAATACATGCTATACCACAATAAAAATATAAACAAAAAAGGCAATGATTATAATAATAATAATAATTTTGATGTAACCATGGGTAGCTATGATGTTACAGAGTATGCAAACTCATAGAAATATAATCAATAAATTAACAAATATCATTGACAAAAAAGATATAGGGCTATACATGGATGATGGTCTATTAATTCTAAGAAATTACAATGGCAAAAAAATAAAAAAAGAAATAATAGAATATTCGAAACACTACGAGTTACAATTGATATAAAATCTAACCCAAAATGGTATAGTCTTTAGACATAACATTCAATCTAAACAATGGTACCTACAAAACATACAGGAAACCAAACAATACCCAATACACATTAACAAAAATTCTAATGTATCCGAACAAATACTAATATCTAGAAATAAAAGAATTTCAACAAATGCTAGTAGCTTAAAAATATTCATTGAAAAGAAAAAATCATATGAATCAGTCATAAGAAAGAGTAAATATTCCAACAAACTAGAATACAAAAACAAAAACAATTCAAACAAAAACAACAGAAAAAGAAATATAATTTGGTTGAAACCCTACCTGATAAAAATACAATAAAAACAAAAATAGTTAAAATATTCTTCAAAATAATTGAAAACCACTTCTCTGAAAACAGCAAGTTATCAAAAATTATCAATAAAAATACAATCAAAATTAGTTATAGCTACATGAATAACATGGGGAAAATAATAAAGTATAATAAAAAATACTCAACAAAACCAATAACAGTTACAGCAACAATATCAATAGCATCCAGCAAAAATAATACCATCAAATAGAAACAAAAAAAACAAAAAAAATTTCCCACTTAACAAGAAATGTTCAACCTATAAAGGGACTTGTCCACACCTTTATAATATGGCTACCAACTCTGAGTGGTAGTCACTGAGTAGTAGTCACAGAGTGAGTGAATGAGTGAGTCAGGACGCCTGTGAGAGAAAGTACTCTCCAGTTCATGTTTACATTTTAAACTACATTTCCTGAAAATATACTATTCAACTTTATATCTGAGTCCATGTTATCTTTCTATGACCCTTCGATCATAACAATAATATACAAAGCTATTGTAACTTATAACATTAACACAAATGAAAAAATGTACATAGGCATCACAAAAAAAAACTTAAAAGAAAGATATTATAACCCCAAAATGTCCTTCAAAAGAAAAATAAAACCCTATCAAAATACATATGGAACCAAAAAGAAAACAATATCCCCACCAAAATCAAATAGGAAATTAGAAAAAGAGCAACCCAAATAATATTAATAGCAAAAATTGTAAACTGTTCTTTGAAGAAAAATTAACAATAATTTCAAACCGAAAATAAACTCTTAAACAAAAAAATTGAAAGAATAGGTAATGTAGGCATATAAATAAATAGTTACTTTGCTATCTAAGCACTAATTAAAGATAAGTGAATCAATAAAATAAATATAATATAAACTTTAAATAAATAAATAAGAGAAATACATATAATAAAAAAAATTTTTAAATTTCTTTTTTAATAAATAAACAAACATTAAAAACAGAATACAACTATCCTAGCCCAAGAAAAGACTAGAAGGCTCAAAAATTAAAAATTAGAAAATGATAACATGTATAGAGAAAAAAAAGGGAGCTACAAGTGGCTACAATTGAAAGCAAGACAAAAAAAGACAAAAAAGCTAAGGACTGAGTGTAAAGTGAAAAAATATACCAAAGAGAAGGACACATATTCATGACACTCTACATATGCATGCATCTGCACAGATGGGAGTACACATGTAAATGCACATCTACACAGATTGGAGTGCACACACAAATGCACATTTACACAGATGTGAGTGTGCACACAAATGCACATCCACACAGATGGGAGTACATACACAAATGCACATCCACACAGATGGGAGTGCACATGCAAATGCACATTCACACAGATGGGAGCACACAAGTGCATATCCACACAGATAGAAGCACACATGCAATTGCCCATTGACACAGATGTGAGTGTGCACACAAATGCACATCCACACAGATGGGAATGTCCATACAAATGCACATCCATACAGATGGGAGAACATGCACAAATGCATATCCACACAAATGAGTGCATGGCCACATATGTGCAAATGAACACATGAATACAAACAATATGTAAAAGTTATTACATCAATGGTAAGTGCATAAAAAACTATAAACAGTCAATTGCAGATACCCCTAGAAGAGTGGATGGACATGTCTATGAAAGTCTGGAGTCAGAATGCTGAAGGTAACAACAAACAGCTAAGTGACAAACTTTTACTTATATAATTATACATATATTTCTAGACAAAATCTAATGGAGAATCTGCAATGTAATCGATCCTGACCAGGTAACTCAAATTCAGTCACTTTCTCACCGGCATAATGTGGATTCTCTCTGCCTCTTCTCTAAATACTTTCACAGCTTCTGCTTTGATGGTGCCTACCCTGCATGAATTTACTTGAACTACTAGACTGGCAACTAAGTCACACTCTTTTACAGTGAAACCAATCAAATGCAACTGCAACTTCTACTCATCAGCATTTTTTCTTGCACTTCCCACCTGTGGAATTCCCTTCCATATACTTGCTTTCCTGACAGCCACAATCTCTAAGAATTTAAATGCAATGTCAATTGCCATCTCCTATCTCCTTGACTCACATCCTTTCCCTGACAATCATTTTATCATGTTCTTTTTCCTTTCCACTCTACTCTCACACAGCTCCCTTCACACCAGTGTTCTCATCCTTCTCTTACCAATTCTCTGAACATCCCTGTAAATTGTTCCTATTTCTCATCACCTTCCTCTTATGTAATCCCCTGCACACCAGTGGCAGTACTACCTTGCCTGGGGTAAAAGGCATTAGATTTATATATATATATATATATATATACAAATTCAGGTAAAGAGAACCAACAGTTTTACAATTCTGAGTTCTCTGGCATTTATAATCATTTCACTCTAAGTAAGGCAATAAACCACTAAGATATATAGCTGTTACTGAGTGTGAAAGAATATAAGAAAAAGAAAAATATCATTAAGTAGCAAGAACAATAAAAGGATAGGAATTAAGACTGAAGGTAACAAATGACGTATCATTTAAAGTTTTTATATTGATGGCGTTTTAATTAATTTTATAATATTTTTATTCTGTCTCCAAGTATTTCTGAAAGAAAATATATATGGGGAATCATGCTAAAAGATTGTTTGTTTTAGATATTCAGATTGTTTTAAAATGGCACAGATATTCTACAAATGAGATCAGATTAGAGACTGAGCAAAGAAAACAATCTAAAAAACATGAACATATACTAAACAATCTTCTCAAACATACATTTAATGAGAGACAAATTGCAGAAAAATAAAGTTGATAAGTGATAACACTAACCATATTAAATTTAAATTAATCTCTAAATTATTTGCCATGATAAAAATTGAATATTTCTAGAAATTGGAAATAAATGTTTCTTTGTCTTCAAAAATCATATTTTGCTGTTGATAAATTGAAACTAATTTCAAGAATCCATAGTTAATAGAAATTAAAATTATTTCAATATTTTAGTAATTTTGTTTAAACAAATCAAAAAGGCATTAGAATAGAATCAATAATTGTTTGATTCCTACTGCATTTTAATTGGAGTTTTCTTTAAAATAGCCTTGGTTATTATGTTTTTATATTTTTTTAATAAAATCTTTTTGCTGTGAACTGTACAGGGTGTGCCTGGCATATGCAAATACATCTTTATTAATCCAACTAAATGACAGTACAATATTATATCAGATAGTTAGCAAGTATTTAATTTATTTGTTTGGACATTATTTTTAATCAAGACTCATATTTGAATAGATATTCTGTTTTTAATTAAACAGTATATTTATATATATATTTTTACCAGCCCGATTATTGATGAGAAATTTTCAATTTCTTGTAAATTTCTCTTTGTTGTTAGGGGCTGCAGGTTTGAATCCTGCCAAATGACAAAAATTTATCATAAATAATCAGGCCAGTAGAAATATGTAAATAAATATACCATTTAATTAAAAACAGAATATCTACTCAAATATGAGTATCGATTAAAAAGAATGCTCAAACAAATAAATTAAATATGTCAATTGTTAATTCTATTTCATTAATCTCTGGAACTTTCTGCAATGTTGTCTGTTTACATTTATTTACATTATGATACATTTCAGAGTAGAGATGATTATTTACCAGAAATTGAAAATTGTGTATATAAGGCTTGATTTAACTTTGTTTAACTGTGAAATAATTTGTGATTGAGTGATCTAAGACACACCACATCAATTAGTGGCTTCCTCTATGTTGTTAAGGGTCACAGGCTTGAATCCTGCCAAATGACACACATTTTCTTAACAAAATTTCTCATAAATAATCAGGCAGGTAGAAATATATATGTAAATATAGTGTTTAATTAAAAACTCAAATACGAGTACTGATCAAAAATAATATTCAAACAAATAAATTAAATATGCTGATTGTTAATTCCATTTCATTAATCTCTTGAACTTTCTGTAAAAATAGTAGATGTCTAAATATTGTAAATAGTTTTTTTTAATCATTTCACCTAAAGCAAGTTAATAAAGCCATGAAGGCACAAGGGATTACTGAGTGTAAAAGAATATGAGAAAAAACATCATTATGATGAGAAGACAAATAAAAGAACAGGAATCAAGGAGACAGAAGATGAGGATTGATACTACATTCAAATTTTGAAGATCAAAGTTGACTGGAAAGAAAGAAGCTAGGAGATAGCTCTAAAAGTGAGAAAAAGAAACTGTTAGCATAGAACTTATGCTTGCATCTAGCAATTTCAACTGCAAAATTATAAAACCTAGCTGCCAATCTAGTACTGCTCATAAATTTTAAAAGGTGTGGTATTAAAAAAGAAAGGTCATCAGAACAATTACAATGAAAATATTTGTAGAACTAGCTCAGGGAAGCTACATCACAGTGGTAGAGAAGTGACTGAAAGCAAGATACCAAGCCAGGACTAAGTGATTGCAGATTCTTCTTTTTTTATCAAGAATCTCTAAATCCATATCAGATGTGACAGCAATGTGAAGCACCAGACCAGATATTTAATGCATAGACGAATGGTAAAATTATAAATGTACAAGATAGATTCAGGTGAGAAAAATTGTCTAACACAACACAGTGAACCAATTCAATTGGAAATGTCTATACATATACACACACAAATATATATATACATATATTAACTAATGTTGCTGGACTACAAACACACACATTCATACACTTTACCATCCAAAAGATTACTAACACACATATTTAAAAAATTGTTCATTGTTTCAATAAACTCGACACACGTATTAATACGCACACATACATATAAACAGACAAGCATTTCTATACACACACATACAAAATATTTCACACTCATACATTTAAAAATAATTATCTATTGCTTTAATACATGTGACACATATCTAACCAATAAGAATCAACTCCCAAATCACAATATTCCAGTATACTGACTCTTTGTAAAAATTGTTCATTTTTACTTCGATATCTGAAGAAGCTTTAATAAAAGTGAAACATAGATTAAGTTACATTTCCTACTTTGTTCTTTACTTTATTCTATCACAATGAATCAACCTTCTTAACAAACCTAGAAATTGATTCAATATACTTTTTCCACTACATGTCATCAGTATGTTAGCCCAATGGGGTCCAATGAGTTCATCTCTGAGAGGTTAGCATCAGCCATGCTAATGGAAGGCAAAAAAGTTTCTCTCGGATGATTGAAAGAAAGAACTTTCATTTTGGAAGCACTACTTTCTTGCCTGAATTAACAATGGATTGTAGGTAATTTTTTAAATCAGTTGCCACTATTACCTTATTAAACCAATCAGACTTATCATTAAGGCAGGTGTAAATATATACTGAGCTGACATCAGGAAAGTCATTGATGAAAATTAGGAACAACATAAGCCCAAGGAAAGGGAACTGTGGACACCCACATCAATGCAAAAAGGTCTAGAAGAGTCTCCATTAAAGACAACCTTCATTTTGCAATTTGACAAGGAAGATTGAATCAGATCAAAAATTCATCTAGAAATACCATAACATTTTACCTTGTGAAAACTTTCAATTTTTTTAACATTACAGTTTTTCTTTCAGATATAAAGAACATTAAGCTAGCAGCTTCTAATTTGACACTAGAAATGAAAATTCATTCCATCTTTTTAGCACTCGTTAACAACTAAAGTATCTTGGAGATAATTAACTTCTTTAAAGTAACCTTAATGTTCAATATCAAAAATCAGCTGGAAGCTTCTCTCAAGGACATGTGATTTATGGATGAGATAAACAAATGTCAGATATTATAATGAGTTCATTTAGAGAGTGCAGGGCATCATGGCCCCAGCAAGTTGATGAGAGCCATTCCAAAACAGTTAAAAGTGGTGGAATGAACTTGCATATCAATTAGAAGACAAGTGATAAAGAGAAGCCAATTCATGTTGTGAAAAGATGCAGGAAAACTGTGTGATTTGATTAAAGCACTTACTGAACAAGGTCAAACGATCCAAGAAGGTCAGCATGCTCAAGTTTTTCTCAAATAAGAATAACCCTGACTAAGACCTGAAGGTGAACAGGATGCTCAAGAGGTGGTTTTGTACAAGTCCTATAGATATACTCACATTATGATACTCATGACAGTTTCATTACATGGGGATCTTAAGCTATAATATACATGTTATTCCATACCATTTCTTCCCAAAGAGCCTCAGGGTCAATGTTACAGCCACTGAAGTGTGAGACAGTGATCAAGCTCTGGACTGACACTTCTCCTTTCTATATGGCCTATTTGATCCAGTAATAGCTAACCTAGAATTATCACAATCTAACATATAACTTTTCACTTCTCCTGATTTGAATCTACTGGATCACTATATCTGGGGTATTGTCAAAAGTCTGACAGCAATTTTATTGAATAACTTTTGCTTTCTTAAGTTGAGCACGTGACCATTTTCTAGGCAGGAAATATACAAATTTTTTCAGTTGAATATTTATATTTTTTTTTATATTACTTTAGTGCTCTTTAATATCAGTAGCAGCTCTTAAACATAATATCAGTAGAAGTTCTTGAATATAAAAAACACATGAAACTTCAGGTAATGTATTTCATTTTTGAAATCTTTTCATACAGGATTTTCTCTTAATAATTGTTGAGGAAAAACAAAAAACTCTTTCACTAAATTTGACATTGAATTAACAATATTTTATAATAAAATATTTTATACATTTTTAATGGTGACCCATTATATACTTTAATGGTGACCTGTCAAAGTAAACATATATTTTCTCTTTTACAAAGTTTTTTAGCAAGTCATGAAATATACTGAAATAACGCTGACACTGACCAACCAAGTGATCCATCTCATTTTTACCATTTTTTTACCTTCTTCTCTTCAGCACTTTATTGACCTAATTACTACTAATCAAACATATATGGTGAGCCTACTAAATTATTTAATTTTTAAGGAAGGCAGTGTTTGATGTAAATAGCAAATAATCTCAAGTTAACAGATAAATAAACTATAATAAGGAAAGAAAAAATTTATTTTTACAAAATGAACAATGTCTCCACCCTATTCTAAATCTGCTTATTGTGTTATATATTGTTTTCCACTGCTAATTTTCTCAGAATATTTTTTCAAATAATATTCTATATAATTAATTGATGCTACAACCTTTTGATACTACCTATACATGCCCATTTATTTTTATAAATACATCACAAAAAAAATACTGTAGTTTTTGCACTACTTCAAGAAACAGCCACATGTCTATGGGATGATCTGAGAAACCAACCATAAACCAACTTCTATGACAAATTAATAGAGTAGTTAATACTCTGAACTTCAATATATGAGAGGAGTAGATTGAAAAAGGAAGCATTGGGAGATAGAAAACCATCTCAACTCTTGTGTCGCTCAAAGCTTCTGTTCAGCAATACATTAGATGATAGTGTTTAACAACACATATTTATAGGAAAGCTGCCACAAAACCAAACCCTTTATTATGATCATGTGTGATGCCACTTCTGGTAGCCATGTAGTTATCTTCCTTTAACTTGACCTAACCCAAATCATTGTGAGTTCAATACCAGGCTACAGCAGTGGTGAACAAATAACTTAGAAATGAGAGGCAATCAGGACCCTACAGAGAAATGAGCACATCATCATGAAAACAACTGACAAAGGCAATGCAACTGTAGTGATGGACAAAACAGAATACACCAAGAAACTGGGAGACCTCATTAGAAGTTGTAGCTATAGCAAGGTAAAGGAAAAACCCACATTGAAAACAGAATGACAGCTATCACAGATCCTAATCAAGAACAAGAATCACTTTTAGCCTAAGACATACAGGCAATTGTTTCAACACTACAGCAAGCTATCTCACATGTATGGTCTACCTAAGTTTTACAAAGACAATTTACTCAGGCCAATTGTTAGCAGCCAAGGCTAGGTTCACCACCCTCTGAGTCACTTTCTTGTAGATATAATTGACCCACTGACAAGAAAGTCACCATCATATGTGCCCCATTTTGTGGAACTTATCAAAGGCGCTCCCATCCAATGCAACCAGTTGGTGAGTCTGGATGTGGTGAGTCTGTTTACCAAGGTACCCACGGTGAAGGCACTATTAGTAGTCAAGGAGAGACTGACCTTAAACTCATCCCTAGGAGAATGTGCCAATATTCCACTAGATAACCTGATGGAGATGCTGACTTTCTGCATACACACTTCAGAATGGATTCAGACATATATGGACAAGATGAAGTCTTAGCAATGGGCTCACCTTTATCACCATCACTGGCTACCTTGAAGAGATAGCGTTAGAATGCACAGCTCTAAAGCCAATTTTATGGCTGATATATGTTAATGACACAATCATACTCTGGCCACACTAGGAAGAAGTCCAGATACTACTGGACCATGTGAACTCAATAAGATCATCAATACAGTTCACTATGGAAAAAGAAAGTGACAACAAATTAAAGATCGCAATATGAGCTCTGGTAAAAAAGAAAATGCTAGAGTAAATTATTAGCATCAGAAGATGGTAATATGAGCTCTGGTAAAAAATGGTTACTGAGACATTAGGTTTATAAGTCCCAGGAATTCATATTCTGATGTCCTCAAGAACACATGGCCCAGGGATGTAGATGGTGGTTAGTTCTAGTGACTTGACCCAAACAGTTGTAAGTTGATTACCAGGCTACGGCAGATAACTTAAGGAGTTAATTTAAAGGAAGATAACTACATGGCATCACACAGGGAATGAGAATGATATACTCTAGTGATCGTAATAAAGAGTTTGATTAACAATTCCTAGCACCTGACGGAGGCCAGAGTATACAATGGCCAAAACGTCATAAGCATGTCTATTTACATAGTTCAGACAATAGTTCAAACAATGTAAATAGTGACACTTAATTTGTCATGATGGAGTGATTTTCAATAGGCTTTCATCATTGCCAGCATCACTATACCAATTTTGACTGTGGACTTTTTATGCCATTATGGTCTATTAATCAGTATTAAAAGACAACAGTTGATCGATACAAAGACTTGCATCAAATTTATTGGCTGCCTAAAGTCTGGAACATGTCTTAGTCCCAAAGTTGCATCAGTAGAAGAAAATACTGAATTTTTGGAAATATTATCCAATTATAAAGACATAACTGAACCAAAATTCAACACCCCTGAGAGAAAACATAATATCATATACTGTATTGAAACACATGATCTACCTGTCTTCTCACAACCTCTTTTACTTGCTCCTGATAAACTCAAGATTGTCAAACAGGAATTCCATCACTTAGAAAACCTTAAAGTAATTTGCCCTTCAAAAAGCAAGTGGTCTTCACCTCTACACATGGTACCAAAGCAAAAATCATCCTAATGGAGACCTTGTGTTGATTACTGCAAACTGAATGTGATTACTTTTCCTGATAAGTACCCAGTTGTTAATATTCAAGATTTTACTAGTCATGGAACTAAAATCTTTTCAAAACTTTACCACATCTGAACCTATCTTCAGATTTCTGCAGAGGATTCTGACATTATTTGGGCTTTATGAATTTTTACATTTATCGTTTGAACTATAGAATGTATCCCAAACCTTTCAAAGATTTATGAAATAAGTTCTTTAAGGACTAAATTTAGTTTTCTGCTACATCAATGAATGTGATTGTTACCAGCTCTTCACTAGAAGAACATAAACAATATTTACAAGAAGTTTTTAAAAGATTTTGAAAATATAGTGTTGTAGTGAATCCAATTAAATGTAAATTTGAGCTGTCTGAAGTTGACATTTTAGGTCATAGGATTGATAAAAATAGTATCAAGCCATTGTCTAAAAGAACCAAAGATATTTGATGCTTCTTGGTTCCTAAAACTTTACAAAAGATCTATGCCATTTTCTTGGCATGGTGAATCTTTACAGGAAATTTATCCCAAGCTTGGTGGAAATAGTTTTCCCATTGACAGATGTTCTTCAAAGACAAAAGAAAAAGAACTGTAATATAAATCTTTCTGAAGAAGAGTTGTCAGTATTTAATTTGGCAAATGAAAAGTTAGCCAATCATGAAGTAGAGTTCTCCTTGGCAGTAGATGCCATGAGTTTTGTCATTAGAACAGTCTTGCAGCAACCTGAAGTAGATGAATAGTTACCCGTGTCATTGTTTTCAAAAGTTATCAGAAACCGCTAATGAAAGTGTATTGTGCCATCCAATACTTTTCCAAGGTCTTTTCATGTTCTTACAGACCATAAACCTTTAATCAGAACAATTAAGGTGAAATTGGATAACTATTCTCATTGGGAACTGAGGCACCTCAATTTCATCAGCCAATTTACAAGTGATACTTAACATATCAAAGGCTCTGCAAACATTCAAGCAGAAACACACACTGGAAATATTTCTACAATTAAAATAAGTCCAAAAATCAATTTTGAAGCTATTGTAACAAAAAGATGAAAAAGAATTCCAATCTCCTCTAGAAGATAGTAATTCTTTATTACAAATGAAGGAAATATATATTTTACAAGAAAAGCATTCTGTCACTTTTCACTTTTCTAAGCAACCGGCTTGGTACAACCAGAATTCATACAACCACCTGTCATCTTGAAGCCAACAGCATGATAGAACATTTTCATCCTTCTCTGACGGAATCCCTGAAAACAGTATTTTATTAATACTTTTATGTTTAAGAATGCCTGTTAACTCTGATTCACGGAGTTCTGCAGCTAAACTTGTATATGACTCACCTTTACATCTACCAGAAGATTCAATAATCAAACCAAATGAATCACTCTTGGATTCTGTTTCATTTATAGAAATAGTGAAATTGAAAATGTCTCAAATAACATCCCCATCTCTAGGAATTACATAATTGATTTCACCAGAAACTCATGCAGTATGGAAACTTCTTGTATTCACCCTTCATGTTCTTCCAAAGTCTTGGTTTGGTATAGCAGACTAATAGACTTGCTTCTTTAACCACCCCCATCCCACCAAAAAAAAGTTACAGAGTGTTAAGTCAGGGTTCCTGGCTGGACACTCTATCATAAAATAGGAAGTTTCAGCCACCCTATATATATATATATATATATATATATATATATATATATATATATATATATTTTAGAAGCAGGAAATGCAATCACTTGTGTTCTTCCACTGGTTAGCTTAAGTGGCTGTTCTTAGCAAGTCACAAATATACGAAAAAATTGAATGCAAAAATAAACACACGTTCATTAAATATGACATAAAAAAACTTTTACCCATCAATTTCTGAAAAAGGTTTAATGGAAGCATTTAATTTTGCTAAAAAGTACATAAAAATACCATCTGAACATATTGATATAATCCTACATTACCGCAAATCAACATTTTTCCACAAAGGTAAAGCATGGATTAAAAAATCAAACAATGGCACAAGGATTGTATGATGGAGCAGAAATTTCAGAATTGATGGGCATATACATTTTAAATAAAATCAACAAAATAATCCATATAGACAACCATGGATTATATAGAGATGATGGCTTAATGATAGCACCAGACAACAAAAGAGAAAATGATGAAATAAGGAAAGAGCTTTTCAAACTATTCAAAAAACTAGATTTTGATATAATAGTAGAAACAAATAGAAAAGTAGTACAATATTTAGATGTGGAATTTAATTTACAAACTAGCAATGTCTTGGCATACATGAAAAATACTAAGTTAACATACATAAATACAAAATCCAACCATCCCAAAAGTATAATTAGGCACATTCACAAAGGAATAAAACACAGACTATCAAATAATTCATCAAACAAAACAATATTTGATGAAAAGAAAAATATCTATAAAGATGCACTAAGAAAATCTGGCCATAAAAACATTTTACAATATAATCCTCAATCAGACAAACAAAAAATGATAATAAAAATGAAACATTATCTGGTTCAACCCACCATTTAATTTAGAGGTAAAGACCAAAATAGGGCAAATATTTTTTAAAACTGAGAGATAGACACTTTCCAAAAGGATCAGAACTAAACAAAATTTTCAACAGAAACACAATCAAGCTAAGTTATAGTTGCACTAGTAATTTGGATAGTTTCATAAAAAACAAAATGCCAGAAACTTAGATAGCAGTGTACAAAACAAGACCACTAATAAAGAACGCAACTACAGGGACAAAAATAAATGTCCACTTCAAGGACTTTGCAACACAAAAGAAGTCATTTACAAGGCAAAGGTATATGACTTAAATGGCCAAAATAAAATATATTTGGGTTCAACCAAAGACACCTTTAAGACCAGGTGGTTCAATCACAAGTCTACATTCCAAATAGAAAACTTAAAAAACTGTACAAAATTGGCTAGCCATATGTGAAAATTAAAATCAAAATATGGAAAAGACCCATACATAACATGGAGTATAGTAAAAACAGCCAGGCCATACAGTGGTGGCAAAATATGTAGACTGTGCCAGGAAGAAAAATTAGAGATTATGCTTTCCCCAAACAAAAACGAACTATTGAATGAAAGAACAAAAATTATGACTAAGTGTAACCATACTAAAAAATATCTCTTAGGTTCATACAACCATGGATGAAAACGTTATAATTTCTTGTAATTTTAAAAATTGGGCATTCAAAAATTCCCTGCCATGGGAGCATTCTAAAAAAACACTTTTACATGAGCGTAAAATCAGTTATTGAAAATTGCCTGATGACACCACTCATGGTAGAAACCTTGGTCACATAATAAGTCATTTACAAATGGAAAATATTCAAAAGTTCTACAATATAATAGTACTGAACACTTTTTAATACAAATGTGCACTGGTCTAATCTTATGGCCAAAAACTAAGTAATTAAACAATCAATCAATCAATCAATCAATATATATATATATATATATATATATATATATATATATATATATTATTGTTATCCACATACAAGCCCGTTTTGCTGTATCACAGCTCATCAGTGTGGCTAGACATATCCACTTGCTACTGGCTGGGATCGAAACTCGACTGATTTGGTGTCAGTCAGAGTCTCTACTCCCTAAGCCATCGGCGCATGGCATCAGAGAAGGGAAATTTTAATGTCTTGTATATAAGCAGCGTATACAGACACCAGTCACTGAGAGAACTCAATTCATTTGTGAAGAGTCACGCATTATAGCCAAAGTAGAAACTGTTTTTAAAATTTTCTTCTCCAGAGAGCTCAATCGTAATGAGAGCATAATATATGCATTGTAAAATTTTCTTCTCCAGAGAGCTCAATCGTAATGAGAGCATAATATATACTACATATGTCAACAAATAAGGCAACCTTTTAACCTTAAAACCCCTACCTACAAAAAAAAATAGGGGCTGTCTTATACTTTAGGCATAAAATAAGAACCTTAAAGCCTGTTGTTAGCATGGGATATTTTTGACAGTAGGCTAGCCCCTGCCTTGTTAACAATTGACAAAAGTAATTTCTACTGAAATAACTAAATTCACATTATTATAATAATTATAATAAAATAATAAATGTGTAGTGTAACTCTATGCTTACTGAATTTATTTAATACATTAAATATAATACGTTTTGGCCAGGGACACATAGTAGATAGTAGATAAAAGTGTTGGTTGGATCCAGTGATTTGACCCAAAGAGTTGTGAGTTCAATACCTGCCTACAGCAGTGGTGAACAGAAAACATAGAGAGTTGACTTAAACAAAGATAACTGAGACATCAGGAAGTGGCATGACTCATGGAATGAGAACAATCAACTCCAGTGAATGAAATAAAAGGTTCAAGTGAAAATTCTAATCACCTGAAGAAATTCACGGCATATGGCAATAAACAGTCCAAACAATTTAAATTATGTAAATGATTAAAATATCTCATCTCAGAAAAATAGACAGATATTGAAGGTGAATATGGCAACAGAGATGAGGACAAAAGTCCAAACAATTAATTTCCTGCCTGATGGAAGTCTTCCACTGTTATTTGTGTCTTTAAGAATGCTGGGGAACCCTCAGACCCCTCTAATTATTGCTTTATCAGCCTCCTACTGATTTTTGGCAAACTGTTCAAAGCTATTATCAATGCTGAAGTGGTTCAGCATCTCACAGCCCATGGCCTCTTCTCTGATAAACAGTATGATTTTGCTTCACCAGGTCTACTGCTGATATGTTAACAACCATCACATATATACCAGGCTCTCGATAAGAATAGCAAAGCTCGAGCTGTAGCACTAGATATATATCCAAAGCATTTGACAGAGTCTGGCATGCTGGCTTTCTATGCAAGCTACAGGGCTATGGTATAACTGGAACTAATCCAGTCGTTCCTTTGAAATCCATGATGAGGATAGTATTTCATAGGCTTGTTTCCAGATACTATCATATGAACGCAGGTGTCCCTCAAAACTCTATTCTCAGTCATACGCTTTTTCTGATCTTCATCAACAATCTGCCTGATGTAATCAGATCCCAAGTAGACATCTATGCTGATGATAACTTTCATTTACTCCCACCTCTGCTGAGGCTGACAAACCAAACCTCGCTGCTGATCTTGAAAAAGACCCCCAATCTGTGGTGGACTGAGAAATGGCTCATAAATTTGAATGTTGCTAAAACGAAGCTGCTATCCTTTAACCACTATAGACAACAGCTCCTAGCCCCCATCAGTCTCCCTGAAAGCAAAACACATCACCACCTTGGCCTAACTCTATCAGATGACCTCAAGTGGAATGACTACATTGAATTCATAGCTAAATCTGCTGCTAGGAAGGTTGGTTCACTGTGTAGGGCCAGAAAGTTTTTCTCATCTGAATCCATCTTGCACAAATATAAATCAACCACCAGCCCATGCATTGAATTCATCTTGATGTTCTTGACAAAATCCAATGGAGAATCTGCAATATAATTGATCCCAACCTGGTAGCTCAACTCCAGTCTCTTTCTCATCAATGTATTGTGGTTTCCCTCTGTCTCTTCTACAAATACTTTCACAACTTCTGCTTTGATGAGCTTAGCTCCCTGGTGCCTCCTCTACATGAATTTAGTCAAGATACTCAACTAGAAGCTAGATCCCACTCTTTTAGAGTGAAACTGATCAAATTTAACCACAGCTTCTACTCTAGCAGCTTTTTTGCTTGCACTTCTTGCCTGTGGAACTCCCTTCCATGTAGTTGCTTTCTCAACAGCTACAATCTCCAAGAATTTAAATGCAATGTCAATTGCCATCTCTTATCTCCTTGACTCGCATCCTTTCCCTGAAAACCCTTGTGTCATGTTCTTCTCCCTTTCCACTCTACTCTCACGCAGCTCTCTTCACACTAATGTTCTCATCCTTCTCTTATCCATTCTCTGACACCCCTTGTAACTTGTTCCTCTTTCTCATCACTTACCTCTTATGTAACCTCCTGTGCACCAGTGGTAGTTCTGCATTGCTTGGGGTGAAATGGTTAACAAAAATAATTACAGATATGGTAGATGATGTGCATTGTGGTGCAGTGGATATTGGCCCGGAAAAAGAAATTGGAGAGCCATGTTTGAATGCCAGTTGTATTTGTTGCATCCACTTATGTGCAAATACCCTTGGAAAAGGTATTAATCAAACTCTTCTCCCTTCAGCTATGCATTAAATGGCAGGATAGATTGAGTTCTAGAGCCTTGGTTGGCAACCAGTCTATCACAGAAAGTAATGGCACCCAACGATGGGAAAATGTTCTGCATAGTCAGTCATGTCTTGAAAGAAACATGATTGCCCAAGCATGTATCACATATGGCACTTAACTGACTGACTGATGGTAGATACTCTGCTTTTGTGCGTATACAAGTTTGTGTGGTCATGATTACCAGAGGTGGTGATATATGTGCTTATGTTATATTCTGGAATACAATTTGTTTTTTAAGAAATTGTAGGATATCATATGGATAAATGCATTTGTAATTTTACCAAAAAATATGTATGTTAGTAATTTTACCATAAATATATATTGCTGATTAATTTTAATACAAAAATGTATTGCTGCGATGGAATCAAATACAGATTAAATATGGATTGAAATCTAACAAAGATAAGATAAAGAACAAACAGAAAACATTTATCAATCTAACATGTCTTGCTATCAATAAAAGTTAAATTAGATTGATAAATATTTTCTATTTCTTTATATCTCATCATATACAGGGTTCGATGGATAAATTGCCTTATAAATTACACAAGAATGAAAATAATACTAGCATCTCATTTTAACAGATGTACTTAACAAAATTTCATGAAATTATCTTGGAATACTAAAGAGTAAATTTATTGAGTAAAATCACTATTTACTTCAACCACAGCCTCCAAACAACTTCAGAATCTTCTGCATCTCTTCTGGACAGTCTTCTTTTTTAAGTTAATAGATGTTGTCATAATCCTTGCTTTCAGATCATCTTTTGTATTACAAGGAGTTTTGTTGGTCTTTTGCTAAACTACACCTCACACATAATAATCAAAGGAGTTGCAGTCTGGAGAGTTAGGTGGCAATATGTAAGAGTTGATATGGTTTCAGAAATTGTCTGGCAGCCATGACTGAGTTCTCCAATTTGTGTGGCATGGTGTAGAATTCTTTTGCCAGATATAGGGTCTTCCAGCAGCCACTCTCTTGACTCAAGGTAGCACTATCTCCTCAATGCACTTAATGTAGGCCTCCATGTTGACTCAGAGGCTATTTGGGAAGATGAATAGAGGCATATTATTGCCATCACTCCAAACACTTTCGTAATCATTATTAGACTTATTGTAATCTTTGAAGTTCTCTGAGCTGTCCCCGATTAATAACCAAACACTGAATTATTCATATTATTTACATTGGAGCTTCTGGCATGAATGCCAAGCAGTATAGCATGCTGTTTCTAAATTTCCAAGTGAACTGTGTCATAGTGTTTTTTTCACACAGACGGTGCCTAACTGACCCTACTATACTGTGTTGTTGACAAAACCAAGAACAAACAACATGTATGCAAAAAATTAAAAATATAATATGCCAACAATCTACTTATTGCACTATATATATATATATATATATATATATATATATATATATGATAAAATGGAGAGCTGAGTTACTAAAGGAAATTAATTGATACAGAGATATCCAAAATAGGTCTGGCATGTGGAATTAGAACAATCTACCACCATGTACTAAATAAAGATTTCAGTTCAAAATTCCAATGTATATCACCTGCCAAGACATTGTGAATATCACAATAAAAATGAGAAGAACAGTTTGAATGCTGTAAATAATGTAAATTCCATCTCTGTTTTCTGGCAATAATAAAACCAATGTTGGCATAAAAGAATAAAAGGTTTTTCTTTTTCTAATATATCATCAGTGCCATTGAATATTCAAAGATGAATTCTTCTGCTTCTAAAACACCACATTCTCGTAACATCTGAAATTTTGTTAATGAAATATTCTTTCTAAAATAACTTGTCACCTGTCAAATATGAGTGACAATAACAAGATATTATCATTGTATATATATATATATATATATATATATAGCATCATCATCATCAAAACATTGGATAACTCAGTCATTTAAAGTTAGAAGACAGTTGACTTTTACTAGAGACAATTTAAAATAATTCCCTCCAGCTTTGGCAGAGTACACTGGGCTCTTTGACCTTGGATGACAACCAGTTTAAAAGAAGAGAAAATCGAAATTCCAAACCATAGAGAAGACAAAAAGAAATTACTCTCCTATCTTTCACAAAAATGCATAACAATTCACAGATAATAAAGAAAAATCTGTGAAGTCATGATTGCCTACATCCTGAAATTAAAATGACAGTTATACAAATATATAATAAAACTTTAGGCTATACACTTCTTGACTGAAATGTAGATCCAGTTAATTTTCCCATTGTTAAGTGTCTGTTTCAGGCCTCCCTTTGTGTTTCAGAACAGTATACATATACAAGGGGATACTGGCTAAATGACTAAACACAGGAATTTTCTTGGTTGGACTAAAGACATTTTAGTATCCATTTTACTTCACATCATTTGCTTTTATAAATATTTTCATGTAAAATTATACATCTATTTTTTAATCATTTCACACCAAGCAAAGTGATAATGCAACTAAGATATAAGAGGTTACAGGTTTATATCTGTTTGCATTAAGATACAAAAACAGAGCAGATGAATGTTATAAAAGATCAAGAAATTGTATGTTTAAAGGGTTAATTTGAGCTTTGTCCAACTGCAAATCCTTTATAGTCGAGCAGTCTAAGACACAGCAATTGACCAATTAATGATTTCTACTAGGGGACAGGTATAAACTCTGCCAGAGGACACATATTTTCGTAACAAGATTTCTTGATTATTCATATCTGTAGTTATATATATATATACTGTTTAATTATAAAAACAAAGTATCTACTCAAATACGAGAATCCATTAAAAAAATGTTTACACAAATGAATTAAAAATATGTTTGGAGTTAATTAATTTGTAAAATTTTGTAATATATATATATATATATATATGTGTGTGTGTGTGTGTGTGTGTGTGTGTGTGTGTGTGTGTAATTTTTTCTTTATCATTTCACCCCAAGCCAGGCAAGATTGCCACTAGTACGCAGGGGGTTACAGTGAAAGAAAAGACTGGGTAGAGGAGGTATTGAAGAAAGGATAAAAGATGAATAGAATTCAAAAAGATAGAAGATGGCAGTTGATGCTGCATTTAAATTTTTGGAGATTGTAGTTATCAAGGAAGAAAGTAAACAGAAGGGAGATCCACAGGTTGGAAGTGCAAGAAAATAAACTTTTTAACTATTTGATGGAGACTTTAGTGAGAAATGAGGAGAAAGGACAATGAAAGAACCAGATTTTGAAAGACAGATGATGACAATTGACTCTGCATCTAAAGTTTTGAAGATTAAAGATAGCAGGGAAGCAAAAACTGGAAAGCAAGAAGTGAAAAAAAAGAAACTATTAGAATAAAACTGAGGGTCACATCTGACTAGTTCAACAGTAAAGGGGTAAGCTAGTGAGAACTAGTTGCCAATCTAGTAAAACACTTGAATACATTCAATTGAGACATTAAGGAGAACAGTTCATCAGAACAATTGCCATGAAAATAATTGTAGAAAAGAAAGTCATGATTTTCAATATACATATCAGATCAAGACATGTAGTTCAAGTACCCATGTCAAATCAAGGCATGTTTATACATACCAATATCATATCAAGGCATGTTTTTAAATACTCATGTCAGATCAAGACATGTTTTTTATATAGCCATATCAGATTGAAACTTCCATATGGAAGTTATGCATGATGCCAGACTCGTTCAGAAATATCTTAACTGTCATTTGCATGCAACTGCTTTCTCAGGTTAATTATTAAAAACTGCTTTGAGCAAATGAAGTCTTTAGGTCTTAGTAAGGACCATTAGTCTTTGAACTTTGTAGACTGGTGCTATAGAATCACAAAGAACTGTATCAAGAGATCTTTCAACAACAGCAACAACTAAAATGGATAGCACATGTAACTCAAAGAGAAAATAAGGAGATAATCAAGATAACGACATTCCACATTATTTCAAACAAAGGTTATTTAAAAAAGCCCCATCAATACAGGAAAGAGTAATAAAAGTTACTGGACATGAAAAATCTATTTCCCTGAAAAAATGTTTTTAAGGGATTTATATTCAACTGAAAGTAGCACTGGTGTTTGGTCAATGAATGCCAAATATTTCATTATAAGGAAACACTTACTATTACTGTTACCAATCTCAGAAGTCTATACTAGTATTTGTTTGGTTATGGAACATATTGAGGAAACAGTTGAGAAAATGGACGTACTTCATTTTGAGATGTCATTTTATTGGTTAGGATAAATCAATTCATCTTCAAGTGACTGACAGAATGTCAAAGCCACACTGTGTTCTTGTTGATTATTTAAAGCCTTAATTAAGGAAGCCAGTTTTATTAATATACCCAAAACACACACACACACACACACACACACACACACATATATATATTCTGTATTTAGGCATCAATCCCTCTTTTATTCAGGTTTCATTAAATATACAGACAAGAAACTGTGGTTAAGTTTTTATATCATTTTTCATGAGATCTTATAAATTCTTTCAGTACAAAATTATATAAAAATTGTATGAATATTTTATTTATCCAAGTGCTTTTGGCTATACTTTAGCCATTATCAAGGATGAATTTCATTTTACTTTTAGCAGAATATATGGAAGGTAACTTAATCTCTCCAGAACTGTATAGAAGAAACAGAATGAAGATAATTTTTGAAATTTTCTTAACTTTTTTCTGTCAGCAAGCCTGCAACTTGGTGAGTTTAGCCAGTGTGATCTTATTTTTTATTATTTTTTGAATTATTTATTTACTTATTTTTACTTGTATTTTTTATTTTATTTTATTCTTTTTCGGTTCTTATCTTTTCTGCCTAATTTTTGTGTAAATTGTTCTTAATTATGAAATTTAGGTTTGGTATATTAGGGTTTTGGTTATATGTAGGAATTCTAAGACCGGCCATGTTTTTTTTTTGTTTTTTTTTTTATTGTTCTCTGTCATTCCCTTGCTAACTGGACACATGGCTTGGAGGTGATTCCCCCCTCCATCACACTACTGTCTGTTACTGCTTGCTTAAGGTAACTTAATCTCTCCAGAACTCTCCAGAACTGTATAGAAGAAACAGAATGAAGATAATTTTTGAAATTTTCTTAACTTTTTTCTGTCAGCAAGCCTGCAACTTGGTGAGTTTAGCCAGTGTGATCTTATTTTTTATTATTTTTTGAATTATTTATTTACTTATTTTTACTTGTATTTTTTATTTTATTTTATTCTTTTTCGGTTCTTATCTTTTCTGCCTAATTTTTGTGTAAATTGTTCTTAATTATGAAATTTAGGTTTGGTATATTAGGGTTTTGGTTATATGTAGGAATTCTAAGACCGGCCATGTTTTTTTTTTGTTTTTTTTTTTTATTGTTCTCTGTCATTCCCTTGCTAACTGGACACATGGCTTGGAGGTGATTCCCCCTCCATCACACTACTGTCTGTTACTGCTTGCTTAAGGTAACTTAATCTCTCCAGAACTGTATAGAAGAAACAGAATGAAGATAATTTTTGAAATTTTCTTAACTTTTTTCTGTCAGCAAGCCTGCAACTTGGTGAGTTTAGCCAGTGTGATCTTATTTTTTATTATTTTTTGAATTATTTATTTACTTATTTTTACTTGTATTTTTTATTTTATTTTATTCTTTTTCGGTTCTTATCTTTTCTGCCTAATTTTTGTGTAAATTGTTCTTAATTATGAAATTTAGGTTTGACTTATACTAAGTTAAAACTTCATTAACTTCAGTCACATATTTATTTTTTTTAATTGGAGTAGATAGTACCTTCTATCGCCAGGTCTCACACTCCACCCCCTTCTTTTGGACAGGAGTAGAGTTGATCGCCTTGTTTCTAGTTTAGGAAGGGGTTCCCGAGTAGATAGATTAAACTAATTGGAGTAGATAGATTAAACTATCGCCCGGTTCACACTCCACCCACATCTATTGAACAGGTGAAGAGGCTCATCCCTTGTTTCCTGTTTAGGATGCGGTTTCCGGTTTTCTCTTTTCCAATCTTTTCACTCTTTTCCTTTATTATTTTATTTTTTTTTTTCAATTGGAGTAGATAGACTAAACTATCGCCCTGGTTCACACTCCACCCACATCTATTGAACAGGTGAAGAGGCTCATCCCTTGTTTCCTGTTTAGGATGCGGTTTCCGGTTTTCTCTTTTCCAATCTTTTCACTCTTTTCCTTTATTATTTTATTTTTTTTTTTCAATTGGAGTAGATAGACTAAACTATCGCCCTGGTTCACACTCCACCCACATCTATTGAACAGGTGAAGAGGCTCATCCCTTGTTTCCTGTTTAGGATGCGGTTTCCGGTTTTCTCTTTTCCAATCTTTTCACTCTTTTCCTTTATTATTTTATTTTTTTTTTTCAATTGGAGTAGATAGACTAAACTATCGCCCGGTTCACACTCCACCCACATCTATTGAACAGGTGAAGAGGCTCATCCCTTGTTTACTGTTTAGGATGCGGTTTCCGGTTTTCTCTTTTCCAATCTTTTCACTCTTTTCCTTTATTATTTTATTTTTTTTTTCAATTGGAGTAGATAGACTAAACTATCGCCCGGTTCACACTCCACCCACATCTATTGAACAGGTGAAGAGGCTCATCCCTTGTTTCCTGTTTAGGATGCGGTTTCCGGTTTTCTCTTTTCCAATCTTTTCACTCTTTTCCTTTATTATTTTATTTTTTTTTTCAATTGGAGTAGATAGACTAAACTATCGCCCGGTTCACACTCCACCCACATCTATTGAACAGGTGAAGAGGCTCATCCCTTGTTTCCTGTTTAGGATGCGGTTTCCGGTTTTCTCTTTTCCAATCTTTTCACTCTTTTCCTTTATTATTTTATTTTTTTTTTCAATTGGAGTAGATAGACTAAACTATCGCCCGGTTCACACTCCACCCACATCTATTGAACAGGTGAAGAGGCTCATCCCTTGTTTCCTGTTTAGGATGCGGTTTCCGGTTTTCTCTTTTCCAATCTTTTCACTCTTTTCCTTTATTATTTTATTTTTTTTTTCAATTGGAGTAGATAGACTAAACTATCGCCCGGTTCACACTCCACCCACATCTATTGAACAGGTGAAGAGGCTCATCCCTTGTTTCCTGTTTAGGATGCGGTTTTCGGCTTTCTCTTTTCCATTCTTTTTACCCTTACGTAGCCCCCTGCGCATCAGTGGCGTTACTGCCTTGCTCGGGGTGATATGATTAAAAAAAAAAAAAAAAAAAAATGTGTGTATCTAGAAATATAGGAATGCTTTATTTTCCAAACATGGTCAGCATATTGTGGCCGTGCTCATAGTTGATATTATTGAGTGTTTGCATTTACTTTTTTATCCTGACCTGATAGTAGATCTTCAGAATATACTAACTGCACTTCTGCAGAGGGTAAAAGTCTTTTTTTGCCATAGGTGGCTACCTGTGATGATTGAGGACTGAATCCTGGGGGCTGAGGGTTTTAAGAGTTGGCCTATACATATACTCTCAAAATTCAGACATAAAAATAATAAGTATTAAACAATTGATAGAATTATAGATATGAATACTTCTGTCATTACTTTTGATGTACCAGAACTACCATAGAAAATTAAAATTGGCAATATAGTTTCTAAAGAATATATATTCCAAACCCATTAAGATGCTTCAACTGCCAAAGATCTCAAGTGGAATGAATACATAGGATCAATAACCTCATTCACTGCTATGAAGGTTGGGTCACTGTGCCAAGCCAGGAAGTCAGAAACCATCTTGCACATTTATAAATCTACCATTCCTCCATGTATGATTGCCATATTTGGTCAGGTGCTCCTGCTGTTCATCTTTGGGTTCTTGACAAAATCCAGAGGAGGATCTGCAATGTAGTAGGTCCTGATTTGACTGCTCTGCTAGATATCTCAAAAGCATTGACAGGGTTTGGCATGCAGATCTTCTGTGCAAGCTCCAGGGCTATGGTACAACTGTTTGATTTAATCTAATCACTCTTATCAAATCATGAAATGAAGGTCATTTTGTATGTGGAAGACTCCAGATGCTTTCACATGAATGTGTCCCTCAAGGGTCTATCCTAGGTCCTATGCTATTTCTGATCTTCATCAATGATCTTCCTGATGCCATCAGTTCCTAAGTAGGCATTTATGCAAATGATACCACAATTTACTACCTTCTCAGTAGGAAATCTGCCAAAACTGATAAAGTAAACCTGGTTGCTGCTCTTGAAAAGGACCTCCAATCAGTGGTCAATTGTGGCAAGAAATGGCTTGTAAATTTAATGCCTCCAAAACAAAACTAGTCTCCTTTAACCACTATAGAGAAACTTTCTTGCTCACTATCAGCATGGCAGATGCTAGACTCCTGGAGAGCAACACATTGTGCCTCCTTAGTCTCACTTTTCAAACAACCTGAAGTGGAACGACTACATCAAATCAATAGCTGCATCTACTGTTAAGAAAGTTGGGTCATTGTATCATTCCAGAAAGTTTTTTCTTGTCAGAATCCATCTTGCACATTTCTAAATCTTCCATTAGTCCATTCATTAAATACTGTTGCTATTCATCTTGAGGTTCTTGCCAAAATCCCAAAAGGAATCTGCAATGTAATCAATCATGACTTGGCATCTCACCTTCAGACACTATCTTACTGACATGATATGTCTTCTTTCTGCCTTTTCTACAAATATATTCATGGTAACAGCTCTGACAAGTTTTTTTTTTTTTTTACCCTGATGCTCCAACCACATGGACTTTAGCATGGTACTAGATTGGCATCAAGTCCCACCCTTTTACTGCTTAAATAGCTAAATGCAACTGACACTTCTACTCCAACAGTTTCCTTTCTCACACTTTTCACCTGTGGAACTACCTTCCATTTACTTGCTTTGCAGATAGCTACAATCTCCAAACATTTAAATGCAGTGTCAATTGCCATTTTCTACCTTGTTGAATCCTTTCTTCAATACTCCCTGTACCAAGTCTTTTCTCTTACTGTAATGCCCTACATACTAGTGGTGGTCCTGCCAAGCTGAGAGTGAAATGTACTTTATAGTACTCTTGTTTGACTGTGCGGCTGAATGGTCTAAAGCATACAAAATCAGATGGTGGTTTCTCCCTGTTTTAATTAATAGAAAATATATACATAATTATTAAAGAGTTATTGGTCAAAGTCAAATTAGACCTGTAAACAGATGTATTAAAAAGTGCTCAATACACATTTAAAAACAAAAATAAAAGATAAATATTTAACATTTAGAGCTTTTAAATATTAGAATAAGAAGATCAAATAATTGCAGTACCATGGTCTCAACCTTTCAATCAAAAGCATAATTAGCTTTTAACTCATGTCTCTAAATTTTTTGTTTGCCACTGCTGTTACCATGTAATGAACTCAAAACTCTTTGGGCAAGTTACTGGATCCAACCAATGCTTTTATCCACTGAGCCATACCTGACTACAGCAGTAGTGAACAAAAAACTTTAGTTAAAATGGAGATAACCAAAACATCCAGAAGTGGCATGACTCATGGAACGAGAACAATCTACTCTAGTAAGCAAAATAAAGTGTTCTGTTTAAAATTCTAATCACCTGAAGAAAATTGCAGTATACAATGGCTAAAAAAACATGAATATGACAATAAAGATGGGGACAACAGTTCAAAAAATGTAAATAATAGCAACTGACATTGCATTTAAAATTTTGAAGATTAAGAAGCCTGAAAAGAGTTCAACAAACAAGATGTATGTAAAAAGGAACTGTTAGCATAGAATTTACAGTTACATCTAGCCATTTCAACTGTAAAATGATGTGGCCATGCCACCAAGCTAGTCAGTCAGTTAAGTGCTATACATGATACACGTTTGGGTGATCATGTCTCAAAAGAGAAATGACTGACTGGGCAAAAGATTATCCCACAGTAGGTTGCCATTATTTTTGGTTGCTAGCCAAGGCAACTCAATCTGTCTTGTTATTTAACCCATAACTGGAGGGAAAAAATGGATTAATACCTTTCCCTAGGGTATTTGTGCATAAGTGAATGCAAGGAATTCAACTGGAATGGTTGTTAAATTCATAGAGTAGGCTGTTTGAAATTAAGTAGTTTGTCAGTTTACCAAGGGAAAGAAACTTCCCCAGTAGAGACAAGTTCTGTGTTATTGGTACTATACACTGTGAAGCAGAAAGAGAAAGAGAAATTGAATCACATACTTTTATATTGCTGATTGCCATGCCATTCAGTGGGGGTCATGACAGACAAGGTGAATAATCTGAAGATATGTTAAGTATGCAGTTGCATATATTTGCACAATTTTGATTTTTGTATTCTTCATGATGGATGTGCAATGTAGCTGTTATCAACATTGAATGCTGAATTGATGAGTTGAGTTTAAATTTCAGTCTAGTCATTTGCATTCACTTTTGCAGAAATGCTTTTAGATTAAGTAGCAGGGTAGACTGAATTCTCCAGCTTTGTATGGCAACCAATCTAATAGAAAAAACTTCAAATTCTAAACTATAGAGATAGCAATGGGAAACCATTACACTTTCTTTCCCAAGAAGGTATGGCAATTCAGAGATAATAAATATAAAGGAAGCTGTGGGGAGCCAATAACTTTAGCATTTATTATATTCTTATATGCCTGAAATAAATTGATATTATTAATACTAATCTGGTAAGAAGTATGAAAAATTCTGACCCATATGTTCCCTCATATAAAAATGTCTTAGTACAAAAAGATAACAATCAATCAGAAGCTAACATACTGGTTGAGGCCAACAAAAAAATCAGTCCAAAGAAGACAAGATCACAAAGATGACAGTTTTTCCCATTTCCCTTCATGTCAGTCTATTTTTCAAGGACAGTTATGACAAATGTCAGCAAGCTTATGAACATCATAGCAAAATATTCCACTAAATGAAACCAAAAAAGATTTACAGACAAAAAAAATCATATAGTAAATTTTTCATTCTCTCTAATCCCTCTCATCCAGAGATTTGAATTCCTTCGTACATTTAGACAAACAACTGTACAGCTTGTCAGTAAATTTTGGATTCATTTGATTTCTTTAGAAAGAAAAAAAATGCTGCCAGTGGTAGCATGCAGAAAACATCTGTATCTTTTAGGAACATCATGAAAAATAAGCCTTCTACTATCAGTAAGGAACTGGGTGACCTGTTCCTGGCAACAGAGTGTGCAAGTTGACTCTGAAGACAAGTTGCTTATATTTTTACATATGTAACATAAAAAAAGAGATATTAAATATATAATGCAGAGTAGGGGAGGGTCGTATGTAGAATGCAGATAAGCTGAACTATTACTAATGAACTATAGATAACTGTTATATTCATTTTCTAACCATTTATAATGTTGTCAATTTAAAAACAATGTGATTTCCTATTACAAATTTTATAAAGTTTTAAGGCATTAAAAAAAAAAGACTTATTTTTCAACCTAACAGTACTTAGAAGTATATGTCTACTCTAACCTCAAATATCAGGAGTCATTTTGGCCCCAGCTGTCTGATTCATTTACTCTACATGACCTTGAGTCATTCTGTTCCTGACTAATGCATTTTGGCATGAAATTATTTTTACTATAAAAAAGAATTACTGAGAGAATGAAAAAGAAGGAGTGCATTAGTTCTGTATTAAAATTTTTGAAATACTTTAAAAATCACATTTCTTAATTTTGGCAATGATTAATTTATAACAGTGATTCTCAGGTTGCATTTTCAGAAAGAAAATTTGCTCACATCTCATGAAATTTTATGTAAGAAAAAGTACATTTAAAAATTAAAGAACAGAGAATTTCTTAAAGGGAGATAACTGCAGATTTAAAGTCAGAACATTATCATTGATAACTCTCTTCTCTAATTTGTGGATGCTAGTTACTATAATCTTACTTGATATAACACAAAAATATTACAATGATAAAATCAGTTAATAGTTATTCATAACTATTTATACTGGCACTCATGCATTCAATTACAATTCATAATAACATTTTAAATTTTGAAATCATATTTATTTTTGGCATATGAACTTTTTGAAACTGTTTCTAAATCTTTGATTGTTTTTAATCATTCTCCCTCACCAGCTGTCCTCTTCATCTACACCTATGAGGCATGTCGTGCCATTTAGGCATCACTGATCTATAGTATCTGTTATTTTCAATCTAGAAGCAACATAATGTATTTATTTGCTTAAACAGTTATCTATATATTTAACATGGCTCAAGTTAAATAGAATTATTGGGAAAAATCTATTTTTTAAATGACATGTACCTTCAGGATGTCGTGATCATGGCTCTCCACAGATCCTATTTATTTATTATCTGCAAATTGCCATGCTTTCTTGAGGAAGGATAATAGAGTGGTTTTGCATTGATTTCTTCACAGTTTTGAGTTTTCCTTCTCTTAGACAGGTTACAAACCAAGGCTAGAGAGCCAAGTTTACCCTGCTATTTAACCCACTGTTGAAAGGAGAAGAATTGAATTCATACCTTTCTTAACGGTGTTTGTGTAAAATGGAACAAAACAGGCTAGACTGGAAATTAAATTCAGTTTGCTGATCTTTATGCACTGATGACTGAATGCTACCCACACCTCCATATAAGAAGGTTATATTCATCACTTATAGCACAGGAAATATTCATTTTATATGTTCTGATAGAAAGTTGTTAAAGCACAGTTTCCCTATTTTAATTTTCTATATATTTTCACATATAAGACTACCTTTAAATCACCCTTCAAAGTTAGGTGTCATCTTATACTACAATTCTAAAAAAAAGACTTTAAGTTCTGCATGATGTTTGTTGGTAGGCTAACCTCAGCCTCAATGTAATAACCAATAATGTACATGAAAAGATTCACATTATCAAATAAACTGATAATAAAAGTAATAAAACCATGTCTCCCTATTATATTACAGGTATAACTCCATAATAAATTGCCTATTCGAAAAATAAATCCGTATCATTGAAATCAACTTATATCAGCTGAGAAAATATAAACATTGAGTTATGATTGTGTTCACAGCAAGGGAATGTACTATCATCATACATTATCATACTGTTTTTAGTAGTATTTTCTGATCGTTGATGAAGTATAAGTCAATAGTCATAGGTACACCAGTCTGTTTGCAACTGTTTAGATATAGGAAAAGAAGAGGAAGAAGAAGAAACAGGACTCACAAGAAATCATGTGATGACACAAACAAAACAATGGTTTTCCTATTAAGAGATGTGTACAAGATAAACATGATATAGAATCAGTTTTGTTATTTCATTTATTTTGAATTTCTAAGGATACAGTAAGTAATAACATTTCCAATAATACCCTCTTTATATAATCAATAAGCAGTTGTCTTATACTACAGGTATAGGATAAATGCATGAAAATTTGCTATATTTTTTTAACTTGTTTTAGCTAAAGGTCACCTCATACACAGAAATATACAGTAATAATTAATAATAATATTACTGTAATGATTAATGCGTGTAATATACAAGTGTTCATCAGGCTTGTTATTAGGTACAAGTGTTTTTGACAAAATCTTTCCTAAATTTTTGGCCCATGTACTCTCTAAAGTCAGTTAAGTGCTATACATGATACACACTTTGGGCGATCATGTCTCGAAAGAGACATGTCTGACTGGGCAGAAGATTATCCCGAAGTAAGTTGCCATTTCTTTCTGTCTGCAGTAGACTGGTTGCCAGCCAAGGCTAAAAAACCCAATGTCATGTTTTTTAACCCATAACTGGAGGGAAGAAATGGATTAATACCTTTCCCAAGGGTATTTGTGTGTAAGTGAATGCCATAAATTCAACTGGAATTCGAACTCGGCTCCCAGATTTGTTGTTCCAAGTCAATATCCACTGCACCACAAAGCACCAGGTAGATGAACAGCAGGGGCACCTGACCAGATGAACAGCAGGGGCACCTGACCAGATATGACAACAGTATTGTATGCACGGATGGATGGTTGCTGCAATGTTATCATAACACAACTTCCCCTTCCCTTTCCTATAAATATTTTCTTATTAACTTTCCTCTTTCGGTACCTCGACTTTATAAATCTAAGCATACTACTAGATTGCTTAGCAAGGTTTCAAAATTTTACACTTGAAATTGTTAGATATAGCTGTAAGTTCTATGCTAAGAGTTTCTCGGACTTCTTGCTTGTGAAACTCTTTTTCAGCTGTCCTCTTTCCAGTCAACTTTGATCTTCAAAACTTTAAATACAATATCAATCATTATCTACTGTCTTCTTGATTACTCTTCTGTTGTTCTCACTCCTTAATAATGTTTCTTTTTTTCTTATTCTTAATAATAATAATAGTTTGGGATGCACGTTTTAGTGCAATGGATATCGAGTTTAAATGAGAAATCGAAGAGCCAAGTTCAATTTCCAGTTGCATTCATTTATGTACAAATGCCCTTCACTTAACTTGACTGACTGACTGACTGACTGACTGACTGAATAGATTGGCCAATAAGGTCTCATCAATTCACAGTTGAATTAGTTAGATGCAAATGTAAGTTCTCTGCTAACAGCTTCTTTTCTTACACTTCTCACTTGTGTTTCAGTCAACTTTGATCTTCAAAAATTTAAGTGCAATCTCAACTGTTATCCCTGTTCTTTTATTGTGCTCTCGCCGTAATAATGTTTTCTTTTTCTTATATTCTCTTACACTCAGTAACTCTTTTGTCTTAGTAGCTGTATTGACTTGCTTGGGAGTGAAAGGATTTAAAAAAGACGGATTAGCTTTATATTATCTTGCAAACACGCAGGGTACTAGCTTGTAGAGATATAGGGTGCGTACTATCTGATAGGATAAGCTGTGTATTCTCTTGAAGGCGGAAAGACTATGTACTCTCTTGTAAATCAGTGTTTCATGGCTCTGTTATATTGAAAGGAGGTACTGTGAGTTTGTACTTTGGTGGGGAGGGTGAACATACTTGGGGCAGTTGGTATTTATAAATTTTTTTCAAATTTTCAAAAATTATTCAATATTGACTACAAAAGGAAATTTCTGAAAGGTACCTAAAGTTGTGGGAAGATATCAAACTTTTCTTTATTCCTTTTCCAATGGCTGAATGGATGTGTGTTGAAGTGCAGTGGATATTTGCTCGGAATGAGAAATCGGAGAGACAGGTTTGAATTCCAGTTAAATTCATTGCATTCACTTACGTGCAAATACCCTTTGGCAAGTTATTAATCCATCTCTTCCCTCTAGTTATAGGTTAAATAATAGGACAGGTTGGATTCAATAGCCTTGGTTGGCAACCAGTCTACTGCAGAAAGTAATGGCAACCTACTGCAGGATAATCTTCTTCCCAGTCAGTCATGAGACATGATTGCCCAAGCATGTATCACGTATGGCACTTAACTGACTGACTCTCTAAAGAATGTGAATTGTGGTGCATTGGATATCAGCTCAGAATGAGAAATTTGAGAGCTGAGTTCAAGTTCCAGTTAGGAAAGGTATTAATTCATCTTTTATCCCTCCAGCTATGGGTTGAATAGCAAGACAGATTAGGTTAGGTTCTGTAGCATTGGTTGGCAACCAGTCTACTGCAGAAAGAAATGGCAACCTACTGTTGGAAAATATTTGGTTAAACTGTGTATCATTTCTCTGTGATTTCTCTAAAATTACCAAATTCTAGAAAACCAGCAATATTCTTGATGTGAATAAATTTTATACTCAGCAACTTGTCATATTTCAAAAGAAAAGAAAAGAAAATTATAAACATAATGCTTCATAAGTATTTGCTCATATAACAAACTGATGCATATTCAGATGTGTATGTTTTTATCAGCAACATCTTTACAATTCCATGTTGTATTTTTTAGTTAAGCAATAAAGCAGTAATTAAAATATTAATATAAAAAAAAGGAAGCACTTCTTATAAAGGCTAAAAAAGACAACATTATTGCATTTTCTAATAAGACAAAAAAGGAATTATTATTGCATTTTCTATACAACAACAAAAAAAGGGAATATTTTTTTCATGAAGACAAAAATGAAAAACTATTACAGAAAGTCTGCTAGCATTTTTGTTCTTTATTGAATAGGTTGGAATTTATTGTCATTTGTCCCTGGCTCTATTTTCATGTATCTATTTCTTCAAACTCTTGCTAGTTCCTCCACTCCACTTATAAAAAAGAGCTACACATGCTACCAATAACCACTGTTTAAAACAAAGCTATCTCCTTTCAGTACAGATTACTATTATTTCAAAATAAGCCTACATTTTTTATTTGTACCTTAAAACTCTGTGAGATGATATAAAGAAAGCTATGTACTTAACTTAAATTCCTTCAAACCCTACCAACGTATTAATATAATTCACAGTTTTATTCAGTGTTGTGTTTATTGCAAATATTTTAAATTAAAAACATTTCCTCTCCAGGCAATAAATAATATTAATATAATAATCTAATGTTTAATTTTACAAAGTTGATTTTGTGTGTAATTGATTCCATTCTCCAGTTTGAGACAACTGTTTCAAATTTAGATATAAATCTTTTACTGTAATTGTATATTTAACATGTTTTTCAAATGCTTTGAAAAAGTTACTATACCTTCAGAGGTTTTAATCCTCAATTCATAAATATATTGTCTTGATACAAAACTGAATATGATAAAATTAAAAAATGCTTGTTTTGTATTCATTTACTTTATTAATAATTCCAGAATATTAGATTGTGAATAGCAGTATCTCGTAAGATTTAACTATAATGTCATGGCTTTTATTGCAAGAACTCCAAATAAAGAAAATCATCGTTAACCTTATAGCAGCATCCAATGTCCTATTTTGAATGGAATCTTTTGTGGGGGAAAGTTCTTCTGAGTACAGCAAAAATATAAAAATATAATTTCAGGGAGACTAGCCTGATCCATTAGCATGAATCAGGCTAGTCTCCCTGAAAGCAAAACACTGTGCCTCCTCAGGCTAACTATCACAACAGACCTCAAGTGGAATGACTATATAGAATCTATAGCTAAATCTGCTGCTAAGAAAGTCGTTTCTCTGTGTAGGGCCAGGAAGTTTTTCCCATCTGAAACAATCCTTCACATATATAAATCTACCATTCACCTGTGCATCGAATACTGCTGCCATATCTGGTCGGGTGCTCCTCCTATCCACCTAGGAGTCCTTGACAAAACCCAACAGAGAATCTGTAATGTGACTGATCCCAACTTGGCAGCTCAGATACAGTCACTTTCTCACCGGTGCAATGTGGCTTCCCTGTGTCTCTTCTACAAATAGTTTCACAGCTTCTGCTCTGATGAACATAACTCACTAGTGCCCTCTATATATGAATTTACTTGAGCTACAAGATTAGCAATCAGGTCCCACCCTTTTACTGTGAAACCAATAAAATGTAAATGCAAATTCTACTTCAGAAGCTTCTTTTCTCACACTTCCCACCTGTGGAATTCCTTTCCATTTATTTGCTTCCCCAACAGCTACAATCTTCAAGAATTTAAATGTAAAGTCAATAGTTATCTCCTATCTCACTAACCTGCATCCTCTCTCTCTCTCTCTCTCTCTCATGCTCTTTTCTGTGTCCACTCCACTCTCAGTATCTTAACCCTTCTCTTACCCACTTCCTGACACCCCCTATAACCTGTCACTCTTTCTCATAACATTCCTCCTATGTACCCCCCTGCAAAACAGTGGCAGTAAAATGCCTTGCTTGGGGCGATATGATAAAAATAAAAAATACAAATATAAAGAAATAAAATCATGTTTAGCTCCACAACAGCATCCAACGTCTCATCTAAAATAAAATCTTTTAGGGGGAAATGTTTTTCTGGGCACAGAAAATCAGTTGATGATTTTGCAGTATAACGATACATGCAAAATTTGCAAATTTGACACTGTAAATGATCAAGAAATTCTTTAACATGTGGCATATTCTTCATATCTATTATCTGAAAGCTGTCACTTGTTTTGCTCCAATCAACACTCTTTATTTGGTCAGTGGCTCCAACTTGCCAACTCCAATATCAATTAGTGTTTAAACACTCAAATTTTTCTTGCTCAATATAGAAAGTTATATTTGGACAAAATAGTCACTGGTGACAAAAGAATATTGCAAGATTCACAGAAAAAAAAACCTGCTCAGATCCAAAAGATCCTCCTATATCTCATCTTTGTTGATTCTTTTGAAGAAAAAGTTCATCTTTGCGGTGGAACTTAAAGATAATTAATATTTTATGAATTACTGAAATTTAAACAAGCTGATACTGAGCAATGTTCATGGGTTATTTAATGACCTATTGCAAAAAGATTATTTGAATTACTTATTAGGAAAAGGGAATTTGAATGACCTACTAGGAAAGGGATATTAGAATGACCTGTTAGAAAAGGGCTATTTGAGTAAACTACTAGGAAAGGTCTATTTGAATGACCTATTGCAAAAAAGTTATTTGAGTGGCCTACAGAAAAGAGCTATTTGAATGACCTACTAGGAAAGGTCTATTTGAATGACCTGTTGGAAAAAAAAGCCTTTTTGAATGACCTATTGCAAAAAGGCTATGTCAATGACCTATTGGAAAAGGGCTATTTGAATGACCTATTGGAAAAGAAAAGAAAAGATATTTTTCTACCCAAAGAAATTAGTTAATCAATTTGTTGTATAATAACACCTGTCTTTATTATTTTAATCACTTACATTTGAACTAATGTCTTCATCTTTATTGTTTTTTAATTAAATTATTTAATATGTGCATACTCTAGCATTTGTTTTTCTCTAATCAAAATGTCTTGCAAGTAACTGCAGTTATTTAAGACATTAAAAAATAATCAAAGAGTTCAGTGAAATAAAAGTAATTTTTTTTCTTTTTATGAATGAATTGGTAATTTAGTTGGAAATGGCATAAAGTCACCAGAGCAAATACTTTGCTGACAAAAGAAAGATTTTATGAATTTATATGAAAGATTTTGTTATAAATATATTGGGAGCTTTTGCATTGAATTAATATAACACTGTTGTAAAATTGGTATCATATTTTGTGAATGGAAATTTGATTGTATTGCTTTAAAATCTTTAAATGGCTCTTTCTTAACCCTGCCCTCTAATAATTGTTGTTTTGTTTAATATGAAACTTGAATGATATAATTGCTTAATATTAATCAGTCAATTTTTTATTTGAAGAATTGACTATAAAATCTCAAAATCTCCAGAGAATTTTGTTTTTCCTATAGTTTTTCTTCGAATTTGAATCATTGACTATAACTTTCAATAAAAAATAAGATGTTTTTGCAATATCAGATTTAAAATGACATTAAATTTACTACATTTCCAGCAATTTTTATCTCTAGAGATTTTAACTCGACTATGAAATCCATGTTCTCTTGTTAGAAATACTATTTTGAATTATTTATAAGCTTTCTTGCAGATAGTTTTTATAGCATGATTTCTAATGTCTCAAAGAATTCATGGAATTATGAACAGTAATATGAAAGAATACTTAAATAGTTGAGACAAACAAACATGAAGATAAATTTGAAATTCCAACAAGCAGTTATAAAACATTTGTAATAAAGTTGTTATTTGAGTAAAGGGCATTATTTAATAACTTAACTAATTAATATGCAAAATATGCCTTGTAAGTTGTACAGAAATATAATTAGGCTGTTTTTATTGGATTGTTCATCTTCCATTCATCAATATGAATATTTAATGCTCTTTTTATGAGTAAAATCTTTATAAACATTTATTTAGATAGTATGGGAATTTTCTCATATAGAACAAAGTAATTAATTCATTAGATGCACAATAAAAAATAAAGTTTCAGTGTAAAATTGAAACAGAATTTGTTTATTTATTAAGACCTTGAATAAGTTATCATTGATTTTATCATGAAAAGTAATGTTTTATTTAAAAAAATTAGTAAGAAACATGTCACTGAAAGTATTGTCCATAGCTAGCCACTATTTTTTCCCATCTTTCTGGCAGCATTTGAATTCCACATCGGAAAAACAACACATCTTTTGACTTCAACTCAAACGGCACCCAATGTTCTTGCATTCAAATCATTCCTAATGCTTTTAAACATTTCAAAACTGTTGTGTGATCAACTTTTCTGCAAGTTCAGCTTATGCCTGACATGAGTTTTCATGAAGTAACGTCTCCAATTCTTTGTTTTCAAACATTTTTAACATGCCAGAGTGTTATTTATTTTCAACATCAAAATCATTATTTTGGAAGCATCTAAACCAATCTCTGCATGTTGTTTCCAACAGAGCATGGTCACTATAAATCTCAACAAAAATTCTTCAGCTGCAGATTTATTTTGAATAAAGTAGTGCAGTAAATTTTCCCATAAATGCACTTTTTTGGCATAAAATCCAACATGTTTAAGACTATGAAAAACAAAGTTTACACTTCAGTGAAATGACATACACTGAATTTCAAGCTTGCTTATAGTACATTTTTATAGATGCATTCCCCTCTGAAACTACCCACACTCAGTTCTGGGAACACCATCTATTGGAAAACAGCAAGAACTTATTCAAGGTCCTAATACAATGGTTTATGTAAAAAAAATTATTTGATTAATTGATTTGTTTTTTACAGTTTATTATTTGAAGCCAAAATATATTTTGGATGCAAAGAATAATTTTTTTTTTTTGCAAGTGAATATTGCATTTTTTTTTTAGAATATCAATAATTTTTCTTCATATTGAACCCATAGCTAAGGAGAAAAGATGGATTCGTACCTTTCCTGAGGGTATTTGCACATAAGTGAATAAAATAAACCTGACTGAAATAAGAACTTGACTCTCTGTGTGTGAAAAGAAAAGTTGAATTTAAAAACTTGTCCAAAATATTCTTTTGAACAAGTTAGAAAAAAATTTTCATAGGAAAGTAAAGACTTACATTAGTAGATACAGTCAAACATGCCTTTATCAGTAGAAGTTTTCAAGGTGTTGTTAATATTCTGATAGTTGTTGTGGTAAACTTGTCAAAGTGGTAAAAGTTTATAAAATTATCATAACATTGAGCAAATTCTCTTGTAACATCAAAAGAAACTTGGTGAATTTGTTTCATATGTTCAAAGCTGTATGTATTAGCTTCATATGCTGTCCACGGTTATTAGTAGACCACAGAGTATTTTGAAGTTTAATGTTATCTTTAGGTTTTCTGCTGACGATAACCAGATTTGTCCACTTACATTTCTCTTGACTCTCTACTCCAAGCTGAGTCCTAAATGGATAAAGTTTTAGCTATCTGAAAACCTTGCCTGTATTGAGGTCAAAAGGCATTTGTCAAATTATAACAGGTATCAAATTTTGTTCTTCAGATTGATAGCAAATAATTCAGATTTCTTATCAATGTTTTTCTAGAATATTCCTTTTTTATTAAAGCATCAACATTGTCTGATAGGCTGAGAATCAATGCTTATTAAAAAACCTAAGCAAATCATTGTTTTATAAGGTTTTTATAAAGGGTAGAGAGTTGTAATTTTTTCACATAAATTTTTATAATAGCTGATGTAGAAATGGGAAGAAATACTACATGGTGTTGGTCAGCTTCATGCCATAAGATTTCATATTGTTTTAGTATCTTGAATTAATCAAACTATTTTCATAATTATAATATATATATTATTACATTTTTTAGTTCTACCATTCCAGACCTTAACTACTAGAATCTGACAGTCTATATACATTGAATTGACTCATCTTTGTTACCCTCATATTCCATTAATAAGGAGGAAGTTCTATTCAGGTAACTACTTCTCCTAGAACCATTGCAATGTGAACTGTTGAAGGGTTACTTTCTTGATCACTATAATATGAACCACTTAAGAAAAGGGTCAACAGTTATCTAACCTACATATCCACATAATATGCAATTTTTGCTCCCTCCCTTTATACTCTTACAACATCAATGTTTAGTAAGCCTCTACCTTGAGTGGCACTTGGGCCTTTTTTAGTTAAGCAATATTAAAATTTAACAAGGATAAAAAATAGATCAAGGTTTTAAATGTAACAAAGAAATCTGTTTACTTGAATCATTATTATAAGTGTAGCTCAGTTTCTCACACACACACAGATATGCACATATGGACACATACATACATACACATATACAGACACATACACAGACACAAATGCAGATATACACACACAGAGATGCACACATGCATACACATACTCACACATAGAGAGATGCATATGCACACATACATACACACATAGACAAAGATATACACACATACATACACATGTGGACACACCTACACGCACAGACATGTACCTACATATAGAGACAGACATAAGCAAATACATACACACACATGCATATATACACAGACCTACATATATACACATATTATACAACCATGCATACACATACACATACTCACACATAGACAGACACATATGCACATGCACATACACACATAGACAAACACATACATACACATATGGATATACACATGCACACAGACATGCACATACACAGACAGACATATATAAGCAGGCACATACACACACATGCATACATACATGCACTCATGCATGCATATACACATATATATATATACAAGTACACACATACATATACACATGCATTCTAGTATATATCTTAAATAATGAAATCTGTGTATGCTACATCTGAGAAATGCTGCTTGCATACTTCAACAGTTTCTGCTTGGAATGGTTCCTAACTGTCTACAATGTATATTTACTTCAATATTTCCGCAATAGCTTTATCGTGAATATATTAAAGAAAATAAATGAACAAATTAAATTAATTAAAAAGAAAAATCATTCTAATGTTTGAATTGCAAATACATGAAAGATAAACTAAAAATTTATTTAAATGACAAATACAGTTATTTTAATTTTATTTATTTTAACTTCTTTTCTTGTGACAAAAATTTAAATCAATCATTATTTTCTTATCTCAGAAAAATCATGACTAATTTCAGTTTTTGCCCAAAATTCTTTACACTAAGAAATTAAAGAATATTTGTACAAAAATAACTTGATTATAAAGATAAATCATTACAGCAAATTAAAATTTAATTTATAAATTGCATCATTTTATTATATATTTTTAACCATTTCACCCTAAGCAAGGCGATTATATCACTAAGACACACTGATTCAAACTAATCTAATGGATTTCTTCGCAACACACCTTGGAAATTAAATTTTTAATCTTCCTATTGAAAATTATTACTAAGGTTTCTTCCTGGGTTAAAGCTGGCATTTATATCCCATGAAGCCAATCTTTAAGATATATTCTAATTCAAAAATGTTTACATTTAAAATATACCTTAATAAAATAATTTCCTCAAAAAATGATACAATGTTTAATATATACAAATGATAATACAAATAATTATACAATCTTTAATATATAATATAATAATTATTTTAAAAAGAGCATAAGGTAACAGTTGTTTCATAAATTGTTTGAAATTTTAAAAGAAGTACATATTTATTACATATGACTTGCATTTTCTTTGAGATAAAATTTCTTTTATTATACATGTTCAAAATAACATGGACCATTAATACATCAATGCAGTAAATGGAAAGAAAAGTGCATGAGGCTAACTCTACTGCAGATGTAATTCAAATCCAGTAAAAAGAAAATTAATATTAAAAATTTTCAAAAGTATGAAGTTTATTGAAATGGTCAGGCAAGTTTAATCTAACCACTTATAATTTATTTAAAGTAAAAATTCTTTTCATTCAAAAAGATATTTACTTTTCTAAAAGTGCAATATTGTATGATCACAGACAAGTTTGCTGCATGATAAGCAGTTGCATCAATGACTTGCTTCAGGGTACAATAGTCAAATGCAAAAGAAAAAAGATTGCAAACAATCAAAAGAGACAAAAAGGATAGATTAAAAAAATAAAAAGAATGTCTTCACATTAATCAAACTTGTTCTTGTAATATCTGAACAGATAAAACTATTATGGAAGTATAATTTGCCTTAAACAAAAAAATTTCTGATTCAAAACAAACAAAAAATTAATCCTTGATTAAAGAAAAGTGAACTAACCTATAGCTAGATTCATATTAATTCTTCTATATGACAGTGAATACTGAATTCATATTAATTCTCATAAAAATAGTGAATACTGAATTTGTATCAATTTTCCTATATGACAATGAATACTGAATTCATATTAATTCTTTTATATGACAGCAAATACTGAATTCAATATCTTCCATATGACAACAAATACTGCATGCCCAATAATTCTCATATATGACAGTGAATAGTGAATTCTCATTAGTTCTCCTATATAACAGCAAATAATGAATTCATACCAATTCTCCATACATGATAGTGTATACCAAATTCATAATAATTCTACTATATAATAGTGAATTTCTACTAATTCTCCTATATGGCAGTGAATAGTGAATTCCTATTACTTCTCCTATATGACAGTGAAGAGTGCATTCTTATTAATTCTCCTATATGACAGTGTATATCGAATTCATAATAATTCTACTATATGACAGTGAATAATGAATTTCTACTAATTCTCTTATATGGCAGCGAATAGGGAATTGGCATTACTTCTCCTATATGACAGTGAAAAGTGCATTCCTATTAACTCTCCTATATGACAATGAATTCTGAATTCGTACTTATTTTGCTTTCTGACTGCAAATACTTTATTTCTATTAAATCTGTTATATAACAGCAAAGAGAAAATTATTATTAATTCTTCTATACGATAGCGAATTCTTAATCTCTATTAATTCTTCTATATGATAGCAAATACAGAACTTACATTAATTCTCCAATATAACAGCAAATATTGAATTTCTATCAACTTTTCTATATGGCAGCAAATAGCGAATTCTTATTATTTAACCTACATGGCAGCAAACAGAGAATTTATATTAATTTTCTATATGATGGCAAATACAGAATTCATATTAATTCTTCTATGAGGTAGCAAATAGTAAATTCCAATTAATTCTTATATGTAACAGCAAATAGTAAATTCCTATTGATTCTCCTATATGACATCAAAAAGTAAACTCCTGTTATTTCTAATATATGACAGTAAATAGTGACTTCCTGTTTATTCTTCTATATGACAGTGAATATTGAATTCCTCTTAATTCTACTATATGACAGCAAATATTTAATTTCTGATAATTATCTTTCATGAGACAGTGAATAGGGAATTTCTATTAATTCTCCTTGATGACGGCAAATTCAGAACTCATATTAATTGTTCTGTATGACACTGAATACTGAATTCATAATAATTCTTTTATATGACAGTGATTACTGAATTTATATTATTTCTCCTATATGACTGCAAATACTGAATTTCTATTAATTTTCTGATATGACAGTGAATAAATAATGATTTCCTATAAATTCTCCTATATGCCTGTGATTAGTGAATTGATATTAATTCTTCTATATGACAGCAAATACTGAATTCATAATAATTCTGCTTTTTTACAGCAAATAGGGAATTCCTATTAACTTTCTTGTATAGCAGCAAATATTTAATTTCTATTAATTTTCCTGTATGACAGCAACTACAGAACTCATATTAATTCTACAATATTTTAGTGAATAGTGAATTCTTATTAATTCTCTGATATAACAGTGAATAGTGAATTCATATTAATTTTCCTTTATGACAGTGAATACTGAATTCCTATAAATTCTCACATTTGACAGCAAGTAGTGAATTCCTATTAATTAACATATATGACAGCGAATACTCAATTCCTATTAATTCTCCTATATGACAGCAGATATTGAATTCATATTGAATGCCTATAAATTATTCTATATGACAGCGGATACAGAATTCTTATTAAATATGCTATATGTCTGTGAATACAGAGTTTCTAATAATTCTGCTTTATGACAGTGAATAATGATTTTTAATTAATTCTTTAATATGACAGTGCATACTGAATTCATATTAATTCTCTTTTATGAGAGCAAATACTAAATTCATAATAATTCTTTTATATGATTGTAAATAGTGATATCCTATTAATTCTCTTATATAGTAGCAAATATTAAATTTCAATTAATACTTCTATATGACTGCAAATAGTGAATTTGCATTAATTCTTCTATATGACAGCCATTACTGAATTCATATTCATTCTCTTATATGACAGTGAATACAAACTTCCCATTAATTCTTCTATATGACAGTGAATAGAGAATTCCTATTAATTCTCCTATATGACACAGAATACTGAATTTATATTAATTCTTTTATATGTCAGCAAATACTGAATTCATATTAATTCTCCTAAATGACAGTACATACTGAATTCATAATTCTACTATATTATCATGAATAATGATTTCCTATAAATTCCCCTTCATGACTGCAATTATTGAATTGCCATTAATTCTTCTATATGACAGCAAATGGTATGATACCAACATTTTAAAAATGGCAAAAGTTCATTATTAATGTTCCTGTTCTTAATTCTTCCACATCTTGTATCTTTACAGTCTTGCATGGAGTGATAATAAAAAAAAACTTCTTCCTTATGCAACTCTCTTCCAGCTTCAAGTTTGATCTGAAAAAATTTAAATGCAATGACAGTTATTATTTTTTGTCTTCTTAATTTTTGTTCTTCTACTTTACTTGGTCGTCAGTGATATTTTTCTTATATTCAGTAACCTCCATATGCTTCAATGCTTTGCTTGGGGGAAATAATTATAAAAATATTTTTAAAATAATAACTCAAGGAATAAAAGATTGAATTAATAAGTCTGCAGCTTGACACAATTATTAGCTGAATTTTTATCTAAATTTGTCAATGTTCAGCATATGCGATCTATAGAGATGTGTTTCATTAAGTATATTGGCAAATAAAGGGATTATGTTGACAAATATTTTCTGTGAATTTCCACTTTAGTTCTTTTTTATCTGCATCAACCCATGCAAGGCAGTAAAGCCACTAAGACTCAAGGGGGTTACAGGGTGTGAAAGAATTAGGAGCAGGAATATTAATAATGAGCATGAAGAGAAAAGAGTAATCAGGGAGAGTAATCAGTAGATAGCTATTGGCTTGCATTTAAACTTTTGCGGATTAAAGTTGTCTGGAAAGCATGGAACCAAAAGGAAATTCCACAAGTGAGAAATACAAAAAAAGAAACTGCTAGCATAGAATTTATGGTTACATCTTAAAAAGTTAAGCACAATAGTGAAGAGCTCATTTGAACAATAACTATGGAAGTATTTATAGAAAAGACACCTTGCAACCTTACAGTGGTGGGAAAGGGGCTGAAGCCGAACCACCAGATCAGGATTGATAATATTACTGATTCTTTTTTTAATTCTATCAGAGAGCTCAAAATAAATAGCAAGGGTACAAGACCATATGTGGCAGCAATATTCTAATCATGTATAAATGGAAGACATAGATATGTAAAATAGATTCTGGAGAGAAAAATTGTCTCACACAATACAGTGAATCAACTTTCTTAGCAGTTGACCTAGCAATGGATTCAATAGAGTTTTTCCACTTCATATCACCTGAGAACATTAGCCAGAGAAAGCACAATAAATCACTTTCCTAGAGGTTAGCATCAGCCATACTGATGGAAGACAGAGATGGGTCTCTCAATTGATTAATGGGGAGAAATTTAGTTTTGGATGTGCTAAAAGTGACAAGCCATCTTTTGCCCAATTAACAATAGTCTTGAGGTTATTTTGGACATCAGCTACCATTTTGTTTTAGTCAGACTGGACTACCTTACCATCAAGGCAGGAGTAAATGGTTGTGTCATTAAACCAAGCTGAGAGCTGATGTTATCAGGAAGGTTTTTAATGAAAATTAAAAACAGTGTAGGATAAAGCCCTGAGGGGCATTTGCATTAGTACGAAAGGATCTAGACGAGTGGCCATTCAGGATAACTTTCATTTCATGATTAGGTAGGAAGGAATTGAACTGTTAAAAAATGTATTCAGTGACACCATAACTTTACAGCTTGTGGAGAAGACCTGTATGCCAGACCTTGCCAAAGACTTCCAAGATGTCTAATGCTCCAGCCAAGGCTACATTGTTTTTATCTAGAACATGATAGAATCTTTCTGCAATGATCATCAGTATGTCAGCAGTTGAGCCATAGAAATGAAAGCTATATGTCTTTTCTGATAAAAGGCCCTGCAATGAGAGATGATGAACTATTTCAGAATTGATTAGGGCCTCTAGAAGTTTCCCAAAAAGAGGTGGATGGCTAATAGGCTGATAGTTAGAAGGGTCAAACAGCTTACCAGAGTTCTTAAAACTGGGACAACAGATGATGACTTCCAACAGGCAGGAAAGCAGGTGGCAGAGAGGCATTTATTATACAATTTAGAGAGAACAGGAGCCAGTTTGAAACACACTTCTTAATGACTATTACAGGGATTCCATTGGATTCACATGCTTTGTTGGGTTCTAGCTTAGATATGATAGCAGAAACCATGGAAGAGGTTATCTGCATATCACTCAACAGAGACACAGTTCTAAGTGGGAAGTTAGGTAAGTATACACTGGATGATTTGAGTAAAGTTTGAGGAGAATTTACAGAAAAAGCATTCAGCTTTATCAACAAAGGGTGTTAACACTTCAAATTGATTGAAGAAGGACAGGATAGAGACTTTTCACTTATTTAATACTCTATTATAGATCTGTCTGTAATCACAAGAGCTAAAGTTGTTAGAGGTTATGCTGTCCTCAGTTTCTCAACAAACAGGGATTCTGCTCTTTTGAGGACTTGCTTACATTTATTACAATCAGCAATGAATAGACACCTGTTATGACAAGAGCTGTCACACTGGTTTCACTAAAAATAGTGGTTCATGTGTGCTATATTGGCTGAGCATGCTGGTGTAAACCATGGAGAAGTTTCACCTGGTATTTCTGAGACAGAATGAAAGTGTCCATGCTGGCTTTGACCCAAGAAGAAACCTCAGTGGCCCAGTGTTCAATTGAGATGTTAAGATCTCAGTCCATATGGTGTCACAAAGAAAATCACAGAGGGAGTTCCAATCAGCATGCTGGTAATAAAATGAGGTCTTATGGATAGGGGGTTCTTGTTTAATAGATGATTAGAACAAAATACCAACAGCTAACACAGAGTGGTCAGAATTGCCAAGAGGGTAATGTTGTGAAGCTCGGCAAGAGTGAGAAGAAGAGGTAAGAAATAAATCAAATAGATAAGCCTGTTTCTCAGTTTTGCCAGGGAAACAAATAAGGTAGCCCACAATTTGAGCATGGGAATTGGGCAATGAAAAAATTTAATGCCTGGATACTGGTAACATCAGTACCATTAGGATGTTTCAGCCATAGTGAGCCTTAAAGTCACTGAAGACAAAGATGTTTACAGATTGATTGAGAGAAAGTACCTTTTCTATACTATCAACTACCATGTCTAATATACAGCAGTCCTGAGAAGAGGGGGAGTAATAAAGAAAAAAGAGATAGCTAACATTTAGTAATGAAAGACAGATATGAATGAAGAAATAGTAGTCAGGGGCCTCAGAGACAATTCCCTGGCCATTGGAAGGTTACCCAGATGCATACACTAAGGCCATGCATTTGGATGCTGGAACCCTTTCAACAAAAGAGAAGAAAGAATGGAATCAAGAATTAATTGGTAGCAATGGAAAAGCTTAAGTTAATTTCACAGAGAGTGAAGATATCTGGAAACATTCTACACAGCAGAATGGATACCACAAATATAAGTGAAAGAAAGGCTGAGAGGGATAGATAGTTTTTTGTTTAATGGTTTAGTTGTATTTCTTTTTGTTGTATTTTCAATGAGGTTCATTTTGAGAAGAGAGAGAACAGACCACTATAATTGTCACTGTCTGTCATCCGTAGCAACACATACCAGCCAGAGCATGGCTGAAAACAGAGTATGTTGTGACCTCAGGGTTGCCCACCAGAAATACATGGAGAGATACCTACACATGTGCAACATGGCACTACAAATACCCTAATATTATATGGCTCCAGTCAAAGCAACCTCTCTAAGCACTACTAATGACCAGTCAGAAGCAGCAGCCAGTAAACTGTCAACCTGGTAACCTCACAACGGAAAGTCACAGCCACTGGCTAGTTCAATCACCAAAAAATTAATGTGTACTCATGTATACATCCATCTCCACATACGTTCATACATATAGAATGTTGTGACTGTTTGTTTTTTTACACTTACTCCTTAACCAACCTTTTTTCTCTTTTTCTCTTTTCCTCTTTTCTTTCAATTGTTGCCATTTTACATTCTGTCATTATTTTTCAGCTTTCTATCATGTTCTTGATTTAGGAAAAAATGTATTTAATTTTTCTACATAACTGATTAATTTTAGTGCTTAAATATTAAAGTAAATATTTATATTTGTCTTTACATTATATATATATATATATATATATATATATATATATTTATTATAAATTATGTTTTAGAACATGTACATAATTTCTTCTATATATGTCCTCTTCCCTACAATCATATGTTTGTTTCAGTGTACTATTTCCCAATCCCTTACGCAAGTGGTGGACTTCCCCACTCACTTCCCAAGCACACCCTCGGGTCATTCCTCACTGCTAGATATATGTTTCACCTCTGCGCCTGACACCTGTCAAGTCTCGCAGCTTTGCCCTCTCAGCAACTCCGACCATGCTGTAGTCTCCCTCAGTATTTCTTTCCAATCTCACTCCCCCCAGGAGCCCCCTACTTATAGAACCTCCTACCTCTACCAAAAAGCTGACTGGGATGCCTTTCACGATTTCCTCTGCGACGTCCCTTGGGGAAAAGTGTTTGACCTATCAGTTAATGACTGTGCCTCTGAGGTCTCGTCATGGGTGAAAGCTGGCATTGATGCCTTCATACCCACCAGGAAGTATTGCTTAAAACCTCATTCCTCTCCATGGTTCTCTCCGGCCTGCTCAGCCGCCATTGCCCACAGGAACCATTACTTTCGTCTATTCCGGAGACAGCCAACTGATCACAATAGGCGCCTGTTCACATCTGCTTGCAGTGAATGCAAGAAAACCCTAAATGACGCCAAACAGTTGTTTGCTGAGAGAATGCGACAGCACATAGCTGACTGCAAGTTCGGCTCCAAGGACTATTGGAGGATTTGTAAACGAGTGCTCAACAATAGGAAATCCTCAATACCTCCTTTAATCCATGGATTTGATGTTCTCACATCATCTGCGGAGAAAGCTGAGTGCTTTGCCCGCAGATTCTCATCCAACTCCACATTCAACTCGTCCGGAGTGCACCCACCCGACTTCCCTATTAGAACTGAGGCCAAACTGCACGACGTATATATTACCCCGACAGTAGTATCCCAAGTAATTTCAAAACTTGACCCCCATAAGGCGTGTGGAGACGATGGAATCCCGGTGATAGTCCTTAAGAGGTGTGCCCCTGAACTTTCCCCTGTCCTCTCTAAACTGTTTAACTACTGCCTTTCTGCTTCCTGCTTTCCTGCATGCTGGAAATTCTCCTCAGTCGTTCCTGTCTTTAAGAACTGTGGTGAACCCTCGGACCCATCCAACTATCGCCCTATCAGTCTTCTACCGATATTTGGGAAAGTATTCGAGGCTATAATCAATGCTGAAATAGTTCATCATCTCACCGCCCACAAACTGTTCTCCGACAGGCGATATGGATTCCAATTTGACAGGTCCACAGCCGACCTGCTAACAACTGTAACGGAGTACATGCTACAGGCCCTTGATGAGTCTGACAAGGCTCGCGCGGTTGCTCTGGACATCTCCAAGGCTTTCGACAGGGTTTGGCACCCTGGCCTCCTATGCAAACTACATGGTTATGGTATTACCGGTCGCCTGCTTGACCTAATCCAATCTTTCTTAAATAACCGCAAAATGAAGGTCGTTCTGAATGGGCATGCCTCTTCGTCCTACAGCACGAATGCTGGTGTCCCACAAGGCTCTATCCTGGGCCCGACGCTCTTCCTTATTTTCATCAACGACCTCCCAGATGAGATCAAGTCCCAAGTAGGCATCTACACAAATGACACTACAATATACTCCCGCTCCAGTAAGAAACCTGTTGTGGCGGACAGACATAATCTCGCTGCTGACCTTGAGCGGGATCTACACTCTGTGGTGAACTGGGGCAAGAAGTGGCTTGTCAACTTCAATTCATCTAAGACCAAGCTGTTGTCTGTCAACCATTACAGGCAACCACTTCTGCCTCCCATAAGCATGGACCAGATGATTCTCCCGGAGAGTAATACACTACGCCTCCTCGGACTTACCCTGTCCTCAGACCTCAAATGGAACCACTATATTGAATCTATAGCAAAATCTACTGCTAAGAAGATTGGGTCACTATGTCGATCCAGGATGTTTTTTCCACCTGAATCCATCCTGCATATATACAAGTCAACCATCCATCCGTGCATGGAGTACTGCTGCCATTTATGGTCAGGTGCCCCTGCCGTTCTCCTCAGTGTTCTTGACAGGCTCCAAAGGAGAGTCTGTAATGTGATAGGTACTGATCTGGTGACTCGACTGCAGCCACTTTCCCATCGTTGAAATGTGGCCTCCCTCTGTCTCTTCTATAAATACTTTCATGGCTTCTGCTCGGATGAGCTTAAGTCACTGATGCCTCCTCAACCAGACTGGCAACTGGGTCCCACCCATTCACAGTCAGGTTAGCCAAATGCAGACGACAATTCTACTCCTGCAGCTTCTTCTCTCGCACTTCCCGCCTGTGGAACTCACTCCCGTATTCTTGCTTTCCTGACGGCTACGACCTCCAGAAATTTAAATGCAAAGTTAATACTCACCTACTAACCACTGAACTCTAGCTCTCTCCCCTCCCCTGTATAATCTTCACTTTCTCTCTGCCCATGTATCTGTCATTGCACCTGCTTTCTAAGCTTTCTATTGTTCCTTTCTAACTAGCTTGTACTCCTCACTCTTTTCTAATTAATCTTTCTACATTTATGTAACCCCCTGCACATCAGTGGCGTTTCTGCCTTGCTCGGGGTGAAATGATTAAAAAAAAAAAAAAAAAATGTGTGTGTGTGTGTGTATTGTTGAGTTGTGATGATGATACTGTTTTTTCAGTGGTTTACTAGTAGAAAGACATTTTAGCAAGCAGGATTTTGTCATAAAGTGCTCAATATCAAGATAGAGACAGAGTTTTAATAGAATTATTGTGGAGAAGTTTGTCACTTAACTGAGAAGAGTTATGCCGACTTTCGGTGAAGGTGTTATTGTGATGTCTTCACTCCTCAAGGCTTTTACTTCTTTTGCTTCTCAGTCTTTATATATATATATCATAAGATAAAGAACATATATATATGATTTCCAACTGCTAAAATTTTATTATACACTATATTTAAATATATAACTATTTTTAGTATTTCTAAATATTATCTATGTATCTACATTACTTAATTATAATATAGTAATATATTAAAATTAACTAATGTATAAATATTAGTAGTTTAATGCATATTATTTCAATGAAAGATTACAACCATAAATAACTTATTACTTTCAAAATTTATTTATTTAATTATAAAAAAGTTTTGCTTGATACTTATATACATTATTTCAGTACAATTTTAAACAGAAATGTATTTTATTTTATCATTCACTCACATACTAATGTTATCAGCTTACAAACACACACATTCATACATTTAACTGCCCATGATTTTCTCATACAGTCAGTCAGTTAAGTGCCATATGTGACATGCACTTGGGTGATCATATCTCGAAAGAGACATGGCTGACTGGGCATAAGATTTTCCACAGCAGTTTACCATTGCCTTATGCGGTAGACTGGTTGCTGACCAAGATTATAGAACCCAATCAGTTCTGCTATTCAACCCATAGCTAGAAGGAGACAAAATGGATGAATACCTTTCCTAAAGGCATTTTAACATAAGTGAATGCAACAAATTCAACTTGAATTCAAACTCAGCTCTCCGCTTTTCTCATACACATATTTTTTAAAATCAACCATCATTTAAATACACTTAACACGTGCATTATTTTGCACACATACATTTATACATACTTATATTTTACATAAATGTCTATTACTTTTGTTACATATGCCACATATATAGGCAAGGGTTCCTACATTTAAAATGAACCTCTGTTGCTTTATTATACATCACACATGCCTGACCAATGGAATCAAGCTCCAATCAACATTTCAATAGACTGTCTCTTTGTTGTTTTAAAAAATTTTAAATTTGTGTCTTGTAAACAAATCTCTGAAGAAACTTAATAAAGTGAAACAAGTTAGATTAAAGACACTTTTCCTACTTGTTCTTTACTTATTCTATCATCCATATATATATATATATATATATATATATATATATATATATATATATATATGTTTGAGTACAGAATGTAGAAGCAAAGATATATTCAAAATTACTATAAAAACAGAAAGTGGTAACATAATTTTCATAAATGGCTAACATTGTTATCAATTCTTACCAAAGTGGATTGTTGAAAATTTCAAAAGATTAAACGATATAATGAAATTGTGAAAATAATCCTTATCTATGATCTTGTTTAAAAAAAAAACAAAAGAAAACAAACAAGAGTGAAAGATAGTCAGCTAACTTAAATAATACATGGTATTTCTTAGGTAGCGAGACAATTTACCAAAAATCAATTTGCTAACAGACAGTTCACTGACAGACATTTCACAGACAGGACAACTGGTCCACACGTTTTCAAGTTCAAACTCTCATCCAGATTATTTTTTTAGAACATTCTGTCTAAGCCCTTCGGACATGATCATGGAGTTTGTCAAGTTAGAACAAGGAAGCAGAAAGCTTTTATTTGAGGGATACGCCTATATTGTTGAAAAACTAGAGAATCTGAAAGTTACTGGAGGTGTGAACAACAAAAACTGTACAATGCAAGACAGACATTAATCGATGATGTAATTAGCTAAATGCTTTCAGTTACACTTGCATCTACCAAAACCTGGAAAGTTCATTAACAGTTTCTAAAAAGAAAACTGGATGAGAGCTTGAACTTGAAAAGACTTAAAGCATAAACCAATTGTCCTGTCTGTGAATTGTCTTTCGGTGAACTGTCCATTGTCAAACTATTTTTTGGGAATAAAAAATCTTTGTGCCTACAAAGAGACTTGTTGTCATCTAGAAATAAAAAAAAGAGCTATGGATCTTGAAATGAAATGATGACTGTACAACACTTAAAATTTTCAACATGTCTCAATTTTTTCATGCTATACTTAAGTTTTGTACAACTAACAAATTGATTAAATCTATTAGAGGTGATGAAAAGTTCTAAGTCTACTTGGAGGACACTTAACTTTTATCAGTTGATCAAATTTGAGAAGTGGGTTGGCAAGAAATTTCAAATATACATATCCACTATAATAACATTTAAAGTGATATATATATATATGTTTCCAAATTTAGTCAAATTGTGCACAAACATTTATTTGAGCATAAATTGCATAACACAAGCATAAACATTCACATAGGAATTAAATATGCACATACTGAGTCATATGCAGACAGTGTGTGATGGACAGAGAATCAGCTCTTCTTTTATAGTATAGATTAGTTTTATGCCAGAATATGTATTGTTTTTAGTTCCCAACAAATATTAACAGAATGCATGTCAAATGATTGACAAGACTATTAGATGCAGCAATATAAAATTCTTAAATAGTTTTTCAGCATCCGTTTATATTTCTAAGATGAGATATTATGATTATTTACACTATTTGGCAACGCTAAGTAACTATTTGTATTATTTGCATTGTTCAAACTGCTGTACTCATCTTTATTTTCATATTCAGTACATTTCAAACATTGTACACTAAGACTTTCTTAGGGTGATATACACTGGAATTTTGAACTGAACTCTTTATTTAATCTACTGGAGTAGATTGTTCTAGTTCTACATGTCATGCCTTTTCTGGATATCTCATTTTTTAAACTGATTGACTAAATAAAGGATTCAGTTCAAAATATATCACCAAGGCCAGAGGGTACAATGCATGAAATATTGTGAAATGACAATAAAGTCTGAACAGTGCAAATAGTATAAATAGTTTCTTAGTACTGCTGATTTGCAGATGCATTGCAAAGAGAAGTGTGCAGGTCCTGCATCACCCAAAGTACATTTATCAATGTATATTTAAAGTCTTCAAGATGGCATTGGTTGACTTGGATTCTCAGGTTGATGAGGACACAATTACAAAATCAGTAGATACAGGAAGAAGATTGTTAACATTTGCTAGGTAGTTGACCTGACAGTTGGTTAAATGGGCTTCTCTCTCTCTCTCTCTCTCTCTCTCTCTCTCTCTCTCTCTCTCTCTCTCTCTTCTCCCTCTCACCCCTCTCTCCTTCTCTCTTTCCCCTCCCATACTAGTGTTATGGTATAGATCAGCAAAACTGGGAGTGGGTTGATTGAATATAAAATGTCTTTTTATCACACACACACACACACACACACACACACACACACACATACGTATGTATGCATAAATAAAAAATATTGCACATTGTATATATGTAAATTTAAATATATATAAATATATTTTTAATTTATTTGTTTAAACATTATTTTTAATGGATATTCATATTTGAATAGATGTTCTGTTTTTTATAATTAAACATTATATTTATATACATCTACCAGCCTGAATAATCAAGAAATCTTGTTAGAAAAATATGTGTCCTCTGACAGGATTCAAACCTGTGTCCCCTAAAAGAAACTGTCATTTTACAAAATCAATGCAGGTCTGGAGCTTGTCAAAGAACATATTTTCTTAACAAAATTTCTCAATTATTCAGGTTAGTAGATTAAATATATTAAAAATAATGTTTAAACAAATAAATTAAAAATATGTTGATGTTAATCCATTTCATAAAATTTTGTTATATAAATATATATATAAATATCACACATTGTATATGTATGTAAATTTTTATTTTATCATTTCACTCCAAGCAAGGTGGAAATGTCATTAGTACACAGGGGGTTATGAGGAGTGAAACTGAGAGCAAAGACTGAGTATAGGGAGGATTGAGGAAAGGACAAAAAATGAACAGGATTCAAAAAGATAAAAGAAGGCAATTGATATTGCAGATAAATTTCTGAAGATAGTAGTTATTCCAAAGCAAGTAAATGGAAGGGAGTTCCAGAGGCGAGTAGAGTGAGAAAAGAAACTGTTGGAGTAGAAGTGACAGTTTCACTTAGCTATTTCAACAGTAAACGAGTGGGACCTATATGCCAATCTAGTAGTACACTTACAATCATGTAGTTGGGACACCAGTGAAAAAAGCTCATCAAAGCAGTTGCCATGAAAATAATTATAGAAATGATAGAGGGAAGCCATGTCATTTTGGTGAGAAAGTGACTGAAGTTGAGATGCCAGTTCAGGATCAGTTACATTACAGATCCTTCTTTGGATTATATATATATATATATATATATATATATATATATATATATATATATATATATTTTAATTCAGATACTTCAATCCAAGGGAAAAAAGCAGGAAGGTAAATTCCAAAAAAACGATCCTAATTAATATTAAAAATTTATTTTAATATTAAAAAATGATACAGGAAGAGAGCTCCATGTAATAAAATATTGCAGAGCAAATATATATTAAAAAAGGATTAATTCAAAGATGTTGAATGGCCATTCAACATCTTTGAATTAATCCTTTTTTAATATATATATATATATATATATATATATATACAAGTATAGGATAGGTATGGATGGAATAAAATTCTGTACCCAAAAAAACACTATTCTTAAAAAAGTACAGCAAATAATATTTGTTTAGAATTTATAATATAAATGTGCTTTTATGTTATAAATTATGTTATAATTTATATATATAAGTAAGGGTAAGAATATGTTATGATATTTGTATGTGCATTCATATTTGAAAACTACATATTAGATGTGTATATTTCTATTTGAATTATTGTTATATTTTTGTATTTAAAGGTATGTAAATGTGTATATATATATGAATTTGTATATATGTATATATTAATACTTTATTTTATTATTTTTACCACTGCTAAGCCCCCGTAAATTAAATGAACTAATCCACTATCATTAGAGTACAGTATAAATATCAATATTTAATTTCAGTCAGTTTCAAAGTTGTGCTACCAGTGAGAAAAAAACATAGTACATTTTTATCACTTACTAGTTATTTGAATTTAGAATGAGTATGTTCTTAATATTTATATTCTTCCATCCCACATCCATTTTTTTTTTTTTTGCACAGGATGTTAGCAATCCAGTAGGACAAAAATTAAGCCTTAAGAAGTCAACAGCCATCTAACTAAAGGTGGTGTCTCAATAAATCACTGTGTAGAAGGCAACAGGATACCGCTCCACTATCTTTCCCACACAGAGATATGTAGGATTAATAAAAATAAAATTTGTTTCTCAACTCGATTAATACAAATAAAATTTGTTACTTGATCTTGACTCCAGAGTTTCATAAACAAACCTTTTTATAATTATTCAGTCCACTCATCAGAAGGTATCAACAACATTTTACACATTTTTCATTATCTTTGTATTAAGTTTAATGTAATTCATTTATATGCTAGTTATTGGTGTTAGGTTAAATGTTTTTTCCTTTTTTGTGCACATGTGTAATATATATTAAACAAATGAATGACAAAGTAGAAAAAATCAATTTACCTCTCATTGTTCTCAAATATAACAAATTTTATATCATATTGTGTGTTTTCAATTTGCACCTGAACATTGCAGCAGGGTTGTGCTAGCAGGGAAGAACAGAGCATATTTTATTTTTAGTAATATTATCCATTGAACTGATGTGCATTGTGGTGCAGTGGATATCGACTCAGAATGACAAATTGGGGAGCCGAGTTTGAATTCCTTGCATTGACTTGCACACAACTACCCTTGGGAAAAGTATTAATCCATTTCTTCTCCAGTTATGGGTTAAATAATAGGACAATTTGGGTTCTACAGCCCTGGTTGGCAACCAGTCTACCGCAGAAAGCAATGGCAACCTACTGTGTGATAATGTTACGCCCAATCAGTCATGTCTCTTTCGTGACATGATTGCCCAAAGCCTGGTGTATCACGTATGGCACTTAACTCACTGACTGAGTCATTGAACATTGTTTTATTACTGCCAGCACAGTGATGTACAGAAATTTTGGTGATATTTGGTGATACCTAGGGCCAACTCTTTGATTGTATCCCCCTAAGACTCAAGTAGACGGCCTGTAGGGCTTAGTACCGAGAAACCTGAAAAAAGGAGACAGTCTAACTGATGAAATATGAAATAAACACTTTATTCAAATTAAATAAAAACTAAACTTTTATTTCACTCTTTGACTGGATGCCCTACTGATGCATATGCATGGGGCCATCAAAATGTTTGTACTCTAATTTGCACACTACTAGACCAGCACTCAATGTCTCATATATATATATATATATATATATAACAGAATAAATATATATATATATATATATATATATATATATATATAAAACAGAATAAAAATAAAGATTGCATATATATATATATATATATATATATATTGTAATGTTTGTTACAGCTATATATATGTATGTGTGTGTGTGTGTGGATAAGTGATAGGATAAAGAGAAAAATAAAAAATGTTTGTAAATTTAACATGTTTTGCATTTATTCAAGCTTCATCAGAATTGAAATATGGAAGAGAAAAAAAATTCTGCTATTTTTATTTTATTTCTGTTACCCATGGATTTTATTGATGGAATTTAGAGATGAAAATAGGAAAAAGATGAGACAAGAGCATACAACAAATACCAGTAACACTTTACATTGAAACATAAAAGATACAGAAATACTCAGTCTTAAAATGTTTTTTATATAAACTGTAACCATCATTTTCCCTTCCCAACCTGAGTTCATCAATAAATCCATTATTAGTTTGAAAATGTTTCTTCTTGAAAGAAAATGTGTCACTAAGAAGCTTTTCCATCTTGTCTTCACTTACCCACTATTAATCCTATATATATATATTTATATATATATATTGTAATTTTTTTATTACAATGGTTTAGAAAAACATTATATCACTACATACCTACTAGAATATTCTTCACCTACCTCTTCTGCTACTAGCCCTTCAGTTTCTAAATGATCATAAATTCATCTTGTATTTTCTAAATAAATCATTTTCACAATTTATTTTAAACTATCACTTGAAGAAGAACAGTATTGCTCTGAAAGATAAAAACAATTGTGTAATGATATAATGCTTTTATAAACCAGTGTAATAAAAAATTACAATATTAAGCTCTACTTTGGACCGAGCACTCTTTATAAAAGTAAATGCATGAACAGTGGGTTTTAATCTACCTGTTTTTTCATTTTCTTAAAATATGTGTGTGTGTGTGTGTGTGTGTGTGTGTGTGTGTGTGTGTGTGTGTGTGTGTGAATAAAAAATCAAAAGGAAAAATTATTCTTAGCTGACCTGTTTACTCTGAGAGACCTTATGAAGGTAAATATATATACATAAACATGTATGTAGTTTATATATATATATATATATATATATATATATATATAAAGACAAAAATAAATATATATAAAGAAAAATAAATATCTATATAAAGACAAAAGTAAATATGTATATAAATATGTATGTAGTATATATATATATATATATATATATATATATATATATATATATATATGAATAAAGACAAAAATAAAAACATAGCTTAGCTGATATGTTATAGACAAGAGCAAAAATTAACACAAAGCAGCTAAACTCATGTTATTCAAAATATATAGTACATAATTTAATCAGAAACTGGCACAATTTTACTATTAATTATTAACATTTTTGCTCTTGTGTTACAAAATAAATACTTGTAACAAAATAAAATTATTGCATTTGTCATGATAAAGTTCCACAGAAGTCACAATGTATCATCTTAGATAAGTTTTCCTTTTGTCTTCATTCACATTGTCCTTTTACAGATATACTTCAGCTGCAATTTCTACACACACACACACACACACACACACACACACACACACACACACACACACACACATACATATATATTAGTATTTTAGTATTTTTATCTGTATTCGAATATAAACTGTTTATTTATCTTATTAAAGAGAGTGACATATTTTTCTTAAGTTTCCTTGAACATTCAGACAAAAATAAATAAATATACAGTTTAATAAATAAACAGAGCATCTACTCAAATATGGGTGTCAACTAAAATAAAATTTAAATAGATAAAATCTGTTAGATTAATGAATAAAAATCCATTACATTTTTATGTTTATTATAGTGTAGTGGTCTGGACAAATTGGGTTTCAATATGTAGTAGACTGACCGTCGGGGTAGTGATTTCAACAGTGAAGAAAAGGTTGGTTGTGCAAACCACCACAATTATAAATAAAATAACTCAAAACACAATGTAACGAATATAACAACATTGTATTAAGTAAGTTTACAGAACTGAATAATTCGTGAATGTAAGATGTCGTGAAAAGAGTTCTCTCTTAGATAAGAAATATATTGTCTCAATATTCATGTTAGAAAAGTTCCTGAAAAGGAAATATGTTTGTACTGAATAGTAGTGAATATCATTATACATGTATTGAAATGTACTTATAAGATAGAGAGAAACATTTTTATATGGCTAATTGCTGAATGCAATTAGCACAGTGTGTGGTTTGAAGAGACAAACGGATTTCGGACTTACGCTCCGAAAAACATACTCCAACTGACTAAACATGTGTGGAAATCAGTTTATATATTTCTTAATAAATGCGGGAAAAAAGAAAGTTTCACATGCAGACGTTACGTAAGAGTGTGTGGGTATATGCATGTGTGCATGGCAATATATATGTAGGTATGTACGTGCATGTAGAAGTGATTCCATAGATAAAATGTATGTGTGTATGACTGGTCACTTGTTTCCAGGTATATCTGTTTGCTAGTTTGTCTAACTAACCCCTGCTGCAGATGTCAATTTGTGGTTTATACTTGCAACTACACTGAGCAGACCTTAGTTACAGTTCCTGAGCGAGCGGGCATTATTTGGCATGACCAACAGTTTGAACCCCGGCCAACACACTCAAACCCTCAGTCACAATGATTTGTGACTTCATGCTAGCATTACCAAACAGCTTTTCATTTCACTCACAATGCTTGGCTTTCTAATACTTTCCAACAGTTGTGCATACTGGAATTGTCTCCCCATGTTTCTATGATCAAGAAAAACTAACTATTGTCTCATGGTCAGGACACTAATAGTCTAATGACTCAAACATCTACCCACTACATACACATATGCACAAATACATATACATTCAAAACTTCAGATATTATTGTTATACAGTTCTCTCTGGTAAGTTCCAACACCCACATCTTTCTCAGTATTACTCATCTATCACAAGTTCTTGGCTTTCTTATATCAATCTTCAGACGACAGTGACCAATTTTTAAAAGGTATTGACCAAACGGTTTTATTACCAAAATACAAATACACATTTATGCATTTTTCTTCTTGTTTCCACACTGAAATATGTACTCTAATATTTTTTCCTTTCTTCTTTTTACATATCAGACAACACACGCTATATATTCTACTCTGTGTGTCTATTCAATGCAAACTTGCTTTCTTTCTGTAGTCTATCAAAAACACACTTACACTTTCATACTAATGTAGTTCAGAAATGTTCTCTTTTTTCCAAATTTATCAATCATATATACATACAAATTTGATTTATTATATATACATACATATTTTATCAATCATATATACATACATACATATTTTCCTATTTCAAACACCTATACCCAGTTTTGTATAAAAATAAGTATCCATATTTGAATAGAAATGTGTCCACTTTTCCTTGTTATGAAATTCTATAAAACCTAAAAAATATATTCACCTTTTTTAATTGGAAACATAAAACCTTCATCTATTTCATACATTAACACAACCTTTCTTTCAAAACACACACACACACACACACACACACACACACACACACACACATATATATATATATACAATTTCTTTTTTTAGTCTATTCTAAGTAATATACATTCCCTTACACATTTTTTCATTCTTTTTAGTCAAACATTTATTTTTTATTTTTACAGCCACACACAAGCTTATATACAAAATAGATTTATAAATATATTAATTTTATGCAGATGCCCTTAAAAACAGCAAAACACAGAAAATCTTTTTTTCTTAAAAATTCATATTTCCAAACAAAACACTTGTTGTTAGTAAACTTGCACACTTAAAAACTAGTGTAGTGTCCATAAAAAATTAAAAAAATTAATAATATTGCCAAAAAATAATTATAATAAAAATAATTATAGCAATTATAATTATCATAAATTCATTCATTCTAAACCATTGAGAATCAACACCACTTTTCTCCTCTACACACACAAGCATGTGACAGCCTTGCTATTAGACAAGCTATTCCCACAGACAGGCCATTAACACATGCTTCAATGAAAACTTGATCTTTTTTACCAACCATAACAGTAACATTTATCTTTTAGATTGTATACACTTTGCTTATTATTTATCTTATTCTGCTGTAGGATTTCAATCTATATTTGATCTGCATTTGATGTCAAATTCACAATTTTACACATTATTACTGTCTCTTGTTTTTCCAACACAACATAACAATGAGATAATACATAAAACTCATTTTGTTGTTCCCACATCTTGTTGTTTTTCATTTTTACAAGTAATTTTTTATATATAAATGTTGTGGTGGGACATATAATAATTATTTACTCAGAATTATAACTCCCCTACACTAGTAATAAAGTAGATACTTATACCATCTAGATATTTGTTTTATTATAAAGATATGACTGATCAGAAATTGTGTAGATTATTTCATAATGATACATTAATGACAGCAATAAGATGAAATGGTCTGATGTCCAAATATTTCTCATAATAGCAAAAATCCTGAATAAAAAAATAGAAAATTGACATTATTTATATTGTTCAAACTGTAATCCTCATCTTTATTGCCATATTCACAACATTTCAGCCACTATACACTCCAGCCTGATTGAAATTTTGAACTGAACCTTTTATCTTGTTCCATGAGTCATGCCACTTCCAAATGTCTTAGTTATCTCCCTTTAACTCAATCTCTAAGTTTTTGTTCACCACAGCTGTAGCCAGGTATTGAACTTACAACTCTTTGGGTCAAGTCACTGGATATAACCAACACTTTTATCCACTAGATAGTTAGTGACATGCTTTCTTGAATATGGAAATAAAGATGAGGAAAACAGTCCAAACAATGTAAATAGTATAAATAATTACAGTACCTCATTGCAGAAATATATTTTTCTTCAATCAGCCATGTTTTATAAAACCATTACTATTAACTCATAAAACTATTTTAATAGTAAAACCGTTACTATTAAATAGTAAACCAGTCACTTTACACAATGCACGCTGATATACAATTGATTCTTTTCATTTGGTCATGTCTAAGATAATTCCTTGGGAATCATTTGGAAAAGTGATAGAAACAAATGTGCAGGGGCTCCAAGCATCACATCTGGTCCACAAAACAAATCTCCACAATAAAATACTGCTAAAAATAAAAGATGACCATGATCTGCTTAAAAGAAAGCTCATTGTAATGACAGACACAGTTGCAGGTGTGCTGTTGACATCACTGCCATAATCACCTCTCTCATCACAACTGTAACTTCACCTAAGTTGGCTAACATCACTCAATTTGTCACATGCAGAATGTCGTCAATGAGCCAGTTCCAACACTACCATGATTTTTAACACCTCAATGTCTACAATATCCAACTCTAGGCCTCCCTCAACATCAATGCCATGACACCATTTCCTTGATACCACATTCAAACAAAATCCAACATGGTCATTACGCTTGACCCACTCTAGGCCTCCTTTGTTATTGCTTCCATGACCCTGTCTTATTGATACCAGAACTCAACAGTGACATTCTGTGCAGTCAACCTTCACTATTACCTCCAGGTCTCCATTGTTGTCACTACTGTGACTCGATTCATTGATTTTCATTTTCATCCAATAGAGGCCTCCTATTCAATCAACATTCACTATTTACGCTTAATCCATCATTGCTACTACCATAATTTTGACAACCAACTTGCCAATGTGTCTCACAAGAAATCAGCTCACTGCCATGACCTCATTCAAACAACCCACCAACCCACCTTACCAGGCAGTTTGACTTCAACATCTTGACATCACAGGAATGTCAACACCTTACAGATGTTGATTTCAAACATTAAGAAGGACATTCATTAAACTGCTAATCTGCTCCAAACCTATCCTCTGACCCCAACTGTGACTTAAGCCAGCCAACCCAAGAAATTACTCAACTCCCAGCTATACCAACAACACACTTACACGTAATCACTTTCCTGACCAACAGCAACTGAAGAGCTACACATGAGCAATTTCACCATCTTTTGCACAACTATGTACATTATCTAAAATTTGATGAATACATATTGTCAAAATTTTAATCCTTGTTTGTTCCTCTCATTTTCAGCTATACATTCATTATAACAGTACCTTTTTATATGAAGTCAATAATGATGTCTTGGTAGGATTTTATCTCCAAATTAATAATTAGATTCAATTTCTTAACTTCTGAAACTATCAAAGTTAACAAAATTAATTAACTTCCTTAATCACTTATTTTTCCACATCTAATTCAGGACTCATTAAATGCAATAATACCTTCTCTTATGTTTTTCTCTAGTTCTGTAACATAAAACCAGGCTTTTCTATATTTTATTCTGTCAACTGTTGGTGCTCCACTTTACCTGCATTGGAATATGGAATTTGGTGAGTCTTGAACCTGCATCCTCTTTTCTTTGAAAAGACTGTCTTACCATCACAGTTTCTCTTCCATTTGAGCTATGAAAGTCATTTTTCTTTTTAACAGGAGTAGATAGGTTCACCTAATGCCTAGTTAACCCTGCTTCTCAGTTTTTTTAATATGAATAGATGTTTATTCCTTGTTTCCTGTTTAGAACTGGGTTTCCGGTTTTGTTTTAAGTCTACTACAAGCTTTATACTTTTAACAACTCCATTTAAACTCTGAAATTTTATTTGCTGTTTTTTCCCTTTCAATTGGAGTGAGTAGATAGGTTCACCTATTGTCAGGTTCACCCTCCTCCCTGATCTTTTCAAAAGGAGTAGAGGTTTATTGCTCATTTCCTGTTTAGGATTGGGTTTCCAGTTCAGTCTAATTCAGTCTAAAGTGTTTCATTCTCTTTCACTCCCAGTAGCTCCTTGTGTCATTATCTAGTTTGGGGCGAAGTGAGTAAAATTTTATTAGATTGTTTAGCTCTACTATTTTGATGTTTTCTTTACATATATTAGTAATAGTAATCAATTATGGTAAATTTCAATAACATTATTGAAATTATTAATTATATTAGTAATTAATGTCATAAAATCAAAAATCAAAATAATTTTATAATTGTTTATGTGTTATAAAATTTGTGATACCCATCTACCAGTTGATGTTTAAGATTATAAAACAAATTTGATTAAATGTTTTTCTGCCTGGTTTATAAAAAAATATTGCTGCATACTTATTCTGTAAATGTATGTATTGGAAAATAATTCTGTAAAATAGTTAAGAGACCAAAGGAATATTTTTCATTTGAACTGTATATATATATATGGCTGTGCAAATGCACAGCCATATGCAGAATATTTGAGTGAAGAAAAACAATAGGATTTGATGTGCATGTTTGAAAGCAAATAATATATTTGAAAGCAAATAATATATATATATATATATATATATATATATATATATATATATATATATGTATAATAACTGATGACCTAAGTTAGAAAAAACTGGAGCAAGAGAATTTTCAAAAGTAAAGGAAATAGTGAAAAAAAGGAAGGTGCTTCTACAAAACAATCAAAGGTCGCCTGTTTATTTTGATGCTATTTATGAGATATAAAAATCAAAGAATAACCTGGAGGAAAAGAATACAAGAACTCTGATTACAATGGACTTAATGGATTTGTCAAAATATTGTACTTTTTTTCTTGTTTATGCTACTGAAGAACCAAAACAGATTTGCTTCTTCAAGCACAAATTAATGACCAACATTAGAAATGGTAAACACTTTTATTTATTACACAGACTTCTTTGTTAGTAAAATATTTATTATCAAAGTTTCTTTTTGGAGCTCATTCAAGTAATATATTTTTATGTGTGATATTTTGAAGTCTACAGACACTAACACTAAATATTTGAACCAGTCAAAAAACAGTTCAGTAGCTCAAATGTATTGCTTCAGTTTGTGTTTGAAGATAGAGCTTTTAATGCTGTCTTAGATGGATGATTTTTTTTTTTACCAGTGTACGCCATAAATTTTTATATGGAGATCATCAAAATACGCCTTATATTATATTTTTTGTATATTTCACAACCTACAAACAACTCTATCTGCAAGTCCTAAGCAATGGTTGAAGTAGTAAACAGATTTTGTTGTATATTACTTTTATAAAATTATTTGTTAGGAAACTACTGTTTATTAAAATATTTTTTAATATACTTTGTCCAAATAATGTTATTTTTAATGTAATATTTTGGATTCACTTGCAGAGGAGTTTAGATGTTACATTGAACCTGTTAGAAAACTTGTTTACCAGTTCAACTTTTGAGTATTTTTGTATGACTAAAAATAAAATGTTTGTTCTGTTGCAAAATGTCAACCAGTAAAGAAAACTCTTTGGGGATCTAAAAAATACCATCTGACTTTTATTAGTAATACAAATTTCTTTTATGTCATACTTCTTTTTGGTAAATACACCTTTTGATATAAAAATAAAATGTTCATGATTGTACAAGTCTGGTGACAATTTATTGTGCCCTCTCTTTAATAATGTTTTTTTCACATATTCTCTAACACTTAGTAACACCTTGTAATATATTTCTTTGACCCACAAAATTATGATTGGCATCAGAGGCAGTGACCAACAAAAGCTTGATTACATCAAAGGCAGCCAACTTCAAGGACAGAAAATATAAATAGTGACAAACAAAAATGTGATTGATGTCAAAGGCAGCTGGATTCAAAGGCAATAATCGGTGGAAATGATTGATAAATGTACCTAGCCATAGATGACTCAATAAAGCAGAATTCAAGGAAATTTCAACTTATATAAGATCAGGGTTTTTTAGACAAGAAGAGAACACCAAGAGGACTAAGACAGAGCACAGGGAAGAGAGAAGAAGAGAAAACAACTCTCACTAGTCAACTCTCTCATATGTCCTCTGCATACCACTCCACACAACTGTCAACAACAAAGAATAAAAATATAACTTTATATTTTTATATACACATGTTTGTGTTTATCGTTATTTGACAAGACAATCATTATCATTGTTACCCAGTAGAGACACTATACTACACCTTCCATCTTAGTGGCTTTACTACCTTGCTTGAGGTGAAACAATTGAAAAAAAAAAAATTTATCTACAAGATTTTCATTCTTTGTACATCTCAAACATTCTTGTAGTGTGACAAGAAACTTCATCACTAATGTTTTTACCATTATCATTCATGGTTTTGGGCTTCTAAAAACATCAGTACCAATTTCCTAGATAACTCAAACACTAATAATCACCTCCTGATCACCTTTCTGGCCATTGTTGGTTGAATCCATGAAATTTGGTTCATGCTTATGTTGGTTTGATTATTTTGGAAATCAGCTAATGAAAATTGCTTTTACAGTTAATGTAGTCTCCATTTGCCAATTTAATATTATTTCATTTTTTCTGAGAAATTTTCCTGCTTATATTGAGTTGTTCTTATGCCATTTTCCTTGACAATGCACTTTTATTGTTCGTGTTTGATTAATATGATACTAAATATTCCTCCTGTTTTGCCTCAGGAAAAAAATTTGTAGAAATAACATTGAATTCCTCAATTCAAAACTTTACTTTTTCTCTGATTCAAGCTATGAGTCCAATTTTAGCCAAAAGACTGATTTCGGCCAAAATTCTGATTTGAGCTGAAGTTCCAATTCAGGTTGAGAATGGAGTTCTTCAAGTCACAAACTCTGTGGTACTTCAAAGCCTCAAGTCATGAAACCTGTCACTCTAACTCTGATTCCTTGGCATTTTGAAAAGATCAAACTGATTTCCTTGATTCACAAATTTTTGAAGATATTTTAAACTGAATTTAAAATGAAAACTTTTCAATTCCTAAAGTTTTTGTGCTACTTTAATGTCAATATAAATTTAAAAATTTTCAAATCATAAGTTTTTTTCAGTTATTTTAAAAATTGAATTTTTAATTGTTCCCTACTCATCCAGGCACAAATCCCAATGCTGGATGTTCAAGCACTAGATGAAGGGTTGATTTTCAATCCTGATTCTAAAAAAGTATAATATGTCTATGGCGAGCAAGTGGAGCTTAAGTTAGAGGAATTTCAGACACACAAACAGACAGATAGAATTTGTCGTTTATATATTTAGATAGAAGTACAACAGAGAACAAATTAAGCAAGAAAATACATTTTTATATCAATAAATATAGAATATAATCACTTTACATTCTAGTTTATCTTGGATGTTATCTTAGATTATTTTTGATAGAATATTGGAAATTTTATGCTTCCTGTTTTAAGTCAACCTTTCTATAGATTATCATCTAGAATAGTTTTTGATAAGCAAAATATATAACACTTTGCTGTCAAGTAAGATAACATTTTCTTTTTCAGGAAAGCACTTTCAGCATTTATTAAGAAAATTATATTATAAATTTAAAAGTTTGGATACTCATCCAAGATAGAAATAATTTTGTTTAAAAAAACTGTACTGAGATGCCACCAAATATGGTGAATACCTTCGTATATATTATACTTATTATCTTGGAGTTAGAGAAAAATCAGAATTGATGTATTTATAAAGTGATATGAAAACAGTAAATAAACCAAAAGTCTGTGTAATTTGATAAGCATTTTAGTTCAGTGTTAGATTAAAGAAGTAGTAGATAGAGAACTATCTTTGATTGATGAATTCACTGAGCAATGTGTCATTTATTTTAACTCTCAGTCTTCATTTCCTCCTCCACTTGAGGGTTAGGTGTTCAAAAAATATACTTTTCCAATGTACTGGTGGGACAATTAACAGTGATGCTTCATAACCGGGATGATGGGGAGAGGGGATGCTGGTCTTTCAATGTCAGACCTTTTTTTTCCTAGTTTTCCCAATCAGGTCTGATCCACCTTCTCACAACCGGTTATCACTTCATATATATACTTTTTTCAATATATTTGTATTATTTCAAACTGTTGTTCTTATTAGTTCTGAAATGGTGCTTCACTACCTGATACAGGGATTGAACTTACAACCACTGAATAACACATATACAGGGTGTGATACGTAAATTGTCATTTTAAATTTTGCACATGTGCATTGTTTGTTTTTGATTTTGTTGACTACACAGTATAGTAGGGTCAGTTGGGCATCATATGCGAGAAAAAAAGTTTAATTTCTAAATTTCTGGTGTCAGTTCATTCCACCAGAAATTTGGAAATGGTATGCTGTACTGCTTGGCATTCACATCAGAATCTCCAATACAAACATTTCATAGGGTTTGAGTGTCAATCTAAGGACAGTGCAGAATATTCAGAAAGAGCAAGATGATATATCCAATCAACAGCATTGTGTTTCAAATGACTACTATTCAGAAAGATTTGGATGAGTCTAATGGTGATTACACAGGTACATCAGATCAGAAAAGTCACTCTAATTGTTCTGATAAGAAAAGAACTTGAAATGCCTTGAGAATGTAGTGCTGCTCTGGGTCAAGAAAGTGGCTGCTGGACACCATGCCACACAAGCAGAAGAACCTAATCACGATTGTGAGACAATTTCTGTGATCACATCACCTCTTACATCTGGCCACTTATCTTTCCAGCCTGCAACCTCTTTGATTATTGTGCCTGGGGGAGGGGGTGCAGTTGAGCAAGAAAACAGCAGAACTCCTTGTGATGCCAAATATAAACTGAAGGCAAGGATTATGGCAGCATTCACCAACTTAAACAAGGAGACTGTCCAAAAGAGTTGCAGGAAATTCTGAAGTCATCTGGAGGCTGTGGTTGAAGCCAATGACAATTTTATTGAATAAATTTACTCTTATTATTTGAAGATATTTTTTTGCAATTTTGGTAAATATATCTTTTAAAATGAGATGTCAGTTTGGTTTTTTTATTTGTGTAATTTAGATGACAATTTATTCATCACACCCTGTATATCTACTAAGCCACTATTCTGAAAGACCTGACATATTTTTGGAGCCTTTTATATTCAATGGCAGATGTTTTTTTATATTTGATCATGATGGCAGGTTTGTACCGCATTTTATAATTTAGTATGTTATTTCAGAAATGAGTAATGGTGAATAATTTTGTATTATTTCAAAATATTTTTCATTGTGTCGATAATAACATCTATCAACCAAGATAAGAACCATAGTTCAAAATAATACAACTCTAATGACAATTTCTTATTTCTGAAATGAAATGCTTATACATTTTTCACTTTTGTAGTTGATTGGTGGTTCCAGTCATATCATATTGAAACACCAGTTTCTGTATGATCACTGAAGTAAAGTAATATCAAGCCAAGTCAAAGTGGAGATGGGTGACCACTTGGAAATACTATATTATAAGCTTGTATGTGTAGTTGGTGTAATGGATAATAGCTAATAACTGAAAATCAGAAAGTTGATTTCTAGTTCCATTTGTATTTATTATATTCACTAACAAACAAATACCTTTGAAAAAGATATGAATTCACTTCTTATCCCTCCAGCTATGGGTTAAATAGACATATCAGCATTATCTCAACAAAATTTTAAAAATATTTTATGATTTTAATAAGACATAAAAAACAAACCAGTTCAAAATTTTATATATTTTAGTGGCATCATTATCAACCATCAACCAACAGCCTTCAGGAAATTTGATCATGACCTCACTATTTAATTCTAATTAATCTATCAATTTGATTTAGCACCTTTATTACAGAATAATCTGATGAACAATCTGGATGCAGTACTAGAAAATAAATCCCATATTTTAACCATTGAACTGTGCCAACAATGGCTGCTTAGTTATTCCTTATGAAAAATGTATTGACCAAAAATATGTTAAAAATCAGAGCAGAAGACCAGTGTTCAAGAAATCTCTTGTTTTCTCACAGAAGTCAAATAAATGAGGTTAATGTCTGTGAACAGAGTTGCATCACTGTAAGTGGGTTGGATTTCAAATATTAAATGTTAGACTTATTGCTTGAGCTAATAGCTCATTGCTTTACTTTTTATTTCAAAGATAAGCTAAGAACCCCCACTATGCAAGCAATACTATATTAGCAAATATTATTTGCCATATACCACTGATATAATACTGAAAATGATTTTAAATTTTTTTTAAAAAATATAACCTTGAAGCTTTAAGATTAAGATTTTAAGATTAAAAAAATTATCAAAAAATCTAAATGTATTTATTTGAAGTATCAAATATTTTTCAAAGAGTCACTAAAATTTATGTCTTATATATATATATATATATATATATATGTGTGTACACAAAAATTTAAAATGTTTCATACCTATATACAACCATGGATGAAAATGTTATAACTTCTAATTTTGAAAGCTGAGCATTCATAAAAAATCCCTGTTATGTCAGCATTCTTAAAAAAATGGTAAAATCAGTTATTATAAATGGCCTGAAGACACCAGATGGTAGAAACCTGAGTTGCATAATAACTCATTTACAAATTAAAAATATTCAAAAGTTCTACAATATAAATGTATTGAAAACTTTTTAATACAGCTGGGTACTGGTCTAATTTGATTATGGCCAAAAACTAAGTAATTAAATGATTATATATATATATATATATATATATATATATATTCTAACCATATACTGTTAAATATAAGAGACAATGAATGTCTATTATGTTTAATCATGAGCCGTTCTAAACATTGTATTTTGGCTTTAATTTCAGATAAAAACAAAAACATTTGGATAATTTTTTATTAAGTTGGTTCTAAGCTTTCGACTCACATTGAGCCATCTTCAATTCATGATTAAACATAATAGATATTCATTGTCTCTTATATTTAACAGTATATGTTTAGAAAATTATCTGATGCCTCAATACACTAAATTTAAGTCATATATATATATATATATATATATATATATATATATATATATCTTGTCTGTCATATATACGACAGACAAGGTGTTATGGCTAAGTATTTTATGTAATTTTTCATGGGATCTTATGATTTTTCTCTTTTGAGGATATAAATGATATAAAATTGTCCAAATGTTTAGTTTATCCAAATGCTTTCATCTATACTTTTAGCCATTATTAAGGGTGGATTTTATTTTACAAGTAACAGAATGCATGTAGTGTCATACATGTTTGTAGTGTTGTATGCATGTTTTATGTAATGAACATGGTAAACACGTTGTTAATGTGTTTGTGACAATAGTACTATTTCTCTTGAAATATAGTTATGAAAATAGTATTATTTATTTTAAAATATGTTTCTGAAAATAGTACTATTTTTTAAATATGCCCATGACAACGGTACTATTTTTCTTGAAATATGTTTATGACAATAGTACTATTGCTCTTGAAATATTCTTATGACGTATTATTTATTTTGAAATATGTTTATGACAATAGTATTATTTTTTTAAATATGTTTATTACAATAGTACTATTTCTTTTGAATTTGCTCATGACAATAGTATTTTTTGTCATGAAATATGTTTGTGACAATTGTACTATTTCTCTTGGAATATGTTTATGACAATAGTGCTATTACTCTTAAATTACAGCATGACAATTGTATTTTTTCTCAAAATAAATCATTCAAAATTAGGAAAAAGTGGGTTTTCTTAATTGTCAGTTATTCTTTGTGAGAGTGACACAATGAAACAAGATAATTGTGGAAAGGTTTATGAATGATTTAGATTTTTTCAAAAATTATTATTAGTTTTATTCATTTGGTATTAAGTCAAAATCATTAATATTGTTTGAGTTTGTTAGTGCTTTCTTATGCCTGTTTATTGACAACAATGAAAGTTTATAAAAAATAATCAGTTTTAAAACAGAAAAACACAATCCTAAAACAGACACAGAAAGCAGATATTAAAAAACAAGGGTTTCCATTTTTCTTCTTCAGTGTGCCATAGTTCATGATTACAGGTGATAATGGCTCTCCACAACTTCTTGTTTTCTTTAGCAGTTAGCAAGGTTTATCTTTTTTGCTATCACTCTTAATCTCTGTTCTGTCTAATATTCACACAAACTCATTAAGTAGATTATTCACCACTTTCCTTTTTCTTACTTTCTGTCCTACGAATATCAAATGCTCTTTCTTTTTCTTGCCTTGCCCTGTGAATACCAAAATTTCTTTCCTCTTTCTTGTTTTCTCTTCTGTGAATATAAAATTGTCTTTCCTCTAGAAATTTCAATTGTCTTTTTCTGATTCTATGTAGAATTTTATTTTTTATTTTTATTTTCCTTAAAACATTATCATTGCACACATACTTTGTCCATGGTATTCTCAGAATTTTTTTGTAGAACAATATTTCTGTAGCTTCAAATCTCTTCTTCATCTAGGAGGAGATTGTTCAGTATTCATAGGCATTGAAAGAATGTAATTTCAATTAAATGCAGGTTGTCCCTGAATTTTTTAAAAGGGGTGTATGTTCATTGTACGTCAGGAGTCACCAGTGTAGCGTAGGGGAGCTGGTTAATTTTTCTTTGATTCGGCCTTGTGTCAAACATAACCGAACTCCCTACAGCTTACAAGTTTTATGCAGAGTTATAATCATCAGAAGGTTTTTCATCATCAGAAGGTTGATTGTCAGTTGGAATGTGTGGATTAGTGTGGAAGAGTGGAATAATAAAATATACATTTTGAATGTTAAAATAGAAATTCATAAAAAGGAGGAATAACATGTTTTGTAGAAGTTAATGTAGAAATATTATTAAGAAGTTAAGGGTAGTGTTCATGATCAATGATAAAGTTCAGTTAAGGGTATAAAGATTCATAAAAAATGTTCCTAGTAGTAATTGTTGAAATGGATAAATGAGAAAGAGAAAAAGGACAATATCCAAGTCGCTTGAAGTTGATGTTACATTTTAGTCATTTTGTCTCGTGGCTTCCATCTGACTCTCTGACTGACTGATGCTGATGAAGTCCTTTTATTGTAATCTAGATTTTTCGCACTCGCGAAATCTATTTTGGTCTTGCAAGTCACTCACATTCGTCAAAAATCATTTTAACCCTACTTGCGAATCCTGGGTTCAACTTTTTCTTTAAGCACATGGTCAATCCTTTTTCTATTTGGGAAAAACCAGGATTTCACACATCATTGTGAATTTTTGTAAATGGGAAGAGAGTTGATTTTAATTAATTTCTTATCTGCTACAGTGCTCTCAAACAGCCATGTATTATGTAAATATACATTTTTTTAGATCTTATTAAAAATATGACATACATTTACATAACAATTAGCAATTTTAAGTGTCTGTGTATCAGTTCTATCACTATTAAACCTGTTAAACCTGTTTGTCATATTTTTAATAAGATATACAAAAGCATATATATATATAATTTATATATATATATATTATATATATATCTCTTTAAACCGTAGACTGAAAGAAAAATGAATGGATGTAAGTTAAATTTTGATTTCCTGGTATCGATATCAAATAAGTTTTTTTCATCGTAAACTGAATTTTGAAGGCTAAATAAGTCCTCTGAGTAAATGGTATCATGGCTGAGACTAAGAACTACAATTATACCTACTTAGAGCCAAACCTGAAGCAAAAACTAAAATAAAAGGGCTTAAAAAAATAGACATACAGGCAGATAAACAGCCACACACAAACATCTTGCCTTTTATATATATATATATATATATATATATATATATATATATATATATATATATATTATTGATTTTCTGCACTATTGTAAGATCTGCAACCTTTTGAATATTGTTTCTTATGTCTTTGTCTATGAGTGTATCAAATTTAATTAAAATCAGACCACTCCTTCTATAACTCGATTTTTTCGATTACCGATTTTCGATATTTATCAGGGGTACCTCAACACAAAACCTAGCTAAGAACACTCACAGACGCTGATAGTGCAAATGTGTAAATTTTCAAGAAAATCGGTTCAACCGTTTTGGAGTCTATAGGTAATGGACACACAGACACACACAGACAGAAAAAGTTCCATTTATAAATAAGTTTAGATAACCTTGGGAAAGGTATTAGTTCGTCTCTTCCCTTCACCTACGGCTTAAATAGCAGAACAGTTGGGTTCTATAGCTTTGGCTGGTAATCAGTCTGCTGTAGAAAGTAATTGCAATCTACTGTGGGAAAATCTTCTGCCCAAGCATGTATCACATATGGCACTTAACTGACTGAATCTAGATGATTATATATGTCATTATCTCCATGAAATAACTCTTCCTTTTAAATCATTAAAGGTAAAAATAACCAAATGAAACAAAAGAAAGACAAACATTGTATTAGTTTTTTTCTATGCAATGAAAATAAGATATCAGGCCATATTATGTTGAAACACCAGTTCTCGTATGATTAGCAAAGTTAAGCAACATCAAGCCTGGTCAGTACCTAAATGGGTAACTGCTTGGGAATACCAGGTGCTGTAAGCTTGGATGTGCACTTCATGTAACTGATAACAGTTCAAAATTAAAAATCAAAGAACTGTGTTCTAATTCCATTCAGGTTTGTTATATTCACTTATGTACAAATACCCTTGAGTATTATGTGCAAATACCCTATGAATCCATTTCTTCTCCCCCGGCTATGGGTAATTTAGTAGAACTTGCATCAGTAATAATAATTATCTCCAAAAAATTCTTACAACATAAAAATATTTTCTGGCTTTAAATAACCTGCAAAAGTTGGATAAGCATTAAAAAACAAATCAATCTTAAAAAAATAAGATATCAATCTTTTTTATAAAATAAATGATTTTATAAATTTATCAGTTATACAGCCTAATTTCTTCAACTAATTAAGGAGATATTTTCTATTTTGGTAACACTATGCATGTTCACTTATTACCGTCAAGTTAACATAACAACGAATTATCTCATGACTGCACTAAGAAGAGGTGATCAGGCAGCATATCCGATTAATGTATAAAGTCACTGTGCTTTAAATTATAGAAGAGATTATTATTATCAGACTACACTTTTCATGCCGATATACAATTCTTACACATTCCACATGGACTTAGTTAAATGTAATAAGTATCGACTGGATTTAAACATGAAAAAAAATAAGAAACTTAGCTTTTTTTTTTCTTTGCATATTTTTTCTTTGTTTTGTTGAATATAAAATATATATCAGTCAGTTAAGTGCCATACGTGATACACATTTAGTCGACCATGTCTCGAAAGAGACATGACTGACTGGGCAAAAGATTATCCCGCAGTAGGCTGCCATTGCTTTCTGCAGTAGACTAGTTGCCAGCCAAGGCTATAGAACCCAGTCTGTCCTATTATTTGTTCCAAGTCAATATCCACTGCACCACAACACACATCCATTATAGTTATCAACATTGATGGAGAGTGCAAGTTAATTTGAATCTCATAAATCTAAATGAATAAAAGATTTGCATTATAAGTTCTTGGACATTTGGTTTAGAAGCAAAAAATTGATGAAATCCTGTCTTTTGGAGCCTGTCTTTCCATGCATGCAACTAGCCTTCTATAGGGGACTAAGGTTAACCCCAGGTGCCTAGATCATACCTTTTCTGTTAATTCATCACAAAATAAAAATAATTTATATTTACTAAAATTCATACTAAACTCTCCGAGAACAAAGCCCTTCCATTGCACTTTATTTTTTCTTTTTTTTTTCTTTTTTATCTAACTTCTGATTAAATTGTTTTATGTCAGAATTAACCTTGTTTATTGCATGCAATAAATGATAAATGAATAGAATAAACAAACTTGGAAAGTTAGTATAAAACAACTTAAACCTTGTCAGTATGGTATAATATATATATATATATATATATATATATATATATATATATATAATGTATGTATGTATGTATGTATGTATGTATATACGGGGTGCAATGGATAAATTGTTGTCTGAATAACCCAAAAATGTAAAATGTCAAAAACTATCTGCCATTAAATATAAAAGGTTCCAAAAAACGTCACTTTCTTCCAAATGATGGCATAGGGAATACACAAGATGCGGTGGATAAATTGGCATCTAAATTATGCAAAAAATTCAAATAGCACGGCAGCTCATTTTAGCTGATATATTTACTAAAATCACACAAAAATATCTTGAAACACTAAAGTGTAAATTTATTCAATAAAATTGTCATTGGCTTCAACACCAGCTTCCAGAAAACTTTGGAACCTCCTGCATCTCTTCTGGATGATCTCCTGATATAAGACAGTGAATACTGTCATAATCCTTGTCTTCAGTTCATATTTTGATCTTACAAGGAGGTTTGCTCAACTCTTGCTCAACTGTGCCCCACACATAATAATCAATGAAGTTGCATTCTCGGGAATTACGTGGCCAGAGACAAGGCGTTATGCGGTTGTAGAAATTGTACGACAGCCATGACGAGGTTCTCTTGCTTGTGTAGAGTCCTGTTGCCAAACATAAAATCTTCTAGCAGCCACCTTCTTGACCCATGGGAGTACTACATCCTCAAGGCACTTGATGCAGACCTTTATGCTGAATCTGAGGTCTTATGGGAAAATGAATAGAAGCATAACATTGCCATCACTAGTGATCACTTCAAACACCTTTGTAATCACCATTAAACTCATCCAACTCTTTCTGAATCCTCTGCATTGTCCTCAGATTGAAACCCAAACACTGAAATGTTTGTATTGGAGCATATTCTGGCTTGAATTCCAGACAGTACCAATTTCTAGCAGAGTGAATTGTGTCATGGTGTTTTTATTTTATTTTTTACAAATGGTGTCCAACTGACCCTACTATACTGTGCAGTTGACAAAATCAAAAACAATGTGCATGTGTGAAATTAAAAATATAAAATGGCAACAATTTTCCTATCACGCACTGCATGTATCTAATAGGTTCTGTACAATATCATAAACACCAAATAACCCTGGAGATGAATATGGTTCTAAATCAATTTTTCTTCAAAGTTAATTTATAGTAATATTTTTAAGCAACCTGGCACTAAAAAAGAAAATCTTTAGATTTCAGCAGTTTGGCAGTATCTCCAAAAGTACATTTCTACCAAGCTTAAAAGTTTACTATCATTGGGGTAATGAAGCACAACATGGGTTTAAAGTATCCTATGTCACTTTCCATGGAATTTGATACCATAAAAGGGTGGTGTTTTAAACAGAAGCAATGTTTAGAAATTAGATTATTCCTAACAATTTTGTTTTATATTAAGTCTAAATTATTTAGAAGCCATTTAACAAAACTGCCTCCAGCAATTAATACACAGAATTGAGATCCCAAGATGTTTACATAATATAATTAAAAACAACTAGGCAACCTTATTTCATTTTGAAGTTGATACAGCTTTAAGAAAAAACAAATTATCAGTAAAAGAAAGTAAACATTTAAAATAACAGCAGTTTGGGGTGGATTTCTATAGAAGATGGTCAGTCATGTGATTCTTGTTTACTTGCAAAATTTTAGCTCTGCAAGGGGCTACTTCATCAATAATATCTGCTTGCATTTGTATTCAGAAACCAGACATTTGCATTTCTTGAAAAAAATCTTGTGAGGGGATAATATTTTTGTGTTACTTGATCAAATTCAACCATTAGCTTAAAATGGCGGCTCCAAATGCAAAACAAAATGTAGGCACTAAATATAAGCCCAAAATTACTTCTGATCAGTTCAAACATCACAGCATCTGAAAACTTTTATGTAATCAAATATTTATGAACCACAACAGATCTAAAAGGAAATACATTCAAATAACAACTCTTCATATTTATTAATTTTAATACTTTTTCAACCATGTCAGTTTTGATGTCTCTGTGTGTATAAAATTGGATGAGAACTTAACAGAATAGTAAATATCCAAGACAATTTGAAACATTTTTATCTTGACATGTATTGCCAATTATATGTTATCATAAGAAAATTAATTTTATTTTAGAAAAACAAAATCTACATTAATGAAATAAAACAAGATAAACGCTTGATTTTATTTTAACTAAATGCACTTAAATACCAACACAAGGTTTTTAATCAAAATTTTAACCTAGAAAATTTTAATTAAAAAAAAATGAATATAATTTACTCAAATTAAAAGACATTGAAAGTGCCGTGGTTTGTGAATATTCTAAAATAACATATGACTGGCTCGCCTGCTTTTATGACTGAAACAAATGAAGTTGTGTAAAAGTTAAAAAATATAAATTAAAATAAAAACTAATTTAAATTAATTAAAATTTAATTTTCCTAATATGGCTCAAGTAAAAATCAAGCATTCACAGTTAAGACACAACATGCTACATACACTGGATCAGATGATCCCATTCTCTTTTTATTACATTTATAAGAAGGAAATTCCACTCGGACAGCTTCTTCTCACAGTTATTTTGTAGAAGCATCACCCAAGAGTATGCTTTCTCAACCACTACAGTCTTAACCTGTTCAAGTCTAGGATTAACCTCTATCTTTCTCACATATCCTCACAAACTGCACTTCTTAATTCAGTAACCCTCTCGATTCATTGACTCTTGGGCCTTGTATAGGGGGGGAACATAAAAGAAAGAAAAGAAGAGAGAAGAAAGAAAAAAGAAAAAAAGAGAAGAAAAAAGAAAAGAAAAAGAAAAGAAAAAGGAAAAGAAAAAGAAAAGAAAAAAGGAAAAGAAAAGAGAGAGAGAGAGAGAGAGAGAGAGAGAGAGAGAGAGAGAGAGAGAGAGAGAGAGAGAGAGAGAGAGAGAAAAAATGACCATAAGTTTATGTATTTCTACTATTTCTTTTAGGTACTAGTATCCCATGACTTTTCTTAAAGAAATGTGCCCCTGAGCTGGCTCCAGTCCTCTCCAAACTCTATGACTATTGCTTCACTTGTTCCTGTTTTCCTGCTTGTTGGAAGTCCTCCTTTGTAATTCCTGTTTTTAAGAACTCTTGGGAGCCCTCTGACCCCTCTAATTATCACCCTATTAGCTTTTTATCTTTTTTGGCAAGGTATTCAAGGTTATTATCAATGCTGAAACAGGCATCTCATATCTTACAACCTTATTTTTGACAAACAATATGGCTTCTGTTTTGCCAGGTATACTGCAGATATATTTGGCAATCATGTCTCAAAAGAGACATGACTGACTGAGCAGAAGATTTTTCTGCAGTAAGTTACTGCTACTTTCTGCAATCTAAATGTTTAATAAAAAAATATTAACTGCTGGATTTGAACACCAGATTTTCTGGTCAGTTCTTGTTTGAATTTAATCCAAAGTGTCATCAAGAAAGGCAAGACATGAAAAGTGATGATTATTCTTAGATGCCAACCAAGGCTATAGAATCCAATTTGTTCTGTTATCTAATCCATAACTAGAGGGAAGTGACAGATTAATACCTTTCCCAAGGGTATTTGCACATAATTGAATACAATGAATTCAAATGGAATTCAAACTTGGCTCTTCAATTTCTCACTCTGAGATGACATCCACTGCACTACAATGCATATCCAATTAAATACTTAGGTAGAATTAATGATATTTTTATTATTTGGCTGTGAACATATAGCTGTAGCTACTAAGTTTCTTCTTTTATATTTTTTTTTGTATTGAATTATATTTATCTTTAGATATATGCATTAAAAGACATTGTTTATGAAATGATCAACATTTTTCAGTCATGACATCTAATGCTTATCTAAGCATAAAAAGCAAAAAGGAATGCCAAAGATTCTCCCAGATCATACAACTTAGTTATTCAGACCAGTTAATAGTTTTAAGCAATTAAAGAAAATTAATATTTTGCTTTCTTTAGATCTTAACTATGAGATATATCTCAAAGAGAACCAGTAAATATGAGTGAATATTTACAGTTAGTAAATATGAGTGAATATTTACAGCTAGTAAATATGAGTGAATATTTACAGCTAGTAAATATGAGTGAATATTTACAGTTAGTAAATATGAGTGAATATTTACAGTTAGTAAATAGCCAATACTGTCAGATTTTAAATTAATTCTAGATATCTTCAGTTCTAGAATTTTAGAATCTTAAAGAAATGACTGGAATATTTCATGGAAACAATCCCAGTAAAGATCACCTTTAAATTTTATGATTGAAAATAAAAAGTATCAAACCACTCAGCAAGGAAAAGAAACATTTGGTAGTTTTAAAAGGAAAACAAACACTTTGAACAGTTTTAATATTTAGAGTAATAAACCATTTTTGTTCTTAATTAAGCTTCAGTAAAGTTTTCCAGAAGAAATAGTAATCTTGTCATATAAAAGAATTATTTCAAACGTCTTCTAATTTTAGTTAAAAATAAATCAATAAATTAGCGCTCATAATTCAAGGGACGTAACCTATAATTTGCAAATAACTTTGCAATAAACTCTTTAAATTTATCCAACAGAAGTGTTACATATTTTGTGGTTAGGCATAAATTTCATAGGTATGGAGAAAAAAAAAAAAAAAAAAAGTTAATATTACTATTCACGACCACTAGTTTTATAATATCCAGATCCGGATCCAGATATGCCATGTCTCATTAGTTGTAGGGGCACCACTTTTACAGAAGTTGCAGTAGAAGTGGTGTATCTTTGTGCATAACAGCCTGACTGTGCCCAACCCTCTCCAGGCTGATTTGAATTCAGAGTTTTCCATCTCCTAGACTGATTGCCACCCAAGGCTATACAACCCAATCAGTCCTGCTATTTTACCCATAGCTTGGGTTTGTAATATGCAAGCTCATTAACGCAACTGAAAGTCACTGCCATTTCCAACTAGAGGTTTCACTTATATTGCAAAAAATATTTTAGTTTATCAAAAGAAAAATAATATAATCAAAACTTATTGGGCACAAAATCTTTATTCAGAAATTGCAAAGTCTATAGTTTTTATTTATTTCTACTCATAAGTAAAAAGCAGTAATAAAGAATATATATAAAAAATGTTTTATAAAAATATATTAACTGCTGGATTTGAACACTAGATTTTCTTGTCAGTTCTTGTGAATTTATCGGAAGTGTCATCAAGAAAGACAAGACATGAAAAGTGATGATTATTCTTAGATGCCATTACTGTATTTTCCATCTTACAAGATGCAATTTCTTTTCCTAAAAATACCCTGAAAATTGTGTGCGCATCTTCCAAGACAAATGCCACCAAGACACAGATGGTAGCGAGGATTATTTATTGTACATGACTGACGGTAGCAATGATTCTGCAGATGTTAGTTTAAAGTTTTTACGTGAATTCAGCAGTGACAACTTTTTTGGATTTAAGGATGAATAAAATTTGATTGTTTTATATTTTTACATGCATATTTTAAAAGGTTTTAATTCATTTTATGAAAATAAACCCATCCTCGAATAATGAAAGATGTACAATATATTTACTAACTACCAAGTAATGTCATTATCACACAAACAAAATAGGACGAATAATTAATGTAAACCAGTGACACCAGTATGTGAGGGACGCATAGTGAACGTATTGGAGGAGAAGATTTTTTTCTTAGAAATTTCTTTTCAATCTTAAGATGTGTCTTCTAAGCTGCATCATCTCATAAGCAGGAAAATATGGCATTTAACAAAAGCTGATATAACGCTGAAGAAAACAAAAAAAAGATTTTAAAATCTATCATCTTCTAAGCTACTTTTAAAAAAAGTACATTATTGGTATAAATAAGCTGTGGGTGTCATATCCCTTCAGGTTATGAACAATCATGGTTCTCCACAGCTTTCTGTTGCTTTCAGCAATATTTATTTCTTTGCTCTTATATTTATTCATCCATCCATTTGTTCAAGTTATTACTACCTTATTCTTTTTGATATGTCAAGTAAATGTTAGATATACCAAGTGTTTTTCATCAGTTTCTTTATAGTTTTTCTTAAAATGAAAACAAGGACATTTTAAGTATTTTCTAAGCTTAGCCTAATCTGGCACAAGGCCACACACAGTAATGTAGCAACAACCTGCAATATACATGCACCCAGCCACCAATCTATCTATAGAAAATACAAAATTATTTTTCCCTGATCTCGACAGAAGTCATCGAGTAATACTTTGCATAAACAAAAAAAAAAAAAAAAAAAAGATCATGACCAAGTTTTAAACAATATTTTTTGTCAACAAATAAACATAGTTTATTTATCATATCTTAATAATAAGTCACTTACTAAGCCAAATATGCTATTTGCAGCCCAAATTTGCAATACAATATTTTTCATATTTCATTTATCAAACCAAAATTCATTTGATTATTATTCAAGATTAAATAAATAAAACTATTTTAAAAATTTCAAGTGGCTGGCAATCAAATATTGCATCTAATAAAGTCAAAAAAGTAACAGTTCTTTTATATAATAAATTATTCACAAATAAATTATTTTAAATTAAACTTTTAAAGTGTAAAATAAAAACTAAATTTATACTCCACAAAACCTAATAAGTTTTGTTTCTTTTTCACTTCTGGTGAGAAAACAAATTTTATGTAACAGAATAAGTTTTTTTGGTGAAGATAAACATTTCTAAAAATGTCTATCTTAATTTTTGCATTTACAAAGACATCTCCACAAACCTATTAGTAAGTGTAAAATTTCTGGCATTTCAAGATTTTTTTTTTAAATAGCAACAGCAAATTTTTCTTAACCAGCAAATCTTAACACAAAATTGATTTTACTACAAGAAATAAAGAAGTATAAAAAGAAAAAAAAGTGCAATCATTAAAGCAATAGCAAAAAATGATTTTCTTGTCATTGGCTACTTTTATATATACTTGTAAAATATCTAAAACACAAACTTCAATGATTTCTGCTTAAACTAAATGGATTGCAGTTTCTGTCATTTTTTTTTTTCTACAAAATTTCAGCAAGATATTTTTACGACATAATTTCTGAATTGTACATATATTGTTTATAACTTTGAGAAAAGCCATTAGCATGATAAATTTTCTGTTTGGACAAGTGAACTTACCAACATCAAGAACAAAAAGGAATTCCATTGTGAAAACAAAATTAGTTTCTGAAGTTTAAAATGACACATAGGAGGAAATGTGTTGAATTGAAAGTTTCAAATATAAAAATTAAACTAAAATATACATTTCCAATTTTTATTAGAAAATATATATGAGATGACACTTTATCATAAAGTCCTAATAGTAAATAATTAGAAAAAAACAAAGCAACATTTTCTCATTTCTTTTTCTTTACAAATATTTTGTTTATTTACTCTGGACTTTACAGTTTAGTAAATGTTTTCGAATAATAAATTCATTCTCCATAGACATGACTTCTGTAAGTTGCTTACATTTCATGAACCTGTCCAAGGTCTAATTGTCTGGTAAACTTTCTGTTAAGGTAGTTAGCGTGGGCACAGGAGTTGGGGATGGAGTATCACTGTCCTGTGTAGGAGTGGCATCATTTTCATCTACCTGTTCCTCTTCGGCTGCATGCTGACTAGAGTCATCGTCCATGGGCATATGTCTGCTGACTTGAGCCTGTGGTGGTCTGGCACTTCTGTGAATGTTATGAACTAGTTCATCAGTGGATATTTCTGTGGCTATTGGTACTGCAACTACAGCCGATTTTAATGGCAGATTAATTGGTTCTTCATCTCCAGAGTCCCGTCCGTCATCAAAAGACCTTGTGGTTACCTTAAGACGTAATTCTGGACTTGGAACATTGGTTAATACTTGGGTAGTACCAGATTCTTCATCAGTGGCAACAGGTGGGGGTTTGGCCTGTAACACAGAAAAATAAAAGTACATTCAAATCTGATTTGGAACATATGGGTCTAAAGATAATGCTTGAATCTTTGCAAAACCTTTTTAAACCTGTGAGCAGACTTACAGATGAAATAGAATAATATGACTAAAAGAAAAACCGATATTTATTTGCTTGACTGGAGAGAAATGGTGGCTTAAAGAATAAAGTGTCTAAAATAACTTGTTTATATTCAATAGAATAGCATCAAATGAAAATGGCTAAAAAGGTTTCTAATGATTGTTCCAGTTATCAACCAAATTTAAATTTAACCGCCTGTGATGTTGATTGACTGATTGTTTATTTGTTTTATAACAAATTATATCAACTCTTGTGGGTCATTTAATGCTGAAACTGGATTTTTTTATTTATTCAGGAATGTTTCAAAATGCTTCTAATGATTGAGAGAATTTTTAAAATTGTTTTCAACATATCACAAGTTGTATAATTCGGGAGTATTTCAAAACTTAAGTTGTATTGTTCAAAGTCCAAACTATTTTTTATAGAAATTGGAAATATTTTATTTCTTCAGATTCCTATTATTTATGTAATAGGTACATTTTTGAAGAGCATATTAAGATTTTCTGCTTATTAATAGTTACCACAAATTTTTTTGTGCTTCTTGCATTCTATAAAGATATGCTTGACAGTGAGAAATTGGTTGCAGTGGGTACACTGAGGTGTAGTTTCTGCCTTGAGCAGGTGAGTGTGTCAAATTCTCATTCTGTTGAGCACTCATGTCTTGTCTACAGTCAGCTAATGGCTCTCTATATTCTTCTTATTGTCGGTTGATGTTCATACAGTTTATTGTTTAGGAACATTTCCCAAATTGTTTGCCATTTTATTTTGATGTGTTGTATAATTTTGTTTTTTATAATCTGTATATAGGAGTTTGATATTGGTTATTTTCATTTTTTTGCCAGTGTGCCACAGCTTCATGATTTCCCTTGATGCCTATATGGATAGCAATCCAAGCCAACATTATTGTTTTGTGCTTTAATAACTGATGACAAATTTCTAGAATTACTTGAGCATTGAGATGATTTGTGTTTCTTTTTTTTTCTTTAACTGCTGTTAAACTGGAGAGGGAGTCTTAGAATATTATAAACTTTGTACGTTTGGAATTTTCTATCATTTTAAGTACCATTTCAATGGCTTGTAGTTCAGCTGTATAGATGGATGAATTATTTGGTAGCCTGATTTATGAATTTGTCTGTTTGTGGCTGCTGTGACTATTCTAAGATTTTTGATCCATCTATGTAGAATTGTTTATAATCACAACATTTGTCTTTTAATGCTTTGTATATATTTTTTTTTTTTTTTTTTTAAACAATGTTGGGTCTATGTGAAGTTTAGAGATTGTCCATAGAGCTACCCTTGTTTATTGTGGCTGGTGTTACATTATCAGGAGCTTTTGGTTTATTTCTAATAGAACTGGATATATTGAGGTTTATGTTTTTTGATATGCTAAATTATTTAAGTTGGATTGTAGTTTTAGTGCATATTGGAGGGATAGTTTTTTTCCCCCCATTTCAGGTGGTTCATTGGTGGTTCTACCTGCCGAGGTCCTGAAGGCTCCAAGATTTAGTCCTTGATTTTGTAAGGTTTATAGTTTTTTAAGATAGGATTGACATGTGGCACTGAAAATAATGCATCCATAGTCTAATTTTGATCTAATGTGTGATTACTTTTTGATTGGTACCCAAATTCAGTTTTGATATTACTTTTAGAAACTTCAAAACCTTTTGGCATTTTTGTTTAAGGTAATCAAAGTGTGCTTAAGTTTATAATGTCTAGATATTTTATTTATTGAACTATGGTAATTAAGTGTCCATTTAAATTTTAACTCTGGATCAAGGTAGTAGGCTCGTTTATTGCAGAAATGCATTCAAACAGTTTTTGTTTTGGAGAAATGGAATCCATTTTCATTTGTCTATTTTTCTATTTTGCTTAAACATGTTTGCACATATCTTTCAAGGGAAGACATGTTTGGTGATGAGTCTGACATTGAGAGATCATCTACATATAGGGATTTTCAATTCCTATATTAATGGTTTTAATAATACTATTTATTTTGAGAATAAATAATGTAACTGATAAAATGCTACCTTGAGGTACTCCTGCTTCCTGCTTGTGTGTGTCTGATGCTGAATTTTGATTTCATACTTTAAATATTTGATTTGCTAGGAAGTTTGGGACGAATATACCCATTCTTCCTTTTATTTCCATCTTGTACATGTCTTTTAAGATACCATACTTCCATGTAGTGTCATAGGCTTTTTTCAAGATTGAAGAATATTAATACCAGGTGATGATCTCTAACAAAGCCATCATGAATAAAGGATTCTAGCCATTTAAGTTCATCATTGGCTTCTTGGTTTTTCTGGAAGCTACCTTGGTAGCTAGATAACAGACTGTTTCTTTCCAGTTACCACATTAGTCGAGCATTTACGATTCTCTCTATCATCTTGCATATTGAATTTATTAGTGCAATGGGTTAGTAGTTTGTTGGATTGGAATGGTCTTTACCAGATTTAGGAATTGGAACAATGACAGACTCAAAACATCATATATTATTGAAGATCTGGAGAAGTATTAAGAGACTTTTCTGCCAGATGTTTTAAAAAGTGGTAATAAATTTCATCTGGACCAGTTGCAGAGGTTTTACTTTTGTTTATGAAGTCTTTTAGTTCTGTTATAGTAAAGAGAATATTGTATTCTTATTTATTGTTTGACGTGCATGTAAGTTTTTCTTGTTCCATAATGTTTCCAATATTTTTTAAATTTGGGAACGTAGTGAGTTTTTAAGGAGTTTCTTTGAAAATCTTTTGCTATTAGGTTAGCTATTTCTTTTTTCTAGTATATCTCCATTTGTTTTAAGGCTGCCAAATCAAGATTTCTTACCTCATTCTATCACAGATTGGAGGTCCTTTTTGAAGAGCAACAACCAGGTTTACTTTGTCAGTGTTGGCAGATTTACTATTGAGATGAGAGTAAATGGTGTCATCTGCATAAATGCCTACTTGGAAACTGATTACATCAAGAAAATCATTGAAGATCAGAAAAAGTGTAGGATCTAAGACTAAGCCTTGAGGTGCCTGCATTTGTAAGCTTTCTCATTCAAAATGACCTTCATTTTGATTTTGCAATCAGATAAGAATGATTATATTAAATCAAACAATCATCCAAAAATACCATACCTCTGAAGCTTGCACAGAAGGCCAGCATGCCAAACTGTCAAATGCTTTCAAGATATCAAGAGCAAGATATATACATTCAGTGACATAAATTAAACATACAGTTATTGTTCGATGAATTGAAGCTTTTACTGCTATGATTGGTGTTAATTATAGATTTTCATGGAGTACTGACTTTTTGACCAATATTGAAGTAACCCCACTTGGCCTATTCATTATTGTTGTTACATTTATTTTGTGATAAGTTCTATATCTTTTAAAGGAAATTTTGTAAATTTCTTTGAGAAAGGTCTTTTACAAGCAGACTATATTTGGATAGTAATTAGTAAGAAGTTGTTTGATTTCTTCATAGTTTAGTTTAACACCTCTACAGTTCCATTGTATGATGCTTGTATTTCACTTGTAATTGTTTTAGTGAGTGGATCTTAAGAATGACTAGGTTTTTGGTTATCTATTTCCATCCATACTTTCTGTACTGTTTGTTTCCCTTGTTTGTAAACTTGTTCTTCACCAAGTATTTGGATGTTTCTGATTATTTTAGTTATTTTCATTTTATTTTTTATTATCTTTATGTGGGTTTTTATTTGCTTTTTATTCAGTTTCTTTTGTATTTTTTTTTTTTTATGCATTGGTTGGTTTTTGTTCTGTCAGTTTTTTGTTTGCAAAATTTTTAATTTGAGAATCTTTGAGGTGTTTTGTTGTTCTGGGGTTATCAATGAATTTTGTGTTAGATTTACATGTTTTTTTTTGTTTTTTTTTTCATTCTTGAATTAAAACTGTTAGTTCTTGTGTTTCATGTAATTTGTTTCATATTAAATTTTTCAATGCTTTTGAAGTTATCTGAGAAGCTAAAATTTTTTTTTATTACAAAAAGTGACAATTTGAATATTAGTCTTCTTTTGGTTTTATTACTAGAAATTTCAAAGTTTTTTCTTTGATTGATTTTCTGTGTCTATATCAATATATAGTCTCTTGTTTTTCCCCCCAACCTGATTGATCCTACAGGCACTGCTTACTAAGTCAATTTTATGCTTGTTATGGTAAATGTGAGCAAATTTTGTTTGTTTTGTTAGTCTGACTCGGCTTGGTGTGACCAGCTGATTGATTGGATCAGGCCTTTCCAACCACCTGTCTAGTAGGGGCCAAAATGGTGTGCTGAAGTTTAGGAGTATATTTATATCCCAACTCCTAAAACACTTAACCACCAGAATATAATCCTCAAGTATCATAGGTCACCACCCATAGCAAACAAATCCTTGGGGAACTTTTACCCCTGCAAATGTGCCCCATCAACATGTCAAAACTATGGTGCTGAACTGATTTTTATGTTAAAATAGTAAAAGACAAATGTATATGATGTTTACTCAACAATATATAGACTTCTTGTCAGTCTAGGATTGAATTATAAAATTTTGAGAAATGTTAGTTTTCATATTTACAACCTAAAAAAAAACAAAAAAAAACACCCATATCTTTAATTTTCATGTTGCTCTGACATTAGAAATATTTCATTTAAAAGAAAAATAATTCACTTACCACTGAAGGTGCAACAGGTTCCTTTTTATCCTTGTCATACTTTTCTGCAGCTATGGCAGGTTCAATTGGATCTTTCTCCAGTACATTCATAATCGCTTTCGGAATATGCGCTCTCTGCAAGCAAAATCAAATCATGTTGAAGAACTTTTTCACTTAACATTTCCATGGAAAATTAATTTAAAATAATTATGATCAATCTACCAAAACCAATCATAATTAACAACAGCTGAAAAAGTGGTGATAGTTAATGTTGCAGATAACAGAAAACTCAAGTTTTGGCATTTTATTTTTAAATAAAATTAATAATTTTCAAATATTGCTACAACTGACATGTAACATGTTTTTTTATAATTATAATACAATTTGGCTTCAAATTTTCAAAGATTAAAAATTCATAAAATTAGAAGACTCTTAAACTAATTTGTAGAGTGAATCTTTTTTTGTTCCTTGCACAAATAATACTATATTTTCTATTGAAATTCATGCTTAATGAGATTTTTGAGCTAACTATATATTTTATGGCTCAAAAACTGAATTAAGCACAAATTTTCATTATTTTAGATATTAAATTCTTTTTGTTAACTACTTTGCTTCTCATATTGAAAATGTAAAAATCATTAGTTGGATTTTTGTTTATAAATCACAAACCAAGCTTTCTCAATCTGAAATTATCTCAAAATGTACATATACTTTATAGCTAGCACAAAAATGGCCACTAACCTGATGTGGTGTGAATTGCTGCACATGATGCAAAAGTGGTTCCCGCAGATCAGGGCTTATTTCAAAGACGTTACGTAATTGTGGTGCTGGAAGTTGCAGAAGTACCTGGAAAGATTGTGTTTTTGTTCTTTGGCAACACCTGATGAAACCTTCCCAAACTCTTTTTTGCTTCCACACCTGCATAAACAGATTTTTTTTTTTTCAAAAGATAAAAACAAAGAATAAAAAAGACTGTCAGGTAAAATATCATGACAACTTAAAAAAAAAACAAATACTTCTTTTGTAAAACCAAAATAAATAAATAAAAAATACCATCTAGGTTTAGTTTTATTAATACCGCTTTAAGATACCGTTTTTATAATTATAAAAGGATGGAGAAACAGAGTTATTTGAATTGCTTGTACTTGATAATAATTGGGAAATCTTAATTGCTTGTACTAAAAATTCTATGAGGAAATTGCTTTAGGAAAAATGAAAGAAGCTAAAAAATATCTTATGGTTATTAAGAATATCTTTGGAAACAAAAAATTTTTTTAAGCATAAAGTGCATTAAAACAATGGTAATAAAAACAAAGATTAGTCGTCTTTAAAATTAATATCTAGATTTTAGTTTATAATTTACACCTGAACAGAAAGTATTAATCTGAAAAAAAAAAAAAAAAAAAAAAAAAATCTTTTTAAATTATTTACATATAAGATTTTCTTTATTTCTGAAAAGATGCAAAACCTTCCAGGTTCTTTACTAGAACAAAGGTAGCCTTTAAAAGCAAATTTACATCAAATATCTTAAGACAATAAATGTAAATGTAAAATGTATACATCTGAATTTTCAAATATATTTCTTCTTCACCGAATAAAAATTTATGAATATTTTGGTTTACATAGGATCATTCTCTATTTCAAAGCTCAAAGATAAATATTTTGTAAGTATAACTAATGTTTACACTCTTGCAGTAAAAGAAGGATCAAATTTTATCTTCAGTGGTGAACAAATAATTTAGAAAAGTTAAAGTGAGATAACTACATGGTTACCAGAAGTGGCATAGCACATGGAATGAGAATGATATACCCCTGTGATTGTAATAAAGTGTTCAGTTCAAAATTCCTAGCACTTGAAGAAGGCTGGAATGTACAACAGCCAGAACATCATAAACATGGCAACAAAGATGAGGACAATAGTCCAAATAATTTAAATAGTGTAAACACTACCTTATCTCAAAAGCATAGACAAATACAGAAAGAAAATTTTGTCAGAAACTAAGAAAAAACTGTTGAACTGCTATGTAATAAATATTGGTTCTCCTATATGGCAGTGAATGCCAGATAATTTCATTACACATGAAAAACAGGCTTGAAGCAAAAGAAATGTGGTTCTACAGAAGGATGCTGAGAATAGTATGAACTGAATATGTGAGTAAAAATGAAGTTTTAAGAACAATGGAAACAAAAAGGCCAATTCTACTTAGAATCAGAAAGAGACACTTGAAATTTCTCAGACACATAATGAGGAAAGAGGGCTTGTAGAATTTGAGACTCACAAGATATACTGAAGGCAAAAAAAGACAGAGAAAAGCAGTCAGTAACCTACCAGACAAGCTTGTGCAAGTAGATGACAGAATAGATGATGAGAGAGATGATGAAAACACAGAAACACAAACCTAAGATCTACAAAGAATATGAAGTTGTGGGGAGCCATGATCGTGAAGGAACATGGCACATAGAATATTTGAAGGCTACTTTTCTCAAATTATCTCAATCAAGCTTGAACAATTTTTCATAAAATTTCCCCCATCCAATTATAAATGATGGCATACAAGTTAATAAAACAAAACATAAGAGACTATTCATGCAATTTGGAGAAGAAGAATTTTGATATTGATTACCTGGTTGGTAATGAGCCTTTGCAAAATATTCATAACAAAGCCAATCAGTTTTGGATACATGGACAATGATTGAAGAACAGTTCTCATTAACAAAGTGGGGAGCGGATTTTGTTCCATCAGTTGCTGCATCACAACAGCCAGGACTTCTTGAGTATAGACATTTTTCTCACTAAAGCAAAGATTTGTAGCTGAAACATAGAAATCCATCATTATAGTCAATTCACGAAAAAGAAAAAAACTTTCAAAATCATACATTTTTCTAATTTCAAAATATAAGGAAAACTGTTCAGCAATATTGTTTGGTGATAATACAATATTAAACCATTTTGGTAGTTTATGTATTCAATTTAATTATAAATTTTACTGTTTGTTTTTTCAATTTAAAATTTATACAGTAAAAATATTTTTATTTGCTTGAAAAAAAAAATAAAATCAAGGATATTTTTAAGCTTTAATGTTATTGAAAAAGCATCTTTCTATTCACTAGAAATTGTTTTACAAAAATTTACATTCTAGTTATCCTCACATGAAAGTTTCAGTTAAAAATACTTAACCTTTTAAAGCCAGAAGTACATAAATGCATATTCAAGTTTCCCATGTTTACAGTCCAAAATCACACCTATAATTAGGTAGCACTGTATTTCAACATAATGTTAACACTTATTACAGAATCAACTAAAAGCACAAGAAATTAGAAGCTTTGTGCTTGCAAAACTATATTTTATAACTAGCAATGCCAAGGAGGTTAAATTTGTTATCATTTAAAAAAGAAATCAATTTGCAATATATGATTTTCAATAGTTTTGAGGCATATTAATTTAATTACACATTCAAGTTTTTCAACAATTTGTTCAGGATACCAGGGATTTAACAATTGAAATCTTGTTACTAAGTTGAGATAAGGTTATAACGTAATTTAATTACTTGGGTCTTTATTTACACCTTTTAAAGCCAGAAGTACATAAATGCATATTCAAGTTTCCCATGTTTACAGTCCAAAATCACACCTATAATTAGGTAGCACTGTATTTCAACATAATGTTAACACTTATTACAGAATCAACTAAAAGCACAAGAAATTAGAAGCATAAATGAACTGTCACCAATATCCTAAATGAATACTCAGTACTTACCTTTGATGATGGTTTTCATGTCACACTTAGTGGGATCAATATTATGGAGAGCTATCAATAATTCAGCAGGAGTCAAAGGCAATGTGTAAGAAGCATCGCTGTTAGCTGAATAAAATGAAAAGTCAATACATTTCATATATGATAAAAAGAATGTTTAAATACTAATTTAGCATATACTTTTGAACAAAATAAAAAAATAACTATTAATCAGTTTCTGAAACAAACTTCTATCACTGCTTCACATTTGCAATAATTAACCTGATAGATATTAATTCTGTAACAAGTTTGATTTAATAGCAAAACTATATAAGACCATTTTTTTAAAAAATATCATTTAAAACAGGGATCGGCAACCTTTTAGAGTGGGTCAGAAAGTTATGCAGTATCTCATAGGAGGGCCATGATTTTAAATGTACTATAATTGTCTCAATTTCAGACTGCTCCATCTAGAAAGCTGCCTTGGTTTGGAGGTTTATAGAAAAAGCAATAAAGTCAATATTATTTAAACAAGGTTCATTATTTTAATGCAGGAATAACAGGATAACAACAAACACAATCAACAAAAATGTAAATTTCTTACTACAAAAGAAAGCAAATTATTTAAGGAAATATTTGTTATGATACTTATTGTTTGATCATTTCTTCACATCAGGGGAAATATTTGTCAACGACAGGTGTAAAACATCATCCAGGTGGTCATCACCTATCCTTGTTCTAAAACAACTTTTATTATATTTCATTTTCAAAAGCATACGTATTTGCAAATAATGATACCATCATTTTTGCATTATTCAATAGACATTTATGCTTAGCAAAATTTTTCTTGCAGAAGTCAACAGGAGATTCAGAATTAAATTTTGATTTAATAAATTGTAAGACACTGAACTTCAACTAATATTTTTCTGCCATTGCTCTACAAATGAATTAGATAATTAGTGCCCAGGTGTTAAGCTGGTGTGCTGAATAAAAATCCTTCACAGCTACATGAGCCCCCACCCGGGGAGTGGGGGGTGTCTGAGTGCTGCCAACCCCTGATCAAAAAGGAGAAGTAGAAAGACCACAAGAGTGGATCTTGTTTACAAAGTAAAAAAGAAAGACAGATTGAAGACAACTTAGAATTTCTTTTATCTATTAAAGATGTGAAGATAGTGTAACAAATAAATGCCAAGCATCAAAAGTGGAATCGGTGATCCAAGTTCCAATTCAGGGTTAGTCTGTTAGAATCACTTTCATACAAATGCCTTTAGGCAACAGTATGTATCCATTTCTTCTCCCTCCAGTTAAATAGTAAGGTAGACAGAGCTCTCTATGGGTTAATAGTAAGGTAGACAGAGCTCTCTATGGGTTAATAGTAAGGTAGACAGAGCTCTCTATGGGTTAATAGTAAGGTAGACAGAGCTCTCTATGGGTTAATAGTAAGGTAGACAGAGCTCTCTATGGGTTAATAGTAAGGTAGACAGAGCTCTCTATGGGTTAATAGTAAGGTAGACAGAGCTCTCTATGGGTTAATAGTAAGGTAGACAGAGCTCTCTATGGGTTAATAGTAAGGTAGACAGAGCTCTCTGTGGGTTAATAGTAAGGTAGACAGAGCTCTCTGTGGGTTAATAGTAAGGTAGACAGAGCTCTCTGTGGGTTAATAGTAAGGTAGACAGAGCTCTCTATGGGTTAATAGTAAGGTAGACAGAGCTCTCTATGGGTTAATAGTAAGGTAGACAGAGCTCTCTATGGGTTAATAGTAAGGTAGACAGAGCTCTCTATGGGTTAATAGTAAGGTAGACAGAGCTCTCTATGGGTTAATAGTAAGGTAGACAGAGCTCTCTATGGGTTAATAGTAAGGTAGACAGAGCTCTCTATGGGTTAATAGTAAGGTAGACAGAGCTCTCTATGGGTTAATAGTAAGGTAGACAGAGCTCTCTATGGGTTAATAGTAAGGTAGACAGAGCTCTCTATGGGTTAATAGTAAGGTAGACAGAGCTCTCTATGGGTTAATAGTAAGGTAGACAGAGCTCTCTATGGGTTAATAGTAAGGTAGACAGAGCTCTCTATGGGTTAATAGTAAGGTAGACAGAGCTCTCTATGGGTTAATAGTAAGGTAGACAGAGCTCTCTATGGGTTAATAGTAAGGTAGACAGAGCTCTCTATGGGTTAAATAGTAAGGTAGACAGAGCTCTCTAAGAGAAGGAAATCTTTAAATTCCAAACCAAAGAGTAGGCAACAGGGATCTACTCCACTAGCTTTCCTAAAAAAAATGCAAGGCAATTCTGGAATCTGAAGAGTCATGATGACCTGTGTTCTGGAAGGAACATGACATTTTACCATAATTTTGTTGTTAATAAAGTTCCTTTATATATTACACTATTTGATTTAAAATGTTTTATTAATATATGTTATAATTCTTTATATTAGATATTTTCATAAAACTGCTTTTCTTTTCATTATCTTTAAACTAATTTATCAAAAACTTGAAAACTAGTTATACACTTAACAAATAAGAATTGTGTAATCGTGTGTACTGTCACAGTGATAGTTAACAACTTTTGTAAGTCATTTTCAACAGGGTTCAATCCTCATGGCATATACTGTTCCAGATCAAGTTTAATAAATAATTACTTCTAGGGAAAGAAAGAACTTACCATGACCTCCAAGTAACCTATTGAACACCTCTTTAACAACGATTGGATTTAATTTAATTAATTTGGGTAAAGCTGCCAAAACTTCTTTCTGTAAAGAAAAGTAAACATTTTAAGTGATTTAACAAAAATGTAATGTGTATGTGAAGGCTTTGAAATGCAATTATTTCACAACAGTTTTCATTAATGAAGATATACACCTGTATAAAACCTTCTGCTATCCTATTACATGGCCAAAAGCATATAAAATTGTAGAATTAGAATAACAAGGTGTATCGTGTGCAATATATAGAACACAAAATATGAAATCACTTATATTTGAAAATCAGCATTAAATCTGTTCACATCATCCCTAAACTGGTATAGATAAACAAGTGAGGAAACTCAACAGTTGTGCAAAACTAACAAGTCTTTGCCATAAAAATATACAGTTTATTCCAAAAATTCTAACTGTACCTTATCAAATAATATAAAATTTTGGTTTTGAGACAATCTACAGCATAAATACTGTAAAGTGAATAATGTAAATTAAACCTTTAAAACAATTTATAAACAAATTCGTTTTAATTCCATTTTTTTGTTTTTAACCTATTATTAAAAGGTTGACAGAGAAAAAACTGCTTTTTAAAACAGTGAGTGACCCCACCACTATATTTGCAAAGAGGAAACTATTACATTAAATTCAATTCTAATGTGCAAATAGAAATTTACCTTTTGTAGCCCTGTTAAGACAGGAATTAAGAATCGAACATCAGGAACTCTCTTGTGATAAAGGTCTTGAACTCGTTCAACAAGTTCTGGAGAAGGTGCAGCTGAAATAATCATAAAAGAAAATGTAATGTATTATTTGTACAGTATAATGGCTGGTCACATTCAATGCCTCAAAAACCAAACTTAGTGATGTTCTGTCATCACTGAGCAGACACAAAACTTTCACCAATCGCAACGAACAATTGTTTCCTAAGGGAGGCCCTGTGCTTTAAGTGCCCATTGGCATAAATTTAACCCAGACCTCCAGTGGAACTCGTACATACAATTCATCCACTAACAATGCTTGAAAAATAGTTGTTTCTCTGCATTGCTCCAGTAAGTACCGGACTCCTCCTGCTACCCTCTACCATTACAAGAGCCAGAACAGGCCATATTTTGGCAGGAGATAAATAGTCTTCACTTACCAGTTTCTATATAGTCTAAAAGCATCTCTGAATCCTTGTAGATGACAAATTATTTTCCACCCTACAACTGCTTTCTGACAGACAAAATGTTGCAAGCCTACAAAGTTCCACCAGTTCTAACCTTCACGGCTAAGACCTGCCATGCCACACACATTGTAGCAAACCATCTTCATTCTCTTTGTATTCCATTGGTGAAATGCAACTTCTGCTTGAGCAACTTTTTACAAGAGGATACTTCTCCAATCACTACAATCTTAACCTGTTTAAACCTAGAGTCAACCATTAGCCTTCCTACATCTATCTAAACATTTATAAATGGAACTTTGTCTGTCCGTTACCTATAGACTCCAAAATGGCTGAACTGATTTTCTTGAAAATTTACACAGTTGTACTATAAGCGTCTGCGAGTGTTCTTAGCTAGATTTTGTGTCGAGGTACCCCCGATAAATATCAAAAATCGATAATCGAAAAAATCGGGTTATAGAAGGAGTGGTCTGATTTTAATCAAATTTGATACACTTAGACAAAGACATAAGGAAACGATATTCAGAAGTTTCAAGGTTGCAGTTTATACAATAGTGCAGAAAATCGATAATATATATATATATATGTAAATGCAAGATGTTTGTGTGTGGCTGTTTATCTGCCTGTATGTCTATTTTTTCAGCCCTTTTATTTTAGTTTTTGATTCAGGTTTGGCTCTAAGTAGGTATAATTGTAGTTCTTAGTCTCAGCCATGATACCATTTACTCAGAGGACTTATTTAGCCTTCAAAATTCAGTTTATGATGAAAAAAAAACAACTTATTTGATATCGATACCAGGAAATCAAAATTTGACTTACATCCATTCATTTTTCTTTCAGTCTACGGTTTCACTTTAACTTGGAAACAACTATTGCTTTTTAGTCTTTCGTGCCAACATCCAAAGATTCTGAGCTCCAGGACCATGAATTAGTTTTAAAGCTTTCATTACACCCGAGCAACGCCAGGCTATACTGCTAGTATTCCCATAAACTGTCTGTTCTTACTCTGTAACACCCTACCTTGAGTGGCTTTTGGAACTTATACAGGATAAACATTGTAAAGAAAGAAAGAAAAAAATTCTTGTTTGTTTATATAAAATTCTGTAACTCCCATTAACCTGTCTGTCTGTCTGTTACACCCTTTAAAATAGTCATACATTGATTGACAGAAAAAAATTTTGGAGGGAAGTGCAAACAAGTAAGGGGGTCCAAAGTACAATCGATTTTACTACCATCATCATTTAACATCCATTTCCATGCTAGCATGGATTGTACAGAGTTTTCTTGATGGCTCTTTTCCAGACCACCTAATTTTGTGTAAGGCCTGGCTGTAATCTCAGCTTCCTTAAATCCTCTTGGATAAGCTAGGTCCATTTTGTACATGATCAACCTAACATATGTAATTGAACTATTATAAAATATTGGAGCAAGTTTTATAGCTGTATGCCCTGACACCAACCAGTTTAGAAGACTGGAAACTCAGTGTTTTTATTGAGACACAATCTATAGAAAGATTAACTACTAAAGGTTAAAGAGTTCAGCCAACCCTTTTCTACATAGAGTAGGTGTCAGTCAGTTAAGTGTCATACGTGATACACATTTGGGTGATCATGTCTAAAAAGAGACATGATTGACTGAGCAGAAGATTATCCCACAGTAGGTTACCATTACTTTTTGAGGTAGACAGTTTGCTAGCCAAGGCTATAGAATCCAATCTGTCCTGTTATTTAACCCATAACTGGAGGGAAGAGATGGATTAATACCTTTCCCATAAGGTCACAAACCTTGCGCATAAGTGAATGCAGGGAATTCAACTGAAATTCAAAGCTCCCCGATTTCTCGTTCCGAGCCAATATCCACTGCACCACAGTGCACATCAGAGTAGGTGTAGAGATTTTTATTTCAGAGATTTCCTTCTCTTAGACAAATTCTTATCCAAAGCTAAAGACTCTTATCCAGCCTTCAGACAGTGTAAATACAGCAAAGTAAGTTTTTTGTCAAAGTATTTTTCTGAACAAAACAGCTTATTCAAACAATGCTCAGTTTGTGAAATTGAATGAAACATGGAATTTTTAAAAATGTTACTGATAACTTCAACAATACTAAATGTTGTGAGAATTTCAACAAATGTCAGCATATTGCAAAAACTTTCTAATAATTTAAATTGTCAACAAACACATTTAGTATGGAGTTCTTTCAGGATGTGGGTAATCATGGCCCTCCACAATTTCCTGTTCTTTGTAGCTATTAGCAATGTTTGCTATTTTTTTTTTCTTTTCAAGGTTCTTTCCACTTCCTGACTTGACAGTCATTTTGTTACTTGCTGTTTCCCTCTACCCTTATTGCCTTCAATATGTCCTGTGGTTATCAAATTTTCCAAGCCTTGTTTCCTAATTATAGGTCTAAAAGTTATCCACAAAAAGACACTTTCAATATAGTTTTCATTAAAAGCTTTTGTTATATAATCAATTATAGATCAAAAGAGAAAGTAATTAAGAGTCTTACTTTTATCTGTAAGAATATGAATGACTCTGGTAACAAGTGTTTCTGCTCCTTTTGGACAATTTTCAACCAGCAATAAAAGTTCAGGTGACTCCATTCCCATACCACGTACCTGAATGCAAAAAGTAGGAATTTACTCAAATAATGTCTCAAGAATGAAGCTATTCTGTAATATCAATCATTTGAAACCATAAGCCACCAGACTTTTTATCATCCATTGTTCTAGACTGAAGAGTACTGAAGTGTTTATAAGAGGTTCTATTAACATACTCACAACCAAAAAGCAGTTTCATAAAATAGATGAATATGTAACTATTTTATATATTGTTAATAAGTTCAATTAATTATTATAAAGTAACCTTACAGGATAAACAAAGTAGCATCAATTTTTTTATTAAGAAAATAGAGGGTCTACATTAAAGGTTTGTGTATACATTATACATTTATAAAATAAATCATTCCAATTGCTTTTATAAATAAAAGCAATTGGAATGATTATTATAAACTGACTGGCTTAGATAAGAGTTGTACCGAGTGTGGCTTATTTTGCAATAATGTTTCAGAGATTTTTTGCAATTAATGAAAAATCTTTATTTTTAAATTCAGATAGTTACAATATTCACTAATAGCGTATTTCAGCATAAATTTTATTCTAACATTTACAAAGGAATTAATCTGCAAAAATTACAATAAGTATTTATAATGCTATTTTAAAAAACACTTTTTAGATGACAATATATTGTATAATAACATTAATTTAAAATAAATATAAAAATCTGATATCTTTATTCATATCAAAAATAGACTATATATATATATATATATATATATATATACACATACATACACACACAATAAATGAGATAGCTTGATTTATCTATTCAACTTGATTAATTTCTTAGTAATGTCCAGAAAATTGTATCCAATTCTGATAACAATTTTTAAATTATAATAATATTATGAAAAGATAGTAATATCAATATCATAGTAAATAACTTAGGAACATAAATTGCCAACAATTTAATGCATATTTAATTCAGAGAAGCAAGACTACTGACTGGGCTTTCCAATACACGTAGAATAGTTCTTTTGATATCTGCTGATGTCGCAGTGTACACTGTAGCCAACCTGTAATTAAAAAAAAAAAAAAAACTACAGCAAAACCAAAAAAATATTAAATTAATATTTTGTGCTTGAAAATATTCTTATACAAATTTTCCTGAAGATATATTTCAAGGATATAACTATTTTGTGATGTCAGTTTCCAATGAAAAACTTAATTTTATTTGTATCATACTTAGAAAGATGCTTCAAACAGCTATGAGATGTTTTATATATGAAATGGAAAAAGATTTTCAATGTCATTTCTGTAAAATTTATCTTTATTAGATTTTTATTTCAGTGGCTTCTCTGCCCCTATTCCTGTGGTTTTTAGGGTTTTTTCTTTTTATTTGATTTTGTTTTTTTTTTTTGGTTGTTGTTTTTAGGCAAAATAGTAAGAGTAGCTTATTTTTATTTGTAGCTAGAGTAACGATAAACATTAAGAATCAGTGTTAGAATTATGGTAACATTTGAATAAACTTGTCAGTAGCTTTATCTTTAATTAGTTACTCGTTTTTTTGTGACTTTATTGAGAAAACTTAAAGGAATATATCTATTCAAAACTAATTAATGATAATTTATTGAAACAAAATATATCAAAATTTTCATTCATTCTAATAATTACACATGACACAGTAAATACAAAACGATTTTTTTTATTCATAAATTTATAGAAATGTCTGAATAAGAAAATTTAAACAAACATAAAACAATGAGTAGCTAATCATAAATTTTGTAAAAATGCATTTTTTTAGGGGCGTTTCTTTCATTTGCTCTCACCACATAAATTCATAAAATAAGTTGGTTGGTAAATTTTGTTTAACAGTATATGAACCTCTAGGGAATAATTAATGCTGAAACCTATTTTGAATGAAATTGCATGCCTTCAACTACAGATGTATTGTTGGTCATTTTGCTATAAAATCTATTGTTGTTAATTCTATTATAAAACATGTTACTGGTTATTTTACTATAAAAATGTATCTTTATACTTTCATAGTGTTCTGTTTTTGTTTATGGGTTCACTATTTGCCTATAGCTGATACCCCAGGTCAGAGAGGACCTGAGAAAGACAGTAAGTAAGAGGTAGTTTCACACTCCTCAAAACTTCCAATCTCCTGATCAGAGGCATTGCTGCTGAACAAAGTTTATCGTCATATCCAGGAATAACTAAAATAGGTTGATAGCATTTTTCCTCTGAACTGAACATTCTTTTAATTAGATTTTGAACAAGAACACAAACACTCAATATTCTGAGCATATATCTCCCTATTAATTTGGTGGACAAGGATTTCTTTGTGTTTAATGTCTGTGGAAGGTCTAATTTTTTAACCAGGTATTTCTATTGATTAGGCATCCTTCATCCTAGATCATGATTATTAAAAAAAAGTAAAATAAAGAAATGAAAAATTAAAACGAGTAATCTAAAAAGAAATGTTTGGAAAAATATTCATTTAAACTTTCTATAGTTCAGATATGTTTTAGTAAAACGTTTTCATATTTCTTTATAAAATGGAAAATAGTAAATATTGCATTGTAGTTTATTTACATTTAATAATCTTGTGAATAAAGAATCTAACAACTAAACAGCTGTGACATTTTTGTTGTTATTAAAATTCTAAATATAGCTTTTGAAAACAAACATTGCCGAGAATAGTCAAAAGAAAAACTGTCATTTTAAATGGAATATTTTTTGTGGGTCTCAACATTAAACTTTGCTGAAACATTGATAACTGACAGGGAAGTTAAATATTTTTATAAGTAGCAGATAAAATTAGTACCAGATTAATTTAAGTAAGAGAAGAGAGAATGTAAGGGAATAAAAAATGAATCAATACTTACTCATGGATCAATTTGTGGTTGCTAGGTAACAGACCAAGATAAAGATAAAGACACAGTTTGATGCAATCTTCCACCCACACTTCTGGGGGTTCTATTGATTTGAAAGAGAAAAAAAAATAACAATAATGATTTGATCAAATCCCACTTAAAAGAGAAAAATAAATCAGATAAAGTATCAAGAGTTTTTATTCATAGGAACAGTTGGAGCTGGTCCATTTTTAAAATTATGAAGGGAAAAAAAAATCAGTCAGTTGATGTAAGGTCTGCTTGAAACAAATATTTATCTTTCTTTATCAATTATTTACCACATTTATATTCTGAAAGACTTAATTAAAATATATAAACTCTTATGTAGGTTTATAAGAAATTAATTCTATCTTTTCACTTCAAAAGAACTGACAATTTTACATCCTTAAAAATCACATCAAATGAGATTACAACTGTGCTTAGCTATGAAAAGTATTTCAATTTAATATCAAGAGGAAAGTATTTTACTTTCATGGATTATTTAAAGGTTTTACTCAATAACAAAATTTATAATGATATACCATCATGGAAAATTATGAGAAACCTAAGCCTTTTTATGAATTTTAAATATCTACATCTAATACAATTATAAAGTAAGCTAAGTAAAATTAAAAGGATACAAATCCAGAGAGAATAGACAAAGTAAACATACCAGTTTTTAATCTTGTACCAGAAAACAATTCAATAGGAGGTTTGGGGGCAAGAAGGTATTTCAAGTAAGTAAGCGCATGACCCTTAAAATAAAAATAAAAAAGATTTTTTGAAGTTGTCAATGCTATTACAGAATATAAACCAAGAATCTACAGACAAATAAATCTAACAGCAATATTTCATCAAAAATAGCAATTTGATCTGTCTTATAACTCTGATTGTCCCGCTCTTAAATAGCACAACCATTACACCCTGCCCATACCTCATAAATAATGGATTATTCCGTTTTGATTGCATGTAAAGACAGAAAAGACATATCAGAGACACTACTTGATTTCAGTGGGAAAATGATGGAAAAAAGAGAAGAAAAAAGTGTTTAACATTTGTTTCAGTGAAAGGGGAAAAAAGTTGTTGATTTCAAAGTTTTTCATTTGGACTCCCTTATTTCTTTAAGTAACAACCAGCATTCATAATTGTTATTGCAATATTTTATTTTGATTAAGTTATCAAGCTCAAATATTGCGCATTGCAATAAGGGAGTTTCTACAGATATTTTATTGCCATAGAACTCACCATGAGCTTATCCAATCATTAACATAAGAATTAAAATTTATCAAAAGATTCAAATAGGAAAACTGAAATTTTTACGGGTTATTTCTAGTATGCAGAAATATTTAAAACAGAACATCAACATATTAAAGTTTATATTAATGGTAATATTAAGATGTACTAGAAAATATTTTTTTTAATGTTTTATAATATGAACATGGATGCTAATATCTCTAGAAATTAGATGATAATGAAATCACTTCTAAATTTGTTCAAATAGCAACAAAGTCAGTGGTTAAAATTTAACAGTGTAAAAAGGATTATGGGTAATATTCATCTTAATCACGAATTATATTTATCTTTTCATAACATTCTGGATATATATATTTCATTAATGGTATTTTCTTTAATATTTAACTACCAATATAGCTGATACCCCAGGTCAGAGATCTTGAGTTTGATGACAGGAGTAGATAGACATAGAAATATTGCGGAGACAATGAAGCCAAATGGAAATGCTTTTACAGACAATGAATCTTTGCCTCTTGATAGACATCCTTCAGGTCAGAAAGAAAGACAAACCCTGTGTGTAAAGTGTATTGGAATTTTTGAGGATGAGTTAATAAATAATCTTGTCAGATACTACTTACACAAAGTGCTTTTCTTTTTTTCTCTTATATTGAAGCTATTAATTAAGTGCACTCTAAGTAAATCTCCAATTTTTTTCTCAGTTCATATACTGCTTTGTACTACAACTACTTTTGCGATGATATTGTGCATGAGCCTGGCATGAGGTTGACTAAGAACTGTGAGATCAGTGCACTTTCAATGCATTTTTTCTTAGGGAATTTTTTTCTTTTTCTATTCTAATCAGACTAACATTTATTAGACTGAAATTGTGGCCAGATTTATATTGCCACAATTTCATTAAAAAAGTTATACAATAGAAGAAAAAAAAATTTTGTTCAATTTAGAAAAATTTTATTCAAAAAAATTTCCCTTAAACTTGAGGATCTCCTTGATGTGGCCTCAGAAGTAACTTAATGCCCAAATCAGATGGTGTTCTGTCATGTTGGATATTATATTTAAGAATGGCTGCCTTCAAAAGATCCTTAGTATAGAAGGATTATTGGTTGGTTGTTCAAATCAGGAGAGTTGATAGTCTACATGTTAGAGTGGGAGTGGCAATATGATTGTGAAAATCTTGTTAGTCACACCTAGGTATCATTGGCCATGTTAGAGAAATCAAAACCCCTAATGAAATACTGTTACGTTAAGTCAACATTTGTATCCTCACCATATATTTTACAAGTACATTTTTAGTACCCTAAAGATTTGAGACGAAGTATAAATATTTGGGGGGTTTTTTTTTGGTTTTTTTTTTTTATTAAATTTTAAATACGCAGATTATAGAATAATTTCTTTGTGACCGGCTAAGTCCAGTTCTTGGAAAAGAACCTTCCTTTCGCTCACCTCCTGTCTGGTCCTTGAATGCCAGTCTAAAGTGCAAGTGACCTTGATAATATTCAAAACATAAGGCCTACTCATTTTTCATATATCCACACGTGACATAACTTAAACGGTTTTTCGTTTTTGTGCGCACCGGCACATAGCGTCGACACTTGGCTGTTTGTTTTCGAAGAAGTCGGACATCAACACACTGAACTCAACTGTTTTGCTGTTATATAAAAATTAGATGTCACTGAAACTCAAATAACTGAAGAAAGAGTCCTGAGTGGTATTCTTAAGCCCGAGTCATCTATATTTCCTCTGATTAGTCTGCCTGAAATATTCACCATCATCAAGGAAGTGAACTCTGTTATTCAAAGAATTACTAGATTAACATTTTTCTTTTTGAGTTTTATTTCTGGTACTCTATAACAACTGATCAACAATGATCCCTACAAATTTGTAAGTTTTTGTATGTTTCTACATATTCTATAATCTGCTGTCTTTACTGTTTTATATATTTCGTCATCTAAATATATTTTTCCCCTCATACCTTTTTAATTAGTTTTATTTTCTTTTCATTAATTGAATATTTGCATAGTTTGTAAATAAAGTATTTTTTATAAGATATTCTCATGTTGTCTTTTGTTGTGTCTGCTTATTGTTCATTTCTCATTGCCTTTATCAACACCTAGAATTGGAGAATTCTCCTCCCATTGTTCTTTTCACAACTTATTATTGAACCCTGGGATATTTTTTTTTTACTTTCTCGTTGCATCCCGGTTATCATAGTCCCAACAAAACCCCAGGTGTAACAATATGTACAGGCACCCCTTGATCTGAGGCTTGACCACCATGCCTAGCATCTCAATGTAGGTGTTGGCATGATATAACCCTCATTGCTCTCAATCTCGAGGATGATGAGAACTGTATGGGAGAGTCAGCAGAAAGCCACTTGTCATTCTCTTTCTAGAAGTTGATCATCTATGAGTTCCTGCAGTTGTCTTTAAGAGAACAAATTGAAATATTGTTACGTTAAGTCAATATTTGTATCCTCACCATATATTTTACAAGTACATTTTTAGTACCCTAAAAATTTGAGACGAAGTATAAATATTTGTTTGTTTATTTTTATTAAATTTTAAATACACAGATAATAGAATAATTTCAGTACATACAAGAAACTCACAAGCAAATCACATTTTTCATTCCCTTTTATCAGATCAGAAGCTGCTATGTCAATGCTCTTAGAATATTCAAATTTGGTTCATGCCAGGTAACATTATGTCATGTCATTTTACATTCATAAATGTGTTCTGAAATAATCTGCACACTGTGTATATATATCACAAAAAACAAGCAATTGAACATTAATTATAACTTACCTCAATTGATTTTCTAAGGTCATCTCTTTCATATAATTTTTTTATAACCCGGATAGCATGATTTCGCACCTATAAATAAAAATAAAGTTAAACAAGCAGAAAAAAAAAAACAAGTTATTAAAACAATTTCTATGAAGTGAATAATTAATGATTTTAGATTTGGATTTTTGGGTTTAAAATCGTTTTGGAAGACATTCAACTACAAAATATAGGTGCATATATAAATAATATTTCATTTAATTAAAGAGAGATTAAATGGACTTACACAACAAATTTTGAGGTAATATATTTGAAAAGAGTAATTTGTTGTCTTAAGGTACTCTATAAAAAATCCTTAAAAATATCTTAATTTCTGAAATTTCAGCATTATCAAGTATTTTTAAGGATAAATCATTGAAACTGATATCATTTACAATTGTGATTATTTTGCATTTATTTTTATTATGAAATGATTACCGACATTTTTGAGAACTTATTGATAAAATAACATCAATTCATTTAAGTATAGTAAAGATAAATTATTAATGATTTTGATATTATTTTGTTACTTTTAATTTATTTAATAATAATAAAATACTAATGATGAAATACACTGTGCAAAAGAAATACAATGACAGATCAAATATAATCAAAAAAAGAAAATTATAATTTTATCATACAAATTTTGATAAACTAAATGATTGAAAATTATGTCCAAAAAATTAAAGTTATTCTTAATTTACCAATCATAATATTTATTTTAAAAATAATATCTTATTAACTTAGAATTAATTGGTATATGCGTATATGTGTGTACCTCTAATTTGTCATGTGAAGTAAACTCCAGCAACAGAAGCAAATATTTTGGACGATGGTGTGGTCTGGCCAAGATCATTTCTTGCAAGGTTCCCATGCCAACATGAACGCGATTCTAGTGGAAGACAGATTGAAAATATTAGAACATTCTTAATACCTTATGAACAATAAATGCAAAATACACAAAAAGATCTTAATAAAATAATGTGATATAACAGAGGGCATCATAGATATTTTCTTTATGCTAGCTAGGATTTTACAAGCCAGCAGTAGAAGAGTGATTTTGGGAAGGTTAAAAACTTTAAAATTCCCACATCCCAATTACCCAATCCTTATATGATATCTATAACTAAAACAAATACATCAACATATTTAATGAAGCTTAAAGTAGAACAATTTCAAGATGACTTCATTAATACTTTTAAAAATTAAACATTCTACCCAATTTAGAAACAAGATATTTAGAAAATCAATAAGTTGTAGGTTATAGTTAAGACCTATAAGATTCCAATGACAAATGAAAACAAAGAATATAAGTAATGTTTAAAAAATTTCAAGCAATTAAAAAAATATTTGATAATGTGTAAAAACATACCAGTCAAGCATTAAAAAAAAAACAAAAAAAACAAAACAAAGGAGCTTATTTTAAATTAAAAATTTGTTAACATTGACAACTTTTTGCTTTTGGAGAGGGGAGTAACTTTTGCCTTGATAATAATGTAATACTTTATAAACATATGAACATGTCTTTGTGTGTGTGTATATTTTTAAGAATCCATTCTGTATTGGTCAACTAAAAGAATAAAATAAACCTAACAACTTACTTCATCTTGGCAGAATTTACGAAGAATCTGAACTGCGTTATCTGTGATGACAGGGGCTTCCAAAAACAAGCGAGTAAAAAGGCTACAAGACAAAAAAAAAAATAAAAAGCAAAAGAAAAATGACATGTTTAGTTCATTTGATATTCAAAACTTCAAAATAAAAATTTAGTAATTTATCACTCTTGCTTTTTTTCTTTTACAAAATTTTTTTTTTCTTGAGAAAGAAAAATTTAAGAATTTTAAATTCAGGATTGAGAGTTATTATAAGGGAATGAATGTGCAGTGAACTTAAAGTGATTACTTGGTTACTTATTTTAGCGCATAATTTTAATCATAATTATTGCCACATGGCTCAAATAATTACAGCATTATTTAAACAAATTAGCCATAAATAATCAACAATCGTTTATATTATTGCCAACAAAGAATGTTTTCTTAAACATTCATAAATAGTGAAATGATCGTTCTAAGTAACATAGTTAATCAAAATAAGTGCTATATAATTTATTGCAGATTATAAGTACATCAAATAAAAATAACCACTTCTAGTTGACAGTTTTCAATTTTATTACATTTCTAATGACCTAATCTGTAATTTCTTTTTGTCATTCAATATCTTTTCCAGTAAGTGATATAGTAAAGGATAATTTCCAGTATGAAAATTACAATATCTGTCAATCCCAATAGAACAAAACAATAAAGTGCAAAGCAGTTGATTTTAAATTAAATAATTCAGTTCTTTTTTTTAGAAGTATGTATTTTCATGGCAACTGCTCTGATGAGCTTCTTTCCCTGATACCCCAACCATGTCAATTTACACGTGCTACTACACTGCCATCAAGGTTACACTCTTTTACCATCGAAATAATTAAATGTAATTGCCTTTTCTACTCTAATAATTTTTCTCACATTTCCCATTTGTGGAACTCACTTCCATTTGCTTGCTTTCCTGATAGCTAAGTGCAACGTCAATTGCCATCTTCTATCTCCTTAGTTCCCATCATTCTCCTATCCTTTCTTTAAAATCCACTGTACTTTATATTTTTCTTTTCTCTCATTGTAAACCTCTGCAAATCAGTGGCAGTCCTGCCTTGCTTGGGGTGAGACAATTAGAAAAAAAAAACTGCTTTTCGTTTTGACAAAACTTAATCTTAAGAGACAACAAATGTGAAGGAAATTCCGATTTAGATTTACATATGATATTTTACTGGCACACCAACCCCACAGGTTATTTCAGGCAGAATCAAATAGTTTTAAGATTTATTTTTGTTGTGTTTATTTTGCAGACAAATTGGGATGTAATTTGGTTTAAGTTGCACTTTTTAGCCGGGTGTTTATTTAGTTTCCTTTTTATATTTTGGGGTAGAGTTTTGTTCCTTTTAAGAATTCTAGAATGGCTTGCATTTCGACAGGTTGAAGGAATAATAGTGTGTAAGTTGTAAAGTCTTAACATAAAATAATTTAAAACTGAAATCTTTGTATGAGGAAAATTTTTTTAAAGTGCTTAAGAAGGAGAAATTGTGAAGAAAGCTTACCCATCTCTGTGGTCAGATCGCTCCAATAGTCCATTAAGTAATCTGGTTAGACATTCATCATAGCTAGCAAGGACAATTTTGTGTTCCCCCACGTGAGACCGATTAAAACCATGGCAGACCACATATTCCTGATACAGCCACGAGAAGGCAATATCTGCTCGGTTGCGTAAGTCCTCAAAGATATATTCTTGTAACACTTAAAAAAAAAAAATAACAGTTAAATATATTATTTAAACAGTCATTAAAAAAAAAAATCAAAGCCAAAAAACAAAGCACTTTTGAAGAGATGGATATTGCACATAGATTTTAGATGCTTTTCTATGTTTGAAGAAATCAAAAACACTATTCATATTATTTAATCAATAGAAACCAAGAACTCTTCCCATTGGAGTTGTTAGTAGTGATGTAAAAATTATAGTTCAAAGTAACTGCTATACTGATTTAACATAATTTATGAACGTGTGGATGAGCGGTTAGTACATTCACTTTCTGATCATGAAGCCTGGGTTTGAATCTCACCATGGTTAATTTTTCAGGAAGGGGACTTCTTGATATTATCAGTTTTAAAGAGGCAATCCCAGCACACAGCACCTTTGAAAAGTGCCTGAAAACCATACAACAGGTTCACCCAAGCCTTGTGAGTGAAATTGGGTAGATGGAATCTTTCAGGAGCCATCAATGGCTGTGTTGGCATGAAGTCACAAGTCAATGTATCCAAGGATTTGAGCGTCCTGGCCTTGTTCAAACTGTTGATTTCACCAGACTTGTGCTCTCTCCCAGAAACTGTAACTAGATTTGCTCAACATAGTTGCAGTATAAACCACAGGCGGGCTCTGTTGGTGTTGAACATACATACAAATATGCCTGAGCAAGCGTCTGCAACGGGGATTAGCTAGCCAACATGGGAAACAATCATCCTTAGACACAAGTGGCCAGCCATTTATTTTAATATAAACAACTGTAAAAGAAAGTTCAAGTTGAAGCTTCTACATACAAATAAAATGTACATTGTCTCTTTTTTTTTTTTTTTTTTTTAGTTTTGTTTTTTAATAATTTCATCTGAAATAATGCCACCAAGATGCAAGGGGTTACTGGGAATAAAAGAAAATTAGAAGGACCTAGAAATCTAATCTTAAACATGAAATAAGAAACCTTTGGATATGGATGAATGGCCACTCATATCCAAAGATGCCCATTTACTAGAGTGGGTAGCTAATCTCTATTGCATTCATCTACTCAGGTGGGCTCTGTGGGTATTGAACACCCACAGGGTCTACCTTAGTTATAGTTCCTGAGAGAAAGCATTATCTAGCATGAATCAACAGTCTGAACAAGGCATGTATGCTCAAAGCCTTGCTTGCATTGACTCATGACCCTGTGCTAGCACAACCCTCTATGGCTCCCAAAGGGTTCCATTCTAACCACTCAGCCACACACCCACGATGAACCTCTATGCCTGTTTAAAAGAACAGGGTTGTGTTAACCAGGCGATGGGTTAACCTATCTACTCATATTAAAAAAAAAATTATTTCTATGAAAATTCTTGAAGAATTGTAAAATTCTAAGGTGAAAGTTATGCAACAAATATTTACTGATTTCCTAACAAAGCTTACCTTAACTATCTTAGTGCATGTTGTCAATCTAGTCCTACTTTTTTTTATATTTTCTGCTTAATGGACAAACAAAAGAAAGAATCAGTAAAATACACTGACAACATTTATATTATTTTTGTATTCTGTTCTATATTTTATACATTTTATGCTTGCACCAGTGAAGTAGAGAGAAACTTGGATTTAGGATCTTAATCTAACTGACCAAAATTAAAGGAATCTGATTTACTTGAGTTTTTTGTTTTGTTTTGTTTTTAAGCAAAGTAACAAGATTACTGTGAAAAAAAACATTATTAAGGAGATAGAACAATAAGAGAACTGGATTTAAGACAAGATAATGAATAGTCTTGTAATCTTTTAAAATTAAAGTTGACTAGGAAGCAAGAAGCCGAAAGAGAGTTCTGTAAAGAAGAAACTGTTAGCATAGAACTTAGCCATTTCAACTGTAAAATGATGAGACCTTGCTGCCAATCTAGTACTGCACATAAACTCAATATCTAAACACCTTAGAGAAAATTTTATCAGAACAATTACCATGGAAATATTTACAGAAAAGGCACAAGGAAGCTACGTCATAACAGTGGAAGAGTTACAGAAGCTGAGATGCCATGTCAGAACCAATAATACTGCAAATTCTTTATATTTTTATCAAGAATCTTTACATACATAATTTCACATTTTTTCAGAATATTATTGTTACACATGGATGTGCATTGTGGTGCAGTGGATATCAGCTCGGAATGAGAAATTGGGAAGCAGAGTGCAAATCTCAGTTGAATTTATTGCATTCATTTATGCGCAAATATCCTTGGGAAAGATTGGCAACCAGTCTACCACAGAAAGCAATAGCAACCTACTGCAGGATAATCTTTCGAGACATGATCGCCCAAGAGTGTGTCAGGTATGGCACTTAACTGACTGATTGTTACACGTTTTTATTTTTTTTATTGGTGTAAAACACACTTATGAATGGCTATCAACTCTTAACAATGAAAATAGTTTTTCTCATAGATACGGTGCTTTCCAGGTCAAACTAGAATTTTTTTTTTTATTCAGAAATTATTTTATTGATAATCTTTTAAAAAAAAAAAAAGAAGCTTCATTATTTAAAGGTCATAAGTGGTAGGTGATGGCAGTATAAGACTAAAACTACATCCCTATTTGTCGTATGTTTACCTGACAGTAAAAACAAGGCATAGTAATAGGTTAATTTTTTCTGTATAAAGCTCAAATTTTAATTTAGCAATGTTTAATTGCCTTTCTATAAAATCAAGATACTCTTCCCCTTTAAAAGTTCCGCATGTGTTTATATGCAATATTAAGGGGAGACCACCCAACATGTCTTCTGATTAACAACGAGTGCAAGGGTTATAACTTCTCACTTAATATTACATTTATCCATGGCCTACTAATAATATATATATATATATATATATATATATATATATATATAGTAGGCTGTGATTTATTTAAAGTTAAATGAGTGGGTGGTGTAACGGTTATGTAATCGGTGAATAGATTTTAAATTTCGGCCTAGTTTGTTATGCTTACTTTCAGACTGGTGCCACTAAAGAATGTATGAATCCATCTCTTCTTCACCAAGCTATGGGAGTTAAATGGCAGACTAGACTGATCTCTTCAGTCTTGGGTGCCAACCAACCTTAAGAGAAAAAAACTATTAAATTTCAAACCGTGAAGAAGGTAACAAGAAACCACTTATCTTTTCCAAGAATATGATGAAATTTGTAAATTTCAACATCAATAATTTGAAAGACATTTCGGAAATATAAGATCTTTCATATTGAAAAACTTAATTCTAAGTGACTCATTATACTTCAGAGAAATTAATCTAAAAGACATCTTGCACATAAATTTTCTGTAAAGTGCTGACCAATATTTTTCTTTAATCATCTCAAAATATTTGTATATAAAAACTCACAATTTTTCAATTCACCACCAAACTGAGCCACAAGGGATGCCAAAATTTTTGTTCGTTCAGACAAAGCATTACCAATTAAAGCACTTTCTGAAAAGCAAAAATAACATAAAATTAAAAAAAATTAAAAAAGAAAAATAAAAGCGAAAAATTAGCTAGAAAATTCTAAAAATTAAATTATCTATCAGATAAAATGTACTGTAAAATTATTTCTCATTGAAAAATTTGAAATAAAATTTATTAATAAATATTTTAAAAAGCAATTTCTTTTGTATAAACTTTATTATATTATTTCAATTTACAAAAGTATTCCAAACAAAATTAGTCACTAATGAACTGTTATAATTATGAGAATGACATAAGAAGTATTAGTGCTAAAAAAGAAATCAAATGTAAAAATTTAATTTAAAATTTGAATTCACATAAATATCACTACAAAGTTTAAATTATTTCCAAAAAACCTAATTAAATCTTTATTTTGAAATTCATTATTTTAAGCACGTACATAAGATAGACAAAATTCATCTAAAATAGTTTTTACATTCAAGTGACGCTTGATATTTATAATTCAATGCCATAATATCAAAGAATACAAGCATATGCTATAAAAATAAAGAGAATATATACTAGATTTTTTAAACATTTTCTTTTGTAATAAGTATGATCAATTGCATTGAGTGCTTTCTATTCAAGTGATAAAAATAATCATTGTACCTTGATTACAAAAGAAATTTTAAAAATGTGTAAGATATAAACTAATGAATATTTAAGCTTTAAGATTTGCTTTTATAGAGAGTGAAATAAACAAAAAGGAAAAAAGGACAGGGTTCAAGAAGACAGAAAATTACAATTGAATTTGCATTTAAATTTTTGTAGATCTTAGTTAACAGGAAAGCAGGAAAAGAAATCCACAAATGAGAATTGTGAAAGAAAAAAATTATTAGAACAGAAGTTATGGTTACAACTATCAATTTTAACAGTGAAATAATGAGACTTAGCTACCAATCTAGTACTGTACTTAAATTCATGAATTTGAGGTAAAATCATTAGAACAATGTAACAGCTTAACATTCTTACTGAATATAATTAAAAAATATGGCTTATACTATAACTTTATTTAAAAAAAAAAACTGTTTGTCAATAACACTGTTTAATTGTCTGAGTTGTTCCTAATTTTAACAAGTACAAATTTCTGGCATTTTATTTGAAAAAAATGTGTATACATGTGTTGTCCAGAAAGTCCATGCTAATTTTTAAGGGAAATTAAAACACAAAACAAGAAAATGCCATGAAATATTTATTCAACCAAATCTGAACCATTTTGTTGCACAACCTTTCTCCAATTTTTTCTTCAACTTAAAGATTCCATCTTCCCAGAATTCATTCAGGTGGTTTTTTATAGCATCCAAAGAATTAAAACTTTTACCATTGAGACCATTTTGCAAGGACCTGAATAAATGAAAATCTGAAGAAGCAATGTCTGGTGAATATGGTGGGTGGGGTAACACATCCCAGCCAAGCAACAATTTTTACTGGGTCATCAAAGAAACATGAAGTCTGACATTATCCTGACAGAAAACAACTTTTTCCTCTTTCCCAATTCTGAGTATTTATCTTGAATTGCTGCCTTTAATTCATCCAGTTGCAAGTAGTACTTTTCAAAATCAATTGACTGGTTACTTGGCAGAAGCTCATAGTACACGATTCCTTTCCGACCCCACTAAATGCACAATATGACTTTCTTAGAATGAAAACCTGCGTTTGGGGTGGTTAAAGTTGGCTCATGTCACTTACCCCAGGATCTTTTTCACTGAACATTGTTGCAAACAATCCATTTCTCATCACCTGTCACAATTTGCTTAGACCAAAAAAAAACAAAAGCCATATTTTAAGTGTGTTTATAAAGCCAATCAGAGAGAGAAATGCAACCCAAAAGATTCTTTTCACTCAGATCATGTGGAACCTAAGTATTGTAACAATTTGAGTACCGAAACTTCACTAAGTGCTCACGGATGGTAGATTTTGAAAGATTTAGGGTTTCTTCTAATTCCTAATTTGAGTAATGTTAGTTATTCTCAATTAATGTCTTGATTTAGTTGTCACCTCTAGTGGAGGGTCAGCCTGAGCATTCTTTATCACCAACAGTTGTCAGCTAAAGAACCTTCACCATATCTTCAGCACTTCTTTTTTTATTGTCTGTGAGACATTTTTGCCTTTGCAGTAATAAAAAAGGCAATCAAGTGTCTAAAATGCACCTTCTAATCTTTTACTTTTTAATGCAAAATTGACAAAAATGAAGTAATTCAAAACTTTCTTGCTCAAGAGATAGTTTGATGTGTGCTCTAATTGGGAATTGACATATTCTAAGAAGTTGGAACCTGAATGACTAAAAAAAAAAAAAATTAATCAGCATGAACTTTCCAGACAACCCAATAGATAAGCAAATACCTTTGAATATCAGATTTAAGAAAAATTACCACATGTTATCTGTGGTGTTATAAGTTCAAGCACCATAAAAACAAACTAAAAAAAATAACTCTTTCATAGTATGGACACAAATATTTTAATATTTAGTTTCTGATAGCACTAACTAATGCAATTTTTAGTTACTCTTATACTAGATGTAAGACCATGTGACAATCTATAAAATTCTATCTAGATAGATGTAACAATTTTAAAATACTGAAAAAAAAAAAAAAAAACTTAAAAAAGTACATTGTAACCTGTATAATTTACATAGCAGTAACCACTTAAATGTACAGTAAGAAAAATCATTTTTAGATACCTGACTAAATTTCTTGCTATATTCAAGGGTAAAAATCAAGTGATATCTTTAACAGTAAAAAATAGTATTTGTCTATACTTCTAAGATAAGGTAGTATTTACTTAATTTACATTGTTTGGACTGTTGTCCTCATGTTTATTGCCATGTTTACAACATTTCAGACATTGTACACTCTGGCCTCCTTCAGGTGCTAGGAATTTCAAATCAAACCCTTTATTTCGATCACGGGGTATATCATTCTCATTTCACATGCAATGCCATGTCCGGTAGCCATGTAGTTATCTCCCTTTAACTTAACTCTCTAAATTATTTGTTCACTACTGCTGTAGCCTGGTATTGAAATAAAGGCTTCGGTTTAAAATTTCTAACACCTGAAGAAGGCTAGAGCATACACAACCCGAAATGTCATAAACATGGCAATAAAGATGAGGACAATAGTCCAAACAATGTAATTAAAGTAAATACTATCTTATCTCAGAACTATAGACAAATACTATGTTTTTACTGTTAAAAGATCAATGAATAGAGAAATTCTTTTAAATGTGAGGTAAAGATTCAATTTGTAATAAATTAAATAAAAAGTAAAATGATTGTAATTACTTACTTTCAGCATTCAATATTCGTTTGACAGAACTAACTGTCATCTGATCCAGCAAATCCCTGTCCATATTCTTTGTCACACTTGCCAGTTTGAATTGTTTCATACCTTTTCTGGTTCCCTATTTATAAAGAATATAAGTAATTGAATTAAGAAAAAAAAAAAATTAATTTTAAAATCAAAAGTTTAAAAAACCTGAAGTTTGTTTAATTTGTTTTTTTATTATACATAATTTTTGGTCACATGACATAGCAGCTTGACTCCATTATGATGCATGACCAAAGATTAATGGAATGGGAATCTGGAGAACTGAGTTTAAATTACAGTCAGATTTGTTAGAGTCACTTATGCGCAAATACTCTTGGGAAAAATATGAATTCATATGTTATAACTCATCTATGGATTGTATAGCAGGGCAGACCAAGTCCTATAGCCTTGATTAGTAACAAGAATATTGCAGAACAAAATAGCAACTTCCTGCAGAAAATCAAATGATATATTATTGATCAGGTGTGTAATACATTTGGCACTTCACTGGCTGAACACCAAGAACAAACTTATTTTGCTTTGACATAATTAACAATCATAAACTGTCATTGAATGTAAAATATTTTTTGACATTGCCACAAATAGGTGTTTAACATTGTTGATCAGTTTAAAGAATGATAATCATTTCAGAGATTGTTAAAACATAACCTTTTTGAGAATTAGCATTATTTTTCTTTGTATAATACAAAGATCAATCGATCAAAAAAAGTAAAAAAATAAAATCACAAACCATGAAAGGTTGTCCTAACAGTGTACTTTCTGGTTTTTTGCTCAAATCTTCAGAAGTAGAAGTCATTCCCCCTAGAAAAAAATGAAAATTACTCATTAACTATTTCTACAAGAGATGGAAAAGATTTGAAAGAAATTATATTACAGATGTTAAACTTCAGGTAATCACAGATTTTCCAAATATAAAAAAAATTGATCATAGAGAATAGGAAAAACTTGATTAATATCTGCCCTAGTTGCACTGATATTAAGATAAAGTAAACATTTTAAAGCTTAGGTAACAAAGACACACATTCCAAGATAAAGCATGTTATTTGTAATTTTTATTTTAAATTCAGTTTCTCTGAATCTAATTACCATTCAAACCTGATTATATTTTATTATTTTAATGGCAATTATAAGTTGAGATCATATTTTAAGTCATCATAATTTATTTGGATTTACTGTACATGAACAAAAAATCTAAGAGCTGAAAATATTGTTTCACAACTTATGAAAAACTACTGTTCTTTAGTTTATTTTTATTTATCTATCTACTCAATTCATTTTGGCCTGAGTCACTATTATATAAATATTTTTTATAATGCATAATAAAAATAACCTCATTTGTATTGAAAAGTTCTCAGCTTGACCAAAACCTTAAAAAAAAAAAAAAAAGGAAAAAATGCTTGGTCATTTAGTCAAATTTTGGGAAATGAAAAAAAAACAAACTTTCCAGCACTTTATATTAATCAGTTTCTGTAAATGTTTTCCTCTCACTGTGGAAAACAAAATTTATAACATACTGAGGAAAATTTTTATAAAATTAAATTTAAAATGAGTCATTATCATTATTTCTTAAGTTGTTCAAAACTAATATTTTCATCCTCAAGACATTTTTTGCAGCCAACTTACCTACTAATGTTTGTATGTGTTGTTTGCTGGAAGCCAAACCATCTTCAGAGGTGGAAATTTGTTCTTCCTCATTTTCACCAGCCTTAAAATTTAATATTACAATTAAATAACTATAACAAAGTCTTAATAAAATAAAAATAGTTTTCATCAAGTTAATTTTATAGATTCTTTAAAATTAAATTTGAGTGAAATTATGAGAGGGATGCTGAAAAGTATTAGGGTCAACAAAGAAACTTTTTAAAAAGGTTTGTTTGGTTAGATTTTCTTAAGTTAGAACTTTTCAGCACCCCTTTGTATGTAAGATTTTAAAATAGTACAAAGATTACTTTTTGATGATTCAATGTAACTGTCAATATGTAATTTTTAAAAACAATTGAAATCATTTAAATAAAATTTACATAAATATTAAAAACTAAATTAAATAAGAAAAAGAAAGTTATAACAAATTCTTGCATTAGCCATACTCATTTACAACATAATTCTATACAGGTAAACAACTGTTAGCAAATATATCACAATTTGTTTAACATAAGTTACCTCCCAAATCATTTTTATACTTCATTGAAATTACCTGTTTAGTATAGTCTATATTTAGTTTTCTCAATGTAGATGTAAATCTTTAAGTAATCCCAAAATATACTCAATAGATAAGCAGTTTTAGTTTTTCATATTAAAAACTATATCGGTAATACAATTTCAAATTTCATTTAAGCAAATAAGACAACACATCCCACCATCTTCCTATAGAAAGACATGTTGTGAGAAAAAAAAAAAAAAGAAAATCAAATATAAGCTAGAAAAAATAACAGAAAAGATGAAGAGAAAAAAAAAAAGAGGCTTTAATATTTACCATGCGCTGGACTTCATTAATTCCTTTGCCCATGCCTGCCATAGTTAACTGAGTGGCAAGAAGTCGTGCAAGGTGTTTAATTTGTCCTGGTGTTCCAGCAGCAGCAATAGGAGTATAAGTTGCCTGGAAATGTGCTGGTAGAGAATCAGGCAACATTACCTGGTGTAATTGGAAAAAAATAAATAAAATAATAATAATTCAGGAAACTACTTTAAAGTTATACAAATAGTCATATTTTAAATAGAAAAGTATAAAATGACAAATTTTTAAATTTGCAACAACTTGAAGAATGGCCAAAATCTCATTGGAGCAGAATGTGGTAGCAAAATATTTTAAAAGTATAAAAATAAATTCCAGGTTGTACACCAGATAATGTAGTGAGGGTCCTAATTTGCATCCTGCTTTTTTATTAAATAAATAAATTTGATACTGATAAAAATTGAGTTACAAAATAGTCCTGGAAACAATTTCCTTTAAGAAATTCTGACTTAATCACTGAACTTTTAACATTAACTTCTGATCTCAAAACTGAGCTTCAATATTATGTTAATTAGGACAACAAATGGCTTTTGAAATTTAATGCCTCCAAAACAAAATTGCTGTTAGAGAACTTCTGTTGCTCTCCATCAGCATGGTTAATGCCAGCCTTCAGGAGAGCAATTCATTGCACCTTTTTGGTCTTACATTTTCCACTGATATCAAGTGGAAAAATTATATCAAATAAATTCCTATGTCTACTGCTAGGAAAGATGGTTCACTGTCATGCCAGACGATTTTTTTACCAGGATTTATCTTACATGTTTATAAGTCTACCATTCATCCTGCATTGAATATTGCAGCCACATCTAGTCTGGTGTTCCTGCTATATATTTAAAGATTCTTGACAAAATCCAAAGAAGAATCTGTAATTTTAATGGTATTGACCTAACATCTCCGCTTAGTTACTTTCCCATTATCATAATGCAGTTTCTTTGTGTTTTTTCTATAAATATTTTCATAGCAATTGTTCTGATGAGCCTTCTTCTCAAGTACCTCAACTTCATAAATTTAAGTGTAATACTAGGTTAGCAACTAAATCTCCTCACTTTACTGTTGAAATAGATGTAATGAAGTTCTGTCTAATAGTTTCTTAATTGTGGAACCCTCTTTTGGCTTCTTGCTTTCCTGTCAACTATGTTCTTCAAAAATTGAAAGGTAAGGTCAATCACCATCTTCTGTCTTTTTGAACAGTTATTTTTTTCATAGTCCTTTTCTCTTTATTAATGTTTTCATTTTCTTTCACTCTCAGTAACCTCCACCATCACAGCAATTTTATTGCTTTGCTTAAAGCAAAATGGTAAAACAAAAACACTATGTGATTGGAGAACTAAATACACAGTTTTTGATTACACTAATTACTTAATACCACTGCTTGTTTTTAATCAACAGACTTACTCGCTCAGCAAAGCTAAGAGCGTAAGACTATTTTTTTCTTTTCAATAGAAAAAATTTGAATATGAAAGTTATTCTTCTATTTTTAATTTATGGTAACTTCAAATGCAAACACTAAAAATTAAGCAACTCATGTGAATATAACAATCTCATAAAATGTAAGGCAAATAATATCCATTTTTAACTTAATGGATTAAAAACTGACTGCAGATAAAAAAATAAAAGTGAAACAACATTAATGTTGTTACAACTCAATTTTATTCAATCATAATTCAAAGTTTGTAGACATAGACATGTTCATATCATATAGTAAAAGAAAACAATCTCATTTTTTTATTCTAAGACATTCTTCTGAGAATATTTTTAATTGTAAATACTTATTTTTAATTTAAAGAATTAGATTTTGGTTTTTAAAATAAAAAATTCATGTCATAAATGCAGTGTAAAAACTTAAAAAAATTATATTTTAAAATGGAACTGATTTAGTGATTTTTTTAATTTCTAAAATAGAAATTAAATCCTAAGAAACAAACAAAAAAGTACATTATTAAAAATTCTCAATATCACTAAAAGGAATTTGAAATGGAATTTTTAGATCAAGATTATCAGAACTGAATACAATAAAAAATAAGCAAAAGACTTACCATGCTAATTAAAACTAAATCTGCAACATTGTGAGCATTCAGTCTGTTTACTAAATCTTCTGCAGTGATGTCAATAGCAGTTTGCTTTTGTGTTAGGTTTGGCTGTTTCTCTTTGTTGCTCCAAGGTGTTGTGCCAATATCATCATCTTCAACATCTACATCAATCTATAAATATACAAAAGTAGAAATTACTTAGTGATAAATTTTTCACTTTTAGCTTGGAAAAAAAAAAAATTAAAAAAAACAGCAACACACAAAACAAAAATCAAACAGCACTGTCAGGTTGTTACAAAGATAGAATCACTTTCACTGTCATTATAGATTAGCTACTTTGTATAAGTGACAATATAAAAGACACACAAGAAACTCACTTCTACTTTGGCTTTCTTAGAAGATGATGAGGTACTTGGAGGTTCCTCAGCTTTCCTCTTCCTTATGTCTTCTGCTTTGGGCATACATTTCATCACCTGAAATATAGTATTAAATACATAAATAAATGAAAGGATTAAAAAAATTATTAAGGAAATGGAAATAGACTTACATCAATGACGAAAACTAAAATTTATTACACAAATTTAATCGAAATGCAGAAAATGTTTGAATTAAAGGTGTTTTTTTTTTCTTTTTTCTTTTTTGTTATCCAAGAGTTTTTAACTGGTTTTCTACTCTTCATAAAATTCAGGTGTTTTCTATTAAATGAAAATTACAACAGTTGAAATTTTGTAAGTGAAGGATTTGTGCAAGTCACTTAACAGTCATGAATCCTGTTTACATCAACACACACAGGCAGAAATTTCAGCAAAGTCCTGCTTGCCACTCAAAAGTGAGATGTATGTGTGCAAGAGAGAAAGAGATAAAATAAATATTTGAGAACAACAAAATATGGATTTGTTGTTCTCATATTTATTTTATTTTGTATCTCACATTGTCAGAAATTATTTTCCATTTCTCTTAAAAAAAAAAAATATATATATATATATATATATGTTTTAAAGTATGTTATATTTTATGGGTGAAAGTGCTCAGTATCAGGAACAGAGCATATGTAAATATAAGAGTGGACATTGATGTCAACACCCAGAGGTGCTAATCTGTTTCATGCTAAACACAATCACCAGGCCATGCGCATTATGTTTTTGCACAATTATTTTTTTTTGTTATATATACAGATCAATGAGTCATTGGGATAGTCTATTCTACCAGTTATTTTGGTGGGTATTATCGGTTGTATTTCAAATTATTCTTTGTAGGTTGTTACTACATTTTTTGACATTTATCTGTGTGTACAGGGTTTGTTAATTTGCTTATTATTTACTTATTTATTTGGATCAATTTGGTCTTTTGTCTATTTTTGTTTAATATTAATTATCTAATTTTGTTTTAATAGTAAAAATTTATTTTCATGTCTGCATTTTGGAGATGTGTTCCAATCATTTATTCAGTAGTTTGTTTTGGCGTGGGAAGGTAATTATAGCTACTTTTTCATATTACATCAAGTAAAAAGGTTAGGAAGAAATCTTTATCAATATTGTAAGGAGCAATAATAGTTACTGGACTTGAGAAACCTATTTTTCTAAAAAATTGTTTAATAGAAAGATCTGCTAAATTTCAAGCAAAAGTAGCACTGGCTGCTCAATCATTGTGTGATAATGTTTACTTATAAGGAAACGGTTAATTTTACCATTACAAACACACCTGTACATTATATACAACCATTCTTATTTATTCTGACATTTCGTTGTTAGTAAAGCAATAGCTACTTACTTCTGACTGCATAGCTCCCAGATCCGTGAGGAGAGTTGTGATTTGTGGCATGAAGTCAGGAGAACATGGATGTTTTAACAGAGCTAACATTTGCATTTTCAAATTTTTCCGAACACTGCTCACTTGCGATTTGGCTAATGTGGGAGGTAGATTTACTGAAATAAAAAGCAGTAAAACATACCAGATAGAAACAATTTATAATGTTACATAATACAATAGAGAATTGAAAATTGTCAATGAACACTGAACCTAAAAACTAATTCCAGAAAAAATACAGAAAAATCAATGATTTGAATGACCTTTTTACTTTCTTCATGAATTCTTGTATATATAAAAAAGAAAACAAAAAATAAAAGCTACTTACCATGCAAGGATTCAAATGCTTGGACTACCTGATCAAAATACACTGGTCTTTGTTTGGCAATTGTAGTCAAGCTTCCCATAACAGTCATGAGATTAATACTGAAATATGAAAAATGACATTAAAAAATAAATTTGAGAGATATAGTATCTCTAGAATAAGAAATGGATTAACTTTTGAGCAAAATGACTATATAGCTCTTGCTATTAGTTTTAAATTTTCATCTCCCATTTCTTCCCATCATTATTCCTTCCTTAACTGAAAGAATAAAAATTCATACATGCATCTCTAATTTGTTAAGCACATTCACATCATTATGAAAAGAATTTAAAATAGTTATGTGCAATCAAAAATGGTAAAAGTAGTTAAGATTAAAAGTAAGAGCAAATTTAACTTTTTTCCAAATAACTTTTTTTTAATCAATTCATTCTAAGCAAGGTGATAATGCCACTAAGACACAAGGAGCTACTTGGGAGTGAAAGAAGGGGCTACTTGGGAGTGAATGAGGGGGAGAAGACTTTAGAAGGAAGCGGAAACCCCATCCTAAACAGGAAACAAGAAGTAAAACTCTTATTTTTCAGAAGGCCGGGGAAATTTATTTCCATTTTATTATCACTATGTACTATTTTTAATGCACCTTTTAGGCTACTTCAATAAAATTTAAACTTGGTGGGTGGTTTCTATATTTTTACAGCATTATACAGTTATGGATATATTAACATTTTGTATGAAAATACAAAGATCAACTTTGTGATACTTTTTTTTTCATAAACTTAGACTAAAAGTTAATCTTGAATGACATTTTTATAACATGCTGTAGACAAATATGGAGAGTGACTTTAATGCTAACAGCTATAACTAATGAGAAGAGACAGACAAGGGATCAAGGAATTTGTGTCAAATTATGGATTTGTGAAGCTGGTCAGGTTTCAGTTAACAAAAGAAAAATATAAGGATTCATATCAAATTCCATTGTTCCATTTATTGGTCTGTCTGGAATTACAATATTGTTAATAGTAACATTTCTATGCTTGCTATGTATGGCCGTCTTCAAAATGTGTTCACAAAACAAACACTTATGTACTAAAGCAGTTACAAACAGACCTGGATACATGTGGAGAAGCCTGGAACTTTAGCAATGTATCAAATAACTTGCTGCCTTCTTCTTCCAACTTTTTTACTTTGAGGAATTTGTGATTTTCTGGAATCTTTTCAATATTCATATCATTTTCCTGCTTCTTTGGGACTTCTGATTCCTTTAGAATTAAAAAAAAATCACAACAAAATACATAACATTAAAATGACATAAATAATCAAGAAAACCAAAATATTTATTTTAATCATTAAATTTAATTGGTTCAAAATAAATTATTAAAAGTAATAATAGCAAAACTTTAGAAATGGTGGAAATCAACTCACGTAGAGTTCTTCCAGCATGAGTGAGAAGGATTTAGATTTGTAAAAGAATTTTCTGTATCCAGTTGCATGCAAAGATCCCTGTTTATATTCTAATTCTCTGCATTGCAGAAACTGTGGACAAGGAAGCAATTATCACTTATCCATAATTTATATTTGTTGAATCAGACCTATCTCCTTCAGAAGCTATCAACATAAAATAGGTACTAATGATGCAGTTTTCGTTTTAGGAATAAAGAGTTAAATGAAATATATTTATTTTATTTAACTACTAAGTAAAACAGTATAAAAATAAATTTTAAGTAAGTAAGCATTACAAAATTAAATTTAGTTTAGTATATAGCTATAACATCACTATTTAAATTAATAAAAATATCTTGAATTTTTGTTTTGAAGGCACAAAATGTCTCAAACATTATCATATAAAATGAGGCTATCATTATGATTCTTCTTAATATCAGAAAAGTAATTATTATCATACAATTTGAAAATCTTATGGATTTCCTGATCGCACTTATGAAATGTCAAGTAACTTGTACGTGTGAACATATCTGATATTAACAAAATATATTTAAATCATTCTCCTTACATATGCAGTAATGCCAACGCTGCTTAGGTTCAGCAATAATTGGTAATTATTTGGTTATGACTACATGAAGACATCAAATTTAAAGAGAAAGTATTTAAAAATACTCACTTTGTAGGAGAGGAGTATTTAAACATTTTCTAGTATGTAAACAGCAGATATCACCCATGTTCAATAGTAATTCTAGTGATAAATAAGTTGTAAATTGTGACTGTTCCTATCATAAATTTCAGAATAAGTTAAATATATGTTCCCAAAAAGAAAATTAAATGAAGTAGAGTGTCAATCAATTTTAGATTTCAGATACAGAAATGCAATGTTAATCGTTCTTTGAAAACTGCCATCTTACAGCTGTAGGATTATAAAATTCATTATTGAAATTTTCATAACAGCAAATGTATCACTGATCAAAATATAGAAGATATGTAGTGGTAAGTAACTTACTTTGCAATAAACTAAATTATAATAAAAAACATACCATGATTAATATAATACTAATGATATAAATTTTAAAAAATTAAATATTGACTCACAGGAGATTTTCTCGTTAATGTTAAAACAACACTTTCAAGGAATTTCACAACATGAGTCCGGATTCTGTAAAGTAAAGAAAAAATTTATTTTAGAATTTTAGAAAAATAGCCAAATTTTCTATGCAATTTTGTATATATGCACAAACATATCTTGATTGATTAGAGACAAATAGAAGCTATTAATGCTATTTGTTTGTTGCTTACCAATTAGAGAAATAAAAATTTTATTACTGATAAAATCTCTCAAAAAGGATACATCTTTTACAGTCAATAAGTTAGATTCTTCAGACATGAGGTTTACATTTAAAGAAGCTTGGATTTAGAAGATCTTTATATAAAACATTGATAAATAAATTTGCATTAAAGAAACAGACAAAAATGCAAAATAAAATTGAAGACAATGACCAATGATATTTTTGGTAAAAAAGCCATTAAAATAAGTTTTTAAAATAACTAAAAAGATTGAGTGTAATACTTTAATTTTGTACTTACAATCATCAATATGAAATATTTGCTCTCTGAAGACAGTAATGTTTTAAAATATTTACTTTTACAATATGGAATCATGTTAATAAAAGAAAAATAAATTCAGGAAAAACCAAGAAATATTCAACATTACCCATCATTCTCAGAATCCACCAAATCAATGATCAGAGATTTCAAGTTCAAGATTTGTTCCCATGCATGTTGCATCTCTGTTGTTGGAGCTTTTGTTTGGCTTAGCCACTGAAATAAAATATTTTGATATTTAAATACTTCATATATTTTTTTTAATTATAATGAGTAATTATTTTTAGTAAATGTTGTTCTAGCAATGTGATTCCAGTTTAATTTGTTTAACTTATCAAGTACTGATTTGTTGATAAAGAGTTAGCAATAATTTCTTTCTTATATTGCTAGCTCAGTCTTCCATAGGGTCATTTCATATCAATTAAACCAATCAGCGTAACTAAAAAAAAAGAAAGATTTTGTTCAATATGATGTAGAGCTTATAGTCATTAAAAAATCCTAAACATTTTAAGTGAAAATTCCTAATCATTTTCAAGATATTGCAAGTTGAAGTTTTCATGACTCAGCATTTTCCATCAACAGACATTTCCAAACTCAACAATCTTGCAAAAACCCTTATATCTTCTGATCTACTAGCCAGAAATTAATGAAATTTGATACTCTTATAGATTTTTAGTCAAGGAATGCAAATATTTCTTTAGAATTTTACAATGAATAACCAAAAATTTATATATTAGCAGTTTTATAGTGAAAAAAAAATCTAAGTTTTTAGGCAGCCAACAACTAGGAAAAATGAAGAAATATCATCTTCAGCGCCTGAAAGTAGCAAAAAGGTGGCACATTTGAAAACTAGAATATTTGGAGAATAAATCCCAAAAAGTTTCATTAACTGTCTCTCAAAGCTACCAATTCTAGACCTCTTAATAGTTTTCTCTCATTAATTAATTGTTTTGGTAGTTGGAAAAAGACTGAAGCAGAGATGACAGGTCAGGACCAATAACATTGCAACTTCTTCAGATTTTATAAAGAATCTCTAAATATATAGCAGGAGTACAAGACCAGATGTGGCAACAATATCTAAAGCAAGAATGAATGGTAGACTTATAAATATCTAAGATAGATTCCAACAAGAAAAATTGCCTAGCATGATATAACACACCAACTTTCTTAGCTATAAATTTAAATCTGTATCTTTCTAAATTTGATCCTATCTCCATGACAATGTTGAATCTATAAGGATTTTAATTAGTATTTTTCTTTTGGTGGACTGAAATGGGAGATCAAATTCTGTTGTTACTTCTGATGTTTCAGAATTTTTATTGTTAATGAAATGCCTTCTGATAAAAAAAAAATTAAAATTCAATTTCAAATTTAGAAAGATTTAAAATTGGCTTGTCATGTGGTTAAAATAATTATACACATTCCAACCAATACTTGAGATCCATGTTCAAGCCTAAGTAAAAGCAAGTATTTCAAGTGCCTATCAAGTTTGATGTGCATTATGGTGCAGTGGATATTGACTCAGAATAAGAAATCGGAGAGCCGAGTTCAAATTTCGATTGAATTTGTTGCAGTTACTTATGTGCCAATACTCTTGGAAAAGGTATGAATCTGTTACTTCTCCCTCCAGCTATGGGCTGAATAGCAAAACAGATTGGGTTCAATAGCCTTGGTTGTCAACCAATCTACTGCAGAAAGTAATGGCAACCTAGAGCAAGAAAATCTTCTGTTCAGTCAGTCATGTCCCTTTTGAGACATGATTGCCCAAGTGTATATCATGTGCCATAATTAAATGACTGACTGAGGCCCTCCCACCATCTAGTCTATCACTAATTACTATGCTAAGCTAAGCAATTATTAACAGATTTACTAATGATAACACTTACCTGAACAGAAAGTCGGTAAAGCCCAGCCATAACCAGAATTACTTTTTTCCGCACATTAACATTTTCATCTTGAAAAAGTGCTGTCAGGTTGGGCATAATCTTTAGAAGCAAGTCTGGGTCTTTTTTACTAGGTAAGAAAAAAAAATTACAGTACAATTAACATTGAAATAATATGTAGCAAACAGTTAAATAAGTACTAAATATGCAAACATTAACAACAAAAAAAGAAATTACACAAATAATCATAATTCTACTTGTTCCCTCATTGATAAGTAAATTAGTACCAGTAATACTCTGTCTATGCCCTGTTCACAAATTCTTGTGAGCAGACAAGAGTAAATAGCAAACTAACTTTGAGGTACAGCTTAACCCACCATGAAGTATTGTGGAGAGTACCTATTTACTACATGCTTTGCCATTACCCAAGTTAAACAATGGACCATTCCATTTTGATGACAGGGAATCAAAAGAAGAAAAAGATATATGAGACACTGTCTGGTTTTAGTGAAAGAAAGAATGATGCTCTCATGCATCTGACATTTGCTTCAATGAAATTGAAAGCCTCATCAATTTTTAAATCTTTTCATTTCTACCTTCTTACTTATTTAAATAACGAGCTAAATCTGTACTTGTTTTCACAGTATTTTATTAAAATTGTTAAGTTCAAATATTTAACAATACAAAAGGAAAATTTCCATGGAACTTGCAAGAAACTTATTTACCCATTAAATTAAGAATTATGGTTTATCAGAAAGTTCAAATAGAAAAACCATGAAATTTTCACAGGCATTTCTAATATAAAATAATTTTCATTGTTAAACCTGTCCAGATCTGGATTAGAAAATAATGAAAATCCACAAAATATTCATCTTGTGTTTTTAAATGTAGCATTGTCAGATATCTCAAAGATAGAATCTGAAATAATTCCTTTAACATGAAACATTCTAAGAAATGGCATAAGTATTAAACATTTAATATAGTTTTATTTTTGTTTTTTCCTTAAGATAAATAGGAGTAGACAAGTGAATCTATTACTCAGTTCACACTCCTTCCTCATCTTTTGACCAGAAGTAGAGGTTTATCCCTTGTTTAGAGTTCTCATTCATTTTCTTTTACCCCCAGTAACCTCTCATGTCTTAGTGGCATTATCACCTTGCTTGAGATACTTAAGGACCTGGCTGAAATTTATTTCTTTTTATATAATAAAGAACATTTCAAATGGATGTTGTTCTCTACTCTACAACTACGACACATATAGGGTGTATGTTCATAGGGGTGTATCGTCAGTGGTAGTAACTTTGCAGTGAAGCAGTCAACACTGCTTAGATGAATTGCGACATGGACCTGTACTAGTCCACAGCCTACATCCAACTCTCACATATAGCTCAAAGAAATCACAAACATCACACAAACCACACTCTGGTCAATGGCATCAATCTGCTGGCTAAACAGTGAAAGGTTACACATAAGGGTTTCCCGACCCGACTAGTTAAGGGAAACACCCCTCCCTAACCCATTTGTGCCAATCAGCAATTCACCAGCCTGAGCATAAGAACTGTGTCTCAGAGGTAAACAGCTTTACCAGTACGTGGAGGAAATTCTGAGAGGAGGGGTGGAGTAACATCCCTGGTGCAAAAGGAACTGGTTAGTAACTGCATTATTTTGCCTTGAATGTCACCATGAATCATAATTACAGGAGTGCAAAATGTGCTAACTGAATAAATGATGGTGATGATGATCAGAATCAGCTGTATTAGTTTAACTATTTTGTTTCTATATGAATTTAATTTCTATTCTGGTTTTTTAAACATTCAAATGCAACCAATGCATTGAAACAGCTGCAAAATCAACAACTGATAAAGAAATATTTTACCAAACAAAATAAAGATAAGATATTCAATCTGAAGAATAAAAAGCAATAGCAAAATAAAAAAAAGTAAAATTTAGTTTTAAGTATTGAATTTAAACCTAATAAAAATATGTAGTGAAAACATATGAGAGGGTGTTAAAAAGTTCGAAAAACAAAACAAAATTTTTGTTTTGTCATTTGGTCCAATCTGATAACTTTTCAGCATCCCTTTCTACATACAAATCTACTTACCAAGCTTCTTCAATGAAACTGATCATAAATTTTCGTACTTCAACAGAACGGTCACTTTGAAATGCAATCATTTCCTAAGAAGTAAAGATAATATAAGCAAATAAGATTTAAAGCCAATAAAATGAAAAAAATATATACTGAGCTTTTCTACACCTCAAAATAAAAAAAAAAACTTAGACACAGCTTACTTGGTGAAATGTTTCAATTTTTTATTTTACATTTGTGTTGTTTACAATAAGAAATATTAACATATCACAATTTTGCTTGCCATTTTTATCACAAAAAAATAAACATTTTAGTCATTAATAAGTTAAAAACTCATTTTGATATTAATAAAGAAAAATATCTATACTATGACATTATTTCAAATTCAAACACTAAATTATGAACTTCAAAATTAATTCACTTTAGAAACAAATGCAATATTTGAAGGCATATTTTAGTTGATGAATTATGAAATTTACAAAGAAAAATACTGAATTAGAAAAATGGATTTTATTCTTATAGTAGAATCAAAAGGCATAAAATACTTTTATAAAGTAAACAGAATAATTCACTTTTTCAGAAATTTTACAACTATGTTATATTAGAAAGTGCACTGAAAAATCATAGTGCATATTTGAAAAATCAACTAAATCACAATTATTAAAACCAGAAAAATTAAATCATAGAATACATACCTCCAAAAAATTATCTAATAAATTAGGTTCCTTGAATAAAATCAGTTCTTGAACCTGAAAGGAAAAATTAATGATAAAGAATATAGAGTAATTTTCAAATTGAAATCTTGTTTGTTCACTCCCTGAATTTATCTGAATATATTTTAAAATTTCTTTTGTAAAGTCATATTAGAAATAATGCCTTCAAAGAATACTGTCAGACATTTTTCGTTTCCAGACCTCAAATGCTTATGTGCCCATATATATTATTTTTACAACATTACATGATCTCACCAGCACGATTTCTCTAATTACATTATAAAACGAGGTTGACTATGTTCTCTGGTGATCTATGTTAAAACTCAAATGTCAGTAGCAACACTTTATTTATATATGACAATTTCAAAGCAAAATTTAAATGAAAACAGTGTACTGCGCCTTTGTAAAATTATTTTTTTAAAAAGTAAAAAATTCATATCATTTTTAATGGAAGTATTTTGTTTATAATGGGCTAGTCAAAAAGTTTGACTGGTTTTTTCATTTTATGGTATATGAAGGTTTTTTTTTTTCATTCAATAATCCCTTCTGAAGTTATTTTGACAATTTTCATATCTATATTTTTGTTGATTCTAACATTGAAGATGTTAGAAAATAAGCAACATCTTGGACATATTATGCTTTTCATTTTAGTGAATGTAAATATGTGATTAGAACACAAAAAATTATTTTCTAGTTCATGATAAAGATCTTACCAATAATCAAATATGTTGAAATAGTCAAGTAAATCAGTTGAAGTACCGATTCAACTCCTGATCTATCATTTCTCTTCATAACATTTCTCAGGACAATATCAGTGACTTGACATTGCCCAATGGCTTTCCAAGTAATAAGCCATGGTTTGTACTGAGTTAAATGGTGCAGCAGCAAAAAGTAATCCCTAAAAAAGTAGACCCAATCTGCTTTTTGGTTTAAAAATCAAGAAGAGCTTTCTGGAGTGGTTGACAGCCCAATCTACATGACTACCCATACCAGATGAGAGAAGTGGATCTATGCCTTCTCAAAAGTGTGAGTACAAAGTGAACAATGGTTTCTGCTTAAATCACCTACACTTTCAAGTTGACTGCAGTTAAATCAAAACAGTAGTTGAAAATAATGTTATTCAATGTAACAGAAAGCCAACATACTTTAAATCAAAAACTGAAAAAAATCATTTGCACCAGCTTAATTATATTAGTCACTTTATTGTATAGCTTTCACATAACTGGAAAAATCTTACATGACTATTTAAATGTCCAGTCTTTTAAAAATATTGTGATGGGTAATGAATATTAGATATTTTAAAAGAATGTGGAGTACAAGATATTATAGGAGAAGAAAAATGAAACCCCCACCAAAGGCCATTCTTCATAAAAAAAAAGTTATCAATGTTATGTAAATGTTCGGATTGGAAGACAGCCCTTTACTATGAATACTTTTTGGGGAAGTCAAGAAAGCTCTTCTTGATTTTAAAATGATTTGAACAAGTATTGCTCCTAATTAGACCGAGTGAAGGCAGTAATCAATGAAAAGCAACCAGAACCAATTAATAGAATGGAGATAATATTCTATCAGAACAATACTTGACTGTATATTTCTTGGTGCCTAGGCAAACATTGTTACAGTTCAGCTGGAAAACTTCATTAATTCACTGTATTCACTGGCTTACTATTACTTTAAATTATTCATTTGTATCTTTTATAGAATTTTATTAATGAAAAAAAAAAAAAATCAAATCCCTGGATAACACCTAGAAATTGCTGGATAGTTTGGAGAAAATAGTGATGCAAAATCCACAATTATGTTATTCAGTAAAGTTAATGTCAAAAATGAAAACAATTTATCCTACTATTAATTAATATATTTAAACATTTTACATTATCCAATATGTTCAGTAATCATCATTTTGTTTCTTGTTACCTTCCAATGTGATAATCAATTTTTCAGTATACTCAGATAAATAAACAACCACCAAAACTCAGAGCATTTAAATTTGGAACATAGTTACAAATGGAAAAAATGATATACATATTTTTGGCTTCAATTTAAAAATCTTTATTAAATTATGTAATCTCCAACATTTCTACCAACATGAACTAGATTTTCTTAATCCTTTTCATCAAAATATTGCATGGAAATCAACACTAAAATACACACTTTATTTATCAGACATAAATATTCAAATAGGAATAAATTTATCAAAAAGGTATCTATTTTCTAACTTATTGAGTTATTTGCAAATTGAGCAAAAATCAAATTTACACAAGTAGAATATAAAAAATTTAATGTCCATCTTATAATGTATCATAAAATTGTATTTATAAATGCATATTTATTTTGTCTCTTTTTTTAGCCTGACATTTAGTTAAGGCTTGGGCACAAAATTAATACAAACATTTTTTAGGGTTCAAACATTATTATTTTCCTTCTTTGTGAGAATTCAAAATGAAGAAATTGCATCAAGGTGATGATTTATCAAATAGAGAAGACAAAGGAAATACATTTTCATAAAAAAAGCAAGCAATTTCTATTTGTCTATAAATTAATGTTTACATTCATTTGCAATGAAGCAAATTAAATAATAGGTGATCTATTTTTATGTGACTAATGAAATATGACACTATTTAAACATTTTTCTTGTATACTTGTATTACTGGCTTGACCAAATATTCTCAATATGCCACTATATATATATATATACATATATATATATATATATATATTTATACATCAAGAACAGTATTAAGGAAATTGCAAGACAAAAACGTTGACTTGTGACACATTTCATCTGCTAGGACTTCATCAGATTGGATTTAAATATTTACACAAAGAAGAGAAATATATTGGAGTTTTTTCAAGACACTTCAGTACCTTAACTATTTCATATTTAATAAGAAACAAAAAGCTCATAATATATTTAGAAATAGAAAAGCTGTCCTTCCTGAAAAAACACAACAAATCAAAAAATATATTATTCTACTCATTATTCTATCACAACTACAACTGAAAAAAAATTATTTAAACTCAACATAAATTTTGTCACAACTATTTCTAAAACAATAAAAGACTTAATACAAAATAACAAGCCACAACTTGGAGGAATTTATTCTAACAATTGCAAGAATTTCCAGGAAGAATATATTGGAGAAACCTCAAGATGTTTAAACAAAACACAAAAAAGACATTTAAAAAAAAAAAAAACACAAAATGCATTGATTGTACACCATAATGAAACTGAAAAAAATGCTACTCTAATGAAGAGAAAATAATTAACTAAGATGAAAATGCCTTAAGCACTAGTTCAGCTACAATAAATTTGCACCTTGGTTCTTACAATGTTTCACCATTCTTGGCAGATTTCTATTATCACAATGTGGGATATTTAAAAAAAAATTTTTTAAAAATGATGATAATAAAAGAATAAAAATGAAATTGACTAAATTGAAAATAAAATAAAAAAAATTATTTAAAAAATTTTGAAACTACTAGTGTCTCCCATTCAACCACATTTGTAGTCATAACAATGTCAACAGTCTGATCAAGTTCTAACAGATAAAACACATCACAAGTAAACTTTTTTTGTCATTCATATATATATATATATATATATATATATCCTACATCAATTCATCATCTCGGTAAAGTCCGGTGTTACATAACTCAAAGATTTTCCTAAGATTCCACAGCTAAAAGAACCCTACTAAGTTTCAGGCCTTTGCAAAATCATATGCCCCCATGGAGATGCAGAAATCACTGTTGTTTTTTCTAGTTCACAGGCAATCAATATAAAATAAAAAAGATTTCTGGGCCTGTTTGATGATGTTGATGTCTTGGTGACTGATGGGGCAGTAATTTTTAACCAAATTTAAGGCTGCAGCTAAAAGCTTTTTGAGATATACTTAATTCACAAGCATTTCTACCATTCACCCATACTAAAAAAAAGTCTTCAAAAACAATGTCAAATTTACTTATAGTTGCATTAAAAACATAGATAAATGTATTACACAATGTAATGATATGATATCAAATAAATATTTGGCCCACATAAACAACATCTGTCACCAAACTAATAGCAAAAACGACCCTTCTAAAAATAATTGCAACTGTTGAAAAAAATAAAACCTGGCCAGTGTATGTCCAAAAGTATTGTTTATAGAGCTCTAATTCAGTCAGATGATAATGATGTTAAATTTTAGTTTGGAAGCACTTCTAACAGGTGGAAGATAAAATTTAACCACAATATGTTGTTATTAAACAACAGTAAATACAGCAAAAGTACTGTTTTATCCATATATTATTTGAAATTAAAAAACAACAGCAAGAACCCAATTATTATCTGGAATATCATAGCTAAATCCAAACATTACAATGGAAAAGAAGATAAATACAATCTATGCCTTTTATAAAAATTTGTCATCTTAAACCATATCTAGAATCCAAATTTGCTTAATAAAAAAAAATGATTTAATGACCACATGCTGTCATAAAAAAATACTTAAATTCTTAAACCGATTGATATAGATTCCTCTTTACATTTGCTTATTTCTTTCATTCTTTCTTTCCCCCCACAATATTACTTTTATCAATTATGAATTAAACCCCTTTTATTTTTGTTTCTTACATTGTTTAATTTTTAATTCTAAATTGTACCTCTTAATTTTTCTTTGTTTTTAATTTATTTCATCTTATTTCTATTTAAAATTTTAATTTTCCCTACATTTTTTGAATATGTAATATTTGAATATTTACATTTTTAAGACTCATGATTTACACCCCTTTTGATTTCTTTCCATATTTTATTATTTTTTATTTTAAATTTTAATCTACATGTAACCATAGAATATTTAAATTTTTAATCTTGTTATTAAAAAAGCAGTAACATAACTTTATAAGATTTAATTCCTATGAACATCAAGAGAACTTAAATTCAAATCTATTAAATTCTCAGTTTGAAATATTGCATAATAATATTGATGATTGCATAATGCATGAAACTCCGAGTTATGCCATAGATGTAGGATAATATATATATATATATATATATATATATATATATATATATATAACAGGCAAATTCTAATTGATTCAGTGCTAAAATTTTGTTTAACAAATGAAACTGAGTTTCTTCCCCTCTGAAAAAAATTGCAATGTAACAATTTGAAATTATTTAAATTTACATTATTTAAAACAAGTTTTTTTAAAGACCTTACCTGTCGGAGATATGTAGCTTTCATGCTGTCTCTTTGCAATAAAGATGCTTGATTCAATAACTCCACAACCTGAAATAGAAAAAAAAGAAACGACAATGTTTAGCTTTGAAAAAAAAAAAAAGGCAACTCGTAATAATTTTTGTTTTAGTTTAAAAGCCTACTTATATTTTGAAAATTCTTCTTCTTTTATGTGCCAATGTCCTTTCAGGACATAGGCAATCATGGCTTTCCACATCTCCCTGTCCCTGGTGGCTCTCTTAGCACACTTTCTCCTGTTGCACCATGCAACCCTCATTCCATCATCCACCTGATCAGGTCCTTCAAATATGTTATCCGCTGCTTTCCCGTCTCTTTTTCCCTCTATCTGGCCTGTTAGTAACAGGTTCTCCAAGACCTCCTTCCTTATTGCATGTCCCAGGAACTTTAGTTGTCTCTTCCTGATGCTCAGTATTAATTTCCTTTTCGTCTCCATCCTTCCCAAAACCTCGCCATTGCTCACATGCACGGTCCATAAAATTAATTCTATATATTTTAACATTAAACTTGAAGCTATAAATATAAATTAATTTTAAATCATGCAACCCCAAGCACAGATTATAATTATTAAGTGTGGCTTGATAGTAGGTTACCATTGCCTTCTGTGGTAGACTAGTTGCTAGCCAAGGCTATAGAACCCAATCTGTCCTATTATTTAACCTATAACTGAAGGGAAGAGACAGATTAATACCTTTTCCAAGGGCATTTGTGCATAAGTGAATGCAAGAAATTCAACCGGAATTCAAGTTAAAAATTTAGAATTACTTAGCAAACTAAATCTTATTCAAAATTCCAAGTTCAATCTCAAAGTTAACCAATGAAATTCATATGCACTTGTTCATTAGAATGAGTAGATTGATTTGTTTTTATGGTTTATCAATTTTTTATAGGTTATTTAAAGCCAGAACATATCTCAGATTGTGAAACTAATTCTTTTTTGTGAATGAATACTGCACCCAGTGTTCAAGAGGTCCTTCATCTAAGTACTGACCGGGCTTGATGCTTTTTACCTTTAATGATCAGATGATAACCAGTGTTTTCAGCATGATCTAACCATAACTGGAATTAGCAGAAGTAGCATCGCAAAGATGAATAAACTAATATGAGAGAACTTTTAGTATAAATAGGAATGAGAAGAAGCTACCCTAGCGAATTATAATTAAGACACAATGGGTGCAAGTGAGCATTCAGCAGATTTAGACATATTGCTCTCCCTCAACAGATCCACAAATATAGTTAATGGGGATTTTTTAGAAACAAGATTGTCAATTTTCGTGGAGGTTCTAAAAGAATAATGTCTTTGGATGTGAAACTGAAATTTTCAATTTTGCACTCTTTACCTTAAAATCAAAATGAGAAAGCAGCTATTGAGGACATTTGTTACAGTGTAAGAATCCAATATTTAAATTCTTTTTTTATAGAAGCAAGATCTTCATTTAAATTGTATGGGTTTTAAGATTTTTCTAATGATTTTTTAGAGAATGACAGTCACATGAATTTGAATAGAAATCGAATTTCTTAAGAACCTCACTGAAGGACTTATGCTTTGTCTCAAAATCAGCCCTTCAATTTACAGCTTAGGCATGAAGTGAAAAAAGTAATAGCATATTGGCAATGTCAAAAATTAAAAGTACACTTATAAGTACATACATATTTTGAAAAATGTTTCAAGCTCAATTCTTTTAGCCATAGAAAAGTTTTTTTTAAGGATAATTTATATTTAGCAGCATAAATAGAAAAAGGTGTAAGATGCATGGCAGATAATCAATTTTTTGAAACCATATGACATTTTAAAATGAAAATTTTCCAAATAATGATGAGAAGTGCAAAACCTGATAAAATAGAAATTATTAAGAATAAGATTGCTTTCCAAAAATATGTGGGTCTAATAATATCTATTTCCAGTTATTAACATGCTGTGATGAAGTCTTTTTGGTACTTGTGCTAACCATATTTAGATATAAAAATGATTTAAAAGGTTTTACTCGAAATAAAACAAATAAATAAAATAGAAAAAGATTTGCATTTTTTCATAAATTTTTTAAAAATATATAATCTTAAATATTTTTTTAACAAAGCTGTCTTAATTGTTTATCATGGCCTTCTGCAAGTTAAAACATTTTTCATCATTTCAAGAGTCAAAATTGATTCAAATTTATCTTAAATTTTTATAATATTCAATTGAAAATTCTCAAAAACTATTTATGGCCTCTAGTATGTCTCTCTTTTGTGTTGTTTTTAATGAAATAATTTACACTCCATAAATAAATTATTGTTTTGAGTGAGCTTGATACTTAAGATATTTTTGTTACATATTTCAAGCATAGAGACATTAGTAAATTGACAAGTTGGCTAAAGTAGTATGCTCACAATATATAAAAAATTGACAAGATCCAACAAACCATAACATTTGAACCATATTAAAAACATTTACTGAAAGATTTCAGATGACTTCACAATAGGGTATGACTATAGTCATAATGCCCACCTTTAAATTTGGCCCATGTCCCCATAGACTCTCTGTGAAAGGGTGCCATTGAAAATTTCTTAGAATGTTACTGAATATAACTGACATCTGAAGAAGGCCAAAAGGTACAATGGCTGAAACACTGTATCTAAGACATCAGTTTTAATAAATCAGTGAGCAATAAGCTAAATCTTAGTGAAAAAAAAAAAAAAATATATATATATATATATATATATATATATATATATATATATATACCCAAAGATTTTATTGAATGGAGAAACTGACATCAATTGTAGAATTCTTAAATATACATACCATAAAATCATAGACACTTAACAGATCTTATAAATTGTCATTATCAAATAAGTTGCCTGTAAGTGTTTAAAAATTATCTGTTATAAAACAATAGTACATTTAATTCTGCAATTACCTTTACAATGCTATATTTACAACTTGTGTATCAAGTATAGGGGATGTAAAAGTCCACACCGGAATCATTTCAATTTAAATTAGTCTAAGGCATTCAAAAGTAACCATATCATGTTTTTTGTTCTAAACCTTTCTCGAAACATCAATGAATATTCCCTGATGCCATTAGTTCTTGGAAACTATTTTATCATCTACTCAATTACTTTGAACATAGATTCATCTTTGCAAACCTCTAAGTAAATGGAAGAAGATTAAAACCTTTTGTATTATTATAATCTATTCCTTAGAGCTGTTCTCTATGACTACTGTCCTATCTCTTTATGATGAAATCTTTCCTTCAAGGATAAGGGAAAATCTGCTCTAACATAATATTACCTTGCATCCAATTCAGTCTTACTGCTTATATTGATATTTATACTTGCAATGAGAAATACTGATATCAAGGTCACTAATGAAATCAAGAATGTACAAGACAGTAACAAGGCCTAAAGTTAACTGTGACAAATAGATAAGTAGAACTATGGGCTAGCGTGTAGAGGAATCCCATCTTCCTAGACTCTGTGGTGAATACGAAATAAAAATAACTTTCTTTTTTTGATTGTTTGCAAATTCGTGAGCCAGTATGAAAATCTATTTTTTGACCAATAGGAAAAAAAATTGCTTCAGAAAATTGCTTGAGAAAAAGATCAAGGAAAATTTTGCAAGCAAGTGTGAAATATTTATTAACCAAAGAAAAATAGTGTGATTTACAGTAAACAACAAACTAAATTTTTAATGACCCATGTCATATGTCTTCCCACCCAAAAAATGAGTGTACGTTTAGAGTTGACCACATGATCAACTTGGCTACATATTTCATGTTTTTTGGTCAATCAGAGAGACAAGAGAGCAGAAAACAGAGAGGGCACAATGTAGCAAGAAAATAGTCAGGCCACCCTTGGCAACCCACATTTGCACCTTCTCACTTTCTTTCTCGTGCTACTTTCTTTATCTCTCCTTCTTCCTCTTCACCTATCCGCCATACACAAAACAAAGAGAGGAACAAAACATTACCACTACTTTGCTGATACACTCAGCTAAAACATGGACTTATTTTCTGATGCAAATTTCACATTTCACTAAAACGGAAAAACTCTTAATCCTTTTAACTTCCCACAGTTGTTAATTTCATACCTACAATTTGATGTTATGCTGTTCTAGCACAAGGCCAATTTAATAAATATGATCGAGTTCTCTACTTTAATCCCTTCATTTGATAAAAAATCTGGTGTGGGCAACAAAGCTAACCTTGCAGCCGAGCTTGAAAAGGACCTCCAATCCATAGTGGACTGGGGTAAGAAATGCTCGTAAATTTTAATGCTTCTAAAACGAAAGCTGCTATTAATTAACCATCATAGATAATCACATCTACCTCCCATTAGCATGGACCAGGCTTGCCTCCCAGAGAGTAAAACACTACGCCTTCCTTGGTCTCACACTTTCAGCGGACCTCAAGTGGAATGACTATATTCAAATCCATTGCTAAATCCGTTGCTATGAAAGTCGGTCCTCTGTGCAGGGCCCGGAGGTTTTTTTCCGTCTGAATCTATCCTGTCCTGTACATATATAAATCTACCATCCGCCCGTGCATTGAATACTGCTGCCACATCTGGTCGGGTGCCCCCTGCTATTCTCCTCCGGCTTCTTGACAAAGTACAATGGAGAGTCTGTAATTTGATTGATACCGACTTGGCAGACTGGCTGCAGTCTCTCTCTCACTGGTGCGACGTGGCTTCCCTGTGTCTATTCTATAAATACTTTCACGGCTTCTGCTCCGATGAACATAGATCACTGGTGCCCCCTAGGTACAAATTTGCACGAGATGCTAGATTAGCAACTAGATCCCACCCTTTCACAGCGAAACCGATAAAATGCAACCGCAATTTCTACTCCAACAGTTTCTTTTCTCGCACTTCCCCGACTGTGGAATTCCCTTCCACATGATTGCTTCCCCGACGGCTACAATCTCCGGGACTTTAAATGTAAGGTCAATAGACACCTCCTAACACACTAACCATCTTTCAAACACTCTTCCCATCTACCCAACCCCCAGCCTCGGTATCCTTACCCATCTAACACCCTCCTTCTGACATTTCCTATATCTAACCACTCTTTCTCTTCACCTTCCCCTATGTAACCCCATGTGCAATAGTAGGCAGTGGAATGTCTTGCTTGGGGTGAAATGATTAAAAAAAAAAAAAAAAAAGCAACCAACCACCAAAGTCACAGGTAATGTTAAATGTTCAGAAAGACAGTTGTAGTGTGCAATTCATACCTTTACATATACTGACTATTCAAGGAGTAACTAAAAAGAGCTATCAACAGACTATAGGACTCTTACAGGACCTGTTCTCTACCCATTCTGGAAAGCAAAACAGAAACTACATTTTCTGAACTAGATGTTGACACAAGACAGCAATGATAATGTTTGGAAAAAAAATGTCACGCAAGTATTCCTTAGTTTGAGAAGCATGCATTCAATTCAGAGAGACCCACAAAAACTGCAAAACTAATGAAAACAATCAACAGTTCTTCAAATTCTAGATAAATAATTAATCATCATAAAAACCTGGAAGTTTAGGTAGTTTTGTTTAAAAAAATTGGTTAGCTCTACCCATGTTCATTATTAATAAATTATTTTTATGTATATCAATTTATAAGTTTATTTATCTATGATTGCTCTCCATTGTTTGTTTTTGTTTTACTTTGTGTATATGTCGGTATATAAATTGACATTTTCGACTTTAAAAATGTTTCTCTAATGAATCATATTACTTCATCTATTGACTGGTAGAAGTAGTGCTACCATAATTGTTTATGATGCAAGGAATAGATCACATTATTTTATTTTTTAAATCATTTCAGTACAGCCAGTGGTGTCCAAAGGGTTACAAGAGAGAAGAACAAAATGAAAGAGGAACAAGACAGGTGATGCTTGGGGAAAAGATAAGAAAAAGATGGGAATCAAGGGGAGAAAAATGGCAGTTGACATTGCACTTAAATCATTGTAGCTATCAAGGAAGCAAGTGTACAGAAAGGAGTTCCAATAGTGGAAAGTGTAAGAAAAACTGGAGAGTAGATGTGGCAATTACATTTGACAGTTTTATCCTAATTAGGAGATAACTCCACTAAATTTCAATTCCTTAGTTTAAAATGAATTTTTATAAATGAAAATGCTTTCTTGAAGCTTTCATTTTAACTTTAATTGAAACCTAATTGATTAAATTTACTATTTCCAGTAAGCAAAATACTCGTATTTCAAACAGAAATTATAAATTGATTGGAATCGATTTTCTTCAGATTTTTTTTTTAAATAGCTGATAGCATACTTTTTTCTTTTTTACTCGCCTTTCATTGCAGTGTAATTCTCTGTAATTAAAAATTCTTCCAAAAATATACCATAATTTTCTGAAACCTATTAGTTGCTTTAAAGTATAATTCATCATTTGAAGAAATCAGTCAGTTAAGTGCCATACGCGATACACGCTTGGGCGATCATGTCTCGAAAGAGACATGACTGACTGGGCAGAAGATTATCCTGCAGTAGTTTTCCATTGCTTTCTGCGGTAGACTGGTTTCCAGCCAAAGCTATAGAACCCAATCTGTCCTGTTATTTAACCCATAATTGAGGGAAGAGACGGATTTAATACCTTTCCAAAAGGTATTTGCGCGTAAGTGAATGCAATTAATTCAACTGGAATTCGAACTCGGCTCCCCGATTTCTCGTTCCGAGCCGATATCCACTGCATCACAAGAAGAAGAAATTGAAGAAATACTAAGTTTAAAATAACAGAAATGAATTTTTAAAACAAACAGTAGCAGTGATTACCTATTTGTGCACCGATCGGCAATCATGTAAAACAAGTACTGATAAAGCCTTTAAAGGTGTTGACAGTTTTATTGTTCTTAGAAGACTAATAAAACATAATTTAAGAAAATGACGGATGAGCATCCTTTTTATTATTTTTTAACGAGTCATTTTTGTTAATGTCCTGAAAATTATGTGAAAAAAAAACATCAAAAAAATATAAACCAAATTAATTATCCTTTTTTTTTTTATTGAATACTTTCTTAATAATATTACTTATTATTATAATCGATGTATGTATTTCCAATTTTCATTTAATCCTTTTTACAACTTTTTTGTCAACTTTTATCGAAATCGAAGCAGAAAAAAATAAAAACAAAAAAAAAACACTGAAATAGAAATACAAATGCATCATTTATGTTTATTTCAAAAATAATATTTTTGTAGATAAATAATAATTAATGATAAGATAGTTTAAATTTAAAAAGTTAATGAGTGATTTCGACAAAAAATTAAATGATCGACCAAGATGAGTAGGAATTTAAACATAAATACAATCAAAATAAACTTGTGTTGTAGCAGTATTTGCAGAAAAAAATAAAGTGACTAGAAATTTGCCAAATTTTCATCATTGAGATTTCAAAACTTTCTGAATAACGTTAAAATTTAACGTTAAATAAAAAAAAATGCTAAAACGTGTTTTCAACTTTCCTTTTACACACATTTGAATTGTAAAAATTTGCATTAGTTGAATTAATTTGTATAATAAAATAATCTAACACTTGGTTATGTTTATTTCATAGACATAACTAATATACATTTTCATAATTATGTATTATTTAGATCTTTTTTTTTTTTCATTCTGCTACTTTTACGCATACTTTTGCTGAAAATACACATCATGGAATTTTTTTTTTTTTACTTCACTTACCCGGTCGTAGGTAGATACCTGCTCGGCGCTAACTTCTTCCTCATCCATAAAAAACTGAGCAGCAGTTGATCTTCTGTTGTCTCCAGCCATTGTAATGTTTCGGGTGGGAAGGTAAAATAACTTTAAAACTCAAACAAATCAAAACGTAAACTGAAAAACAAGCGGAACGTTACATCTGAACATTAAACAGCCGCCATTACACCGGCCTGTGTATAGTGGCGCCACCTACCACACTGGATGACTAGTACTCTCCCTTGGACATAGTGAGCACTTTTCCATTCTTCTTTTGTGATATTTTAGTCACTCTCAATCTCCTCTACAGATTGGCAATTAATTTGAGATAATTTATAAACCATTTCATTAAGAAATATTTAGTAAATAGTAAAATAAAAAAACGAATTAACAGATAGTAATTTGTCATAAATTTTATATCTTTTTTACTAATTACTAAAATTATCATACAATTCATTGCCATTGTTAAAATAATACATATTACCATCAATAAGTAACAAGGACTGTATCTTGTCTTCTTAAATTCGCTTTTAGCATCATGTCAAAAGATACGTTAGAAATTTTTGTTAAAAAAGGAAAAATCCTGCTTATTCAAAATTACATTTTTCTCCATTTTTTTACCTGGGATCAGCATGTCAGTCACCTTGATTTTTGTTTTTTGCAGTTTATCAACACTTTGTGGGTTATTTTAAGCTGAAGCATATATTGGATTGTAAGAATAATTGTTTTTTGTTTGTTTGTTTGTTTTTGTGAGTGAATATTATATTAATATATTTTTGGAGATGATTTTTTTCCAGATACCTGTCCTTCTATTTAAACCAAGGGTATTTTTGCATATAATAAACTTAAATGGAATTCAAACTCAGCTCTCGATTTCTCCAATTTGTCATCCATTATACCACTTGCACATTGTTATCACATAAAAAAGGGTGTATAATTTTTGTCCGAGATGAAAGAGTAATAATTTTGATAT